>CM017571.1:12013920-12098920 GCA_007844125.1 Sinonovacula constricta | reverse complement strand
TATTGACATTTTATTATTCACACGGCCGATCACACATATCGGACATTTTTGTCACATGACTGTTTATAGAGCTGCTTCATTGTTTGTCACCCTGACATGGACCGCTTCTTCTTTACCAGGTAAGTTGAAATATCCAGTGACAATCACGAAGATTTGGGGGACATTTTTGTCTGGAGGGTGCAAAAATATACTAACGGGTACATTGGAATTTTTAAATGACGCTCTTTACTTCCGCGCCACAGAGGACGGCAAACTAAAATAATCGTGTAAATGTGTAAGCGACGTGGACATTGTTGGTCTAGTTTACTTTTCTTCAACCGTTGCATCAAAATAAAATCACGTTTTTGTTAAACAACACCTTAATTTCGTTAGTACCGCCGTTTGTTTTTATTTGAACTTGTATTCCTTAAAACTACCTCACAGTCCGTATGTCGGGAGGTTCTAGGCCGTCGTGGTAATGGTACTCAATCTACTTGAGCCTAAATGGGGGGGGGGGGGGGCATCCTTCAAACCTTCTACTGCATCAAACGACGTCATATATCGTGCAATGACGTCATGAATTCAAGAGCAGATAGCCTAAGACTAAAAAATTTGCGCGATATGTCGCAATACAATGCAAGGTGTTTTTAAAATACAATGCACGGTGTTTTTAAGATGTTTTGTAAGTATCAGACCATCGGCTTTCTTGATTTCTGCGCATCTGAACAGATCATAGCTCATTATTTTGAAAATAGCACACAAAACCGAACTTTGTGGATTGTACCGGGTATTATTTTCTTAAATATGTATGGCAAAGCCGATTTTAAGTCATTTTTTTACCTGATCCAGTTTATGGTCTGACACGGTGTCGGTCATTTTTTTTCATGCTTGCGTTAGTAATTAATGATTTTTTCTGCCAGGCTGCCAACCTCAGGCTGCTAGGTTGTCAACTTCACGGACATGATATTTTCCCCAGTATACAAACATAACGGTAGTTATTTCTAACCATGTTATAAAAACTAATAAATAACAAATGACGTCATATATATTTTAATGGTGTCTCGAATAAAAGAAAAGTAAATCGAATAAAGCGTTACAAAATGAACTTATAATTTTAGTTCCAATTCTATAATTTAACAATCAAGGAAACGTGTCAGTATAGCAATAAAGTAAGTATTTGCGTGATATGTCGCACTATAATGCATGATTTTTTTGTTCAGATGTTTCATAGTTAACTGCACAGGCCTTCGGTCTTCGTGGTTAGATAACTGCACATCTAAACGCATTACTCTTCAAAATGTTTATTAAACAATTCAATACAGTACAAATCTCGTTGAACGTATAACTTGTCGTTTGATATGCAAATAGGACACGTGTTTAAGTACGTTTGAATTAAAATGAGGGCATTAAAACTCTTTTGTTACAAATTATAATAAAATATTTTCTTATATATGTATCAGAAGTCTCTCAATTTAAGTGTTATTATAGTCACTATCAACAGGCGTGGTATTTGCATTTCCGATTATTTTTTTATTCGGTTGTTTGATTTTATTCTAGTAAAATGCATTTACCTGAATGAAGGGAAAGTAAAACAATAGTGGGCTGATACGTTAAAAAATATTTCGGAATTGTTATTTTTTTTAATCTCCGTATTTGAGAGTGAAATAAGATTTAAAGAGGCGGTTAACATATTATGCGTAACTTTCAAAGCAGAGTAAGATTGAACAATATGATTCTTAGGGTTTTCGTCATTTTCTGGTTTGCTTGTTTGCATTTCCTTAAAAAACAACAACAAAAAAAAAAAAAAAAAAAAAAAACAAAAACGAAAAAATATTAAAAAAATATAACTCGATATAAACGAACTGAAGCAGGTACTGAGAAAACATGTTTCAAATATATAATTGCCCGTAAAGAAGAATAACACGCACGGTGTTTCTGCAAGACGAGCGAAATACGTCCGTTCTTATCTTTATGCCATTTAATATAAAAATTAAACCCTCACATGGTTCTCTAGTTTCAAATAGAGAAATGTTTCTCCGAACAACAAAACCTTGACTAAATATATTTAAAAATACGCTATATGTTAATTAAGTGAACACGTGTATGTCAGATAGTGTTCCGAATAAACCGAATATATTTTTCACCGACAAAATAATACCTTCAGTGGAATAGGAACATTAATGTAAATGAAGTGAATCCGTTTTTTACGCGGATAAATAATTTACAGCAAATTATTTCAATTATCACCATGTCCCTTTTCTTTGTCAGAACGTGACGCTTGCGGCGAAATCATGGCACGTTACATTCTTTTATCCCTAAACATCTATGTTCATTGCCATATTTATGCCTGAGGACAATAAGTCCTAATTATCGACATACGACAAGAATTTAAATTATCCGTGAGTTTGTTCCGGAACTACAGGCAGTATAGACGAAAAGTATAAGAAAGAAATAACTAAAATAATATTGAACTGATTGTTTAAAAACAAATATTGAAACAAATTGAACAAATTTAAAATGTATTAGTTACCATTATAAATTAACAATTTTATCATAAGGCCGTATTGGTAGAGTCGGTTTAAGTCCCATTCGGGCGAGCTAAGGTCTTCCAGTTGTCATGTGTTGCGCCGGTGGTTCCACCCAGACATCTGACTGTGATGTTACTTCGCTAAAATAGCTGGACGTCGCTTTAATGGCTCGAATTGGTCGCTGCCAGAAATTAAAAAAGTTATCGGAACAAACACAAGGTTGATGTCTTTTAAATCTGGACTTATTGGCCATGCCTTCCAAGAGGTTTCAGGGCTTTCTACGTTCAAACGCGTGTTCGAAACTTTATTTTTTTTTAGAAGATTATTGCAGAAGGGGACATGAAAACAAAACCGGCACGGTGTGCGGATCCTAGGTAAACCAGTTGATAGAACAGAACACATTTTATTAATATGTACAAACATAGATAGTCTAATTACAAAAATTCGCACGGACACAATTATGGTCATCGGCTCGTGGTTCTACCAAAGCATAAGTCGAGGGTCTTCCTCCACCAATAATTAGCTGTATGTCGCCAATATGACCATATTTGTGTCCGTGCGATATAACAGAACACCCTGCCCCCCGCACTAGACCCCTAGTAAAATTGGGCGATGGTGTTTTATATTTCTCGTTTTAGAAGAAAGCACATCAATGCTGTTTTGATAAGTACTCTAAGAGCCCGTGTGGTTATTAACGGCCGTTAGTCTTCATTTAGAAAAAAAGGTCGACTTCAGCGATGAAAAGTACAATCTTAAATTGACAGTGGATTTCAGTAGATTTAAGAAGTAAAAGTTAAGTTTAATGAGTAAAATTTATGTGCACATTTTTTTTTTCAATAACAGTCTAACACATATCTGTTATCTTTTGTAATTGTATTATTGAGTGAGGAAAACTTTTGTAGAAAAACGTGTGTTCACACCATGAATATAACTGTTCAAATTACTTTTGCATCCAAAGTTTTTGTTTTTAATGTTTGTACCCTTTTCATCGGGAAAACGCGTTAATTTCATTCGTGCACAAGTGAATAAATCTTCCTAATGTGTTGCAATTTTGCTACAAGCTCTTCTATTCGAATTCTGGTTAATGAATGCTGGACAACTTATCACACGAACATAAGAGAAAGTGACATTCGATTAGAATAATGATAATGTACGAAATAGTGTAAGTACGATTCTGTCCTGGGCCGGATCAGAGTCATTGTCACGTGTCTGAATCCAGGCATTCATCTTGTGTAAAAGTCAATAAAGAGTCAATATATTTAAATGTCACAGTTAAGTTTTATGACCTAATCATTGTTGAACATGGGAAGGGAGGGAAACCAATCCAAGATGACCACATGATAACATACTTCATTACGCCCCAGGCTGGTTCCCGCTCTCTGACACGCTTTACGGCAGCGTTCACGGCTCGAGTGACGTCTTTATCGGAAATAGATTCTTACGCTGAAAACGTCTCTCGGCGATTGTGGAAAGAAAGGTGATAACGCTGTGAGAATGGAAATAAATGACCTATAAATTGACTTTTAACGTCAAAAAATTCAACAATTCATGATTGTGTCATAAATACAACACCTCCGTTCGATTTTACTTTAGATAATCTAAATTTGCGTAAAGTGTCTTTTACTTTCCTTTGTGTTTGATTTTAGTCATTGATAACACACTGATTTCATTTGGAATGCATTTAGTTTAAATGTAATACATCACGTTCTTTCGATGTATTAAGAAATTCTTTATTGCCTCAAATTGCTAACATCGAAGTCTAAAAACAACATCACCGAAAAACAATAAAAAACAACAAGCAAAACAACAACAAAAAACGCACAAAGAACATCAGTAAAACTTAAACTTAATGAACAACAGAGATGAAAGGACTATGTACATATGACGGAAATGTAACCTATTATTTGTTTGTATTGGTTGAAAGAAATGAATAAAAAACGATTATGTTAAGACAGTAAAACAATTGAGAAAGTGTGATAAATAAAAAAGAATTCGCCAATGTTCAGTCCTTTAAGCTCTTTTATTAACTGGAAAATAAAACATGGGCAGTCTAGACCTGTCAAGGAGGGACAGCCTTCACTTTCCAAGGATGGGTAGCCTTATCTTGTCAAGGAGGGACAGCCTTCACTTTCCAAGGATGGGCAGCCTTGTCTTGTCAAGGATGATCAGCAGTCACTTTTCAAGAAAACGCACACATGTGGAAAATATGTCAAAGCAAGTGAATTAAACATAAGAGTTGTCTCCCTTAGAACAGAAATTTGTTAATGAAATCTTATAAATGACCCTTTCCGTTAATTAGTTATTTATTTAGTATAATTACCGTGCGCTTTTGTTTTAACAAATACGTTGTTTTTAGGGTCTTCTATAATATATTTCGAGTGTGTAAAGGCAAGAAAAAATAAATCAATACAGAAAAAATGTGTCATTGAAAAGTGTGCTGTAGACACAGAGAGGCAAAACTGTATTTCATGCTGTTTGAAGCACAGTTGACAAAAAAGTAAATAAAGTAAAAAATTGTATAATTCTTCTCTGGTTTTAATAATAACTTTTATGACGTGTTCTTCAAAAATCGGCGGATTTCTAACATGGCTTACAAAAAGGTGTCGCTCCTAAATGGTTGTTTTGTTTTTAAAAATACATTTAAGCCACAAAATGATGATTGTTATAGAGCGACGCCCAGGTTTTTGTTTAGATAGAGAACAGCTGCATAGATACGTTCTGGACATTGATTTCATAGGTTTACCCAAATATATGTCCAGACAATGTGTAATTTATTTATTTTAACCCAACAAGCTGACCGTATTAAAATTCACATTGTTATATTATGCCGCTAAATAAAGATGTAAATCTACTTTCTTTTCCAGTCAGTCCCTTAAAAGCATAAACCCATCAGTTTTAAAGAGATTTGCTAAAATACTCATTTTAAACTTAATCTTATTATTGACCAAAATGGTATAGACCAATTTATGCAAGCATGGATATTTATACACAATATTTCATTTATATTTTGCTGTACGGCCACTGTTTACAATATTCAGGGAGGTCGTAGAAATGTAGAAGTGCTCGTTTGGCCACTACAGCAGACATGAGATAATTGTAATTTAACACAAAGTCGCCTTTTCAACAGACTAAAACTGATATCAATCCATGTGTCGACAAGTTGTATTATTTTTTTCTTTTTCAACCTTCTACTTTTGAGTGTACATGGCTATTTTTCAATCATTGGAAAGAATTATTGTTTAAGTCATAGATTTCAATTGATACTGTTTAAAATGGATAAAGCTACATTTTCAGAAGTTTGCATGACACTTTTACGTGGCTGTTCTATACCTACAGGTTCGATTTAAAGGCTTTTTGTGTTCATATAAAAATGGTGAATGTCGTGGTTTGTGCTTAAGAATTGGTGGCAGATACGGGCCTTCACGTCTTTTTTGTAGTGTGGTAATCCACATCTCAAACAACATTAAATTAAGACTAACATTTAAATATGTTGAGACAAAAATGTGTTCAAATTTATTTATTTTTCAAATTCGTAGTTTTACTATCTGCATTGTCGTCTTAGAAAAAAATCTATCATGCCGTTGCTGAAATGTAGCTGATTGCATCGAAAACCAGAAAATACCGAATTAAAGTATTTTACTAGTGAATGTTATAAAGTCGCCAGCAGTCTCCAGTAATGTACACTAACAGTCGAAGTGTCGCTTTCATAACAGGATCTCTTCATCACCATGGAAACTGCATACTAACTTAAAAGTGTAGCTATGGATATCTGCAGAACACCGAATGATTATTATAAAAAACCTTCTTGTTCACTTTTTTTATTAAATAGGTTCTAATAATAATGACGTAAAGACGACGAAGTTTGTCTCATGACTTTATTAGTAAGGTTATGGACAAATATATGTCGTTTATTTACCCTTGGGCGAAATGATATCAGAGATTGTTATATGGAGAACAAAAGAGAACGAACTTTTAAAAAACAACAATAGAAGAAACATTAAGGAAGAAAAGAACAACAGCAATGACAGTTATGCTTTAAAGTAAATTGTCTTAAGAAATATATTTACAAAGTTTGATTTATCCTATCCATGTTTATATGAATGCGTTCTTAGATTTACTGAATTAACACATATGTATACTACAAAATATGCCAAGAAATGTGTATACATTTAGCACTAAGATCGTGGCTATGGTGTTTACTATTCATGTATTTACACAAAATGGCAAACAAATGCACATTTTTCTACCTCCACTACATGGAACTGTTCGGAGTAACTTTAATTTGAGCATGTCAAACAACTTGTAAAAGGATGTACAGGCGCGAACAAGAGGAGGAAAGTCAATACGAAATGCGGCTCTGAATAAATATAACTATTTTAAAATGTATTAACGTTTGCACAATTTAAATGAACTTTTACTCGGTGTTAGCAAGGCAGCCCGAGAGCAAGGGTATAGTCAGTGAATAGTTGTCTGCTATTGGTTCGTTGAGATGTCATAGCTCCGCCCATTGATCGTAAAATTGACACGCTGCGCTGAATGAGGTGTGGCCTAAGACACAAGTCATAACTTTGGTGCGGGTATCGGGGCAATTCACACCATTCCGTTACAGTCTAAACGGTGAGAGAGGGAATAAATAGCACAAACAACAAATACTAGTTCCATCTCAGAGTGCGAAATTAAACTTGCGGGTGAGAACGTAACAAAAGTGTCGATGTTTACTGTTAGAAATCAAGCTATTTTCTCTAGACGCCCCGCTTTAGTCTGTAGCGGGTACCAGTTTTTCAGCCAGTAGAAAGAAACAGTGGTTTTGTCAATACTAGAATATCGGCTAACATTTAAACGGATCTGATTATTATCAAAACGGGATACTGCTCCTTGGAGATGGCAGATTTTTCTGTCCTTTGAGGGTTTCCTAACTGCCAATGTTAGTGTGAACACTTCTTAATACGGACCAGGATTCTTAGCGGTGACTCTTGAGGACTACTGAACGTTTGCTAAAGATTCGAACTTCAAACCTTCAAGGTGGCGATCGAAAACGGAATTCCAACAATGCATTGTGCCGGATGCCAAGGTCCAATTGTGGACCGATATCTACTGAACGTGCTGGATCGGGCATGGCACGTGCGTTGTGTGCAGTGCTCGGATTGTGGCTGCGCCCTGAACGACAAGTGTTTCTCACGGGAAGGCAAATTATACTGCCGCACCGACTTTTTCAGGTAAGGGCAATAAGACAATAGATTGTATTTAATTATTCATTTGAAATAAAATTTTGTAGGGTATTATTTTTGTTCGCTTAATTCATATTAGTCTATCAATATTGACTTGTTTTCTCTCGAGTAAATGCCGATAAGCAAATAAATGGATAAAAAAGAAAGTATAAAAAAGTGATATATGTAAATATGGATACTTGGATAGGTTTTATCCAATCCATAAGAAAGGTCTTCTCTAAGATTTACCAAACACTGCCATTATGGCAACACTTGTATCGCTGCGATGCCTTTGTAGAAAGAAAAGCAACACATAAAATGGATACAAAATAAGTTGTACTTCAATGAAATAAACTAAGCATATACTCTCGAAAAATCAAATATAAGATAAAAATTCAAACTTTCTGAACTTGTCATTAATTACTTTTCGTCTGAAGATTTTGACTGATATCATTCAATATCACCACGTGACACTATCATAGAATTGCACCCTGATTTCAATTGTCTACTGTCAGCACATTCCTCCTTTCAGGCGTGTATCTATTCTTGAATGTTCTTTATTATTTTCCTTCCCATTCTGTTTTATCATTTTAACCACAAATAAATAAATCTAATTGATTACTTATTAAGACAATACCAGTCAATTAGCCACTCATTAAGCTGACCTTTAGCTCCGCGACTAGTTTCGTAATTTTCTTAATAGTTTCATGAAAATGAAAGGTTATATATAGGCAGTAAAATCTTCAAAACTATAATAGAGAATAGCAAAAATAAAAAGAATGTGTTTTTTTCTAAAAAAAGAAAAGAAAATCCATACTTTGTGAGCGAGTGGCCCTTTCATTAGTCATAAATTCAACTTATATCACTTTAATACGAATGTGTGTCTGTTTTGTCATTATTCATCGGTTTAAATATCAATGAGAAAAATATCTTATGTTAAACTTCAGCAGGAAACAACTTCCTGAATAATTAACACACCAACAAATATTGACTACTGTCACTTTAGATACCAGTCTAAGTCATGTATCTTAAACAGTCACTTGATTATCGCCATTATATTTAAATCTGAAATTCCGTAGAAATTGTTGGTAAACTATGGGACAATCTGTAATATTGACATCTTTTTAAGTAATAAATGATGACATTGATTTTCCGTTAAATATAACTTGTTCCCTCAACTACTACTCAATGAGCGATAGAGTTCAGGATTTTTATATGCCAATAGAAGTATAGATTAATTTTAATAAACATAAAACTAAGATAATTTGAATAGAAATCATAATAAACAAATTTTAACGGCATCTGACATCCTTTGCTGCGTTGCATATTCATTCATTCAGTTTTTCTTCAAAGTTTATAGTTAGTCTTATAGTCATATAGTTAGTCTTGCTACCATTAATTTATCAATGAATTTAAAACAATATGTCAGCATCTATTTACGAAATAATTGTAATTTCACTACATAGTATTGACCTTTCAATTAAGATTATAATTATCGGATTATTTATATTGCTTGTTTTTGAATGGAGGTTCGGAGGAAAGAAAAAAAGTTAATAATTTCTCCGAAATGCCACCCTTCCATGGATAAATCAAGACCAAATATATAAATTATAAATGAAAAACATTAAATAGGGTAGTTATTTGAACAAGGGGTTGTAAAAGTATTTTTTTTTTCTAAAAGTAGTGCTACACTGATCTGAAACAGAAACCCGTTATTGTATACACATATTGAAGAGCATGATTGTTCAAATAAAATATTGTTAACTGTATGATGATATTCTAGATATTCTTTTATGGATTTTAATGTTAAAATTATTATTCCAATATTACATATAAAATGGCATATTGTCTCTGTTTATTAAATATTTTATTTATTATCATTACGATATTGAAAATGTGATTTTTTACATCCAAATATAGGTTCATAGCTATACTAAAGGGGAAGTATAGACAAGCAACTAAACTACAAAAACATATAATAAAATGTTTGTTAAACTAATAAAATAAACTTTATTTTATCATGTATATATTTTAGCAATTTTCATTTGGATTTAACTATTTTCAACCATTTTCATCATATTGCTGTAGTCTCTTTAAATGAAATTGTTGTGTAATCAGTTTAGATTTTTTGTCGAAAATCCCGGACCCGTTACTGTACCTTAAATCTCCGCAGAATACACAGGGCCCGCTTTTCAATTCCTCCGCACCCAACTCTATAATTATTGCCTAATTTCAATATGGTGAATTCGTTTAAATATTTGAATTGAAACGGAGCTTTGAATAAAACTGTTTCGGACAATATGGCGAGCGACAGAACGGGTTGCGGTGTTTTATGATTGCACTTTTGTAAAATGTTCAACGCAAGGTTCTAAATATTGATGTAGAATCTCCCCATGTGTGGAAGAATTATAAACATAATTTATTGGCTTGAAATCTATCAAGGATTGCACATCGATAGAGCCGTCTCAATGAACAAAGCCCCGTAACAGTAGCCAAAATGTGGCATTTCTAAAAATGAAAATCTACCGACATACAGAAACGTACGGAGGAAGTAAAGGCAGTGACGATTTAATTCTACGACGTTAACTGAAATTCAAAGGAAGTGTTACAAACATTTAGAAAGTTAAAATATGATGACATTTTTTTATGAGTTAAGCATATTACTGCTGGCAATAACTGATTTATGTGCGGTTTGTTTGTTGTTTTCAAACTCGTGTCATTTATCATCAAGAAATACACGTTGAGCTTTACTCTAAGCTTGCCACATTAAAGCTTCTATGAATAACAACAACTTTAATGACAAACTATTTCAAAAATTGGTGATATCCTTTCCAATCTGATCACTTTTTGTCAAATTTCTGCTATTTAGTAAAAACTAGCAAATAACAACAACAAATGCCTTTACCATTACAATATATTTTCCACAATCAAGTGCACTTTTTATTTTGCTTATTGATACTGAAGTATCGAAAAATTGCAATTACGTTTCATCAAAAACCGTCGACTATTTTATCGAATATTGATTGTTTCTGTGCACAAGTAGAAGAGGGTAGAACGGACACAGGAAACTATGTTGTGCACATCGCTCTGTATCAAATATCATACTATACAAACAGATGTCCCGTGAATTGAGTAAACAACGAACGACATATAGACGGATACATGTACATTTCTATAATTTCCTTTTCGCAATTGATTTTAATTTTAACTGAAAAGGTTTTATAAAAAAACTGAGTTATTATGTTTGCTATTTGCTAATTGTAAGTCGCCAATATATTACCGTGTACATGTGTCGCTCTCGTATTATCTTTTATTTACTTAAGAACAGAGTGTTTATATTTCTATTGAATGCCACTTTTGTTTGCCTTAATGATCTTAAGATTTAAGTACTTTGAGCATTTACACATGATTACTGTACGAACATATCCAAATCACTATTATCATAGACTATTGTAAATACATTAAAATCAACAATAAAATTGATTTAACTACATTCCTAGTGAAATATGTGTTTCAGTTTTTGGAAGATGTGCTCGAACAAACCTGGACAAAAACTAGATTTATATTTGTTATTTAAAAATTGCAAACACTATCACTTTTCGTCTTCAATGATTACCTTCTTTTAGCATATAGCAACTACTGGGTAACTCCAATCTTTCTTCACACACCCTTCGGGAAGAGATTTGTTAAAGTGTTTACATCGGAGATTTTATTTTGTAAACACAACTCTTGCAATGAATATGCCTTATGTCGTATTTGCCTGTGTACACACCACGATTTCTACCCATATCTGATTATCACGGTCGATTAGAATCCCTCCATGGTGCCGAATTAAGATATTCAAATCTTCCCAAAGCAGAGGAACAGAAATGTTGACTTAGGATTTATGAAAAAACAGCAACAAACAAAAAAAAAAAAGAACAACAAACAAAAAACAAACAAAAACAAACAAAAACAATAATAATTATTCGAATGTTTTGTGTATTAGAAATTACTTATTTTTTGTGTAGGAAATAAAATAGCAAAAATATGAATTAATATGTTAAAGTTATTATAATTTATAGACAGGAAGGATACCTTTTAATATATAAACATGTGTATTTGTTAAATAAAACAATTATTATTATAATCTGCTGGACAGTTTTGTGAGTTTTAATATTAAACAGTTTCTACTACACAAAAGTGATTACTTTAAAAACATCAACATTGTAAATAGTGGCTGTTAGTGATCGGGTTATCTTAAATATCTAAAACAATTGGATTCGTACGTTAAAGGGTCGTGGCTGGATAGAGGTAGATACAATCTTAATAAGTGATTGTTTAACTAGCGGCGTCTTTTAACTAGCTAGCTGGTCTCCCTTTTAATATCCTGTCCTTAATACCAGGATGGTCTTAATTGAGGAATGTTCTTAAAAATTAGTCTTTCGATAGATTGAAAATATTTTCGCGAAGCTGTGCTATTTCAATTAACTGTTGTTATTAATCTCAATTGCCAAGTATAAACTATTACTAATTGAGTTAGTATTATTTATTACATTTCTGTCTAACGGTTTTAAGACATCTGATGCTATTTATAGATAGTATGTACTAAGAAATGTATAAATGCCCTTGTACACCGATGTTCGATCTCACTAACCTGATGAATGTTGAAATTGGGTCGCTACATCTTTCAATAAATCTGATCCTAGATATATACTTCCGACAGATGTAATCCAGCGAAACCATTGCCGTGTTTATAACCATTAGTTCTTTGAGGTTACGATAACCTGTATACGACTACTTAATTAAGGTGAATATGACTAAATTGGACATCTTTCACATCCTGATACGGGACGTGGATGTAGGGCACATAATTATGTTTTTTTTTAAATGGATCGATGTGAACCAAGCTGCGTCAGATGTGAATCGACATCTATTTCAGTCCTCAACAACAGATACATGTACTCTGCAACGCGTTAATATCTGAACGAGCACAGTTTTATTAACGTCAGTACTAACATGCATTTGCAGTTACAGCACGGACGGGTTAAACATCAGTTAACATGTACTTTACTACTATTATTAAAATATATCTGAAGCTTTGTGCGTTCTCTTTTTTAAATAGAGCTTATATTGCGAAAAAAACCAACACATTTGTTTTTTCAAAATAAACATTAAAATGTTACGAAATATATTTTCATCATAGTATTGTATGTCGACATTTTATATTCGAACATAAATTCTAGGCACTGGTAACTAACTACATGCAGTTGTATAGCTTTTATCAAATAACTATTTTTCAGAAATCTTTTTAAATCTTGTATAGCTTCTCCAAAGCGATATTTTAAGAAATCTGAATTTAATACACATGGTGCAAACAACCTGTTTAGAACCATGGAATGCTATAACATAGAAATTCAAACTTTTGTTTATACTTTTTTACCATTCCATGTTTACTAGTAAGTGGACAATAATTACGTTTGAATTGTCATACATCACACCGAGCGATGTCCCCGGGGATTCCCCTGTTTATTACACACCTTCTTGTGTCATTAGTATTCTACCCTTCTCTTCATATACGATATTACCTGTCATGACATATAACATCCCTTTGATGTGCCGTGTCCAGCGCGTGACCATATGTATTGATCGAACAGAATTCAATTAAGTACCAATTAACTAATAGTTTCAATATTGATAACTATAAATGACAAGAGCTAGCTTATTATGAAAAGAATAACAGCGTCGTCAGAATGGGCTCTTCTGACGCGAGGGAAACATATTATACATACAATCATGATGTTAATTGGTTGTGTGATACATTCATGTACATTAATAATCGGGTTTAACTTGTTTCGTGAACATGATTGACGTAGGCTTACAGTTCCGGAACTTATTAAAGTGCATATGCATTATGTCATGAGTACAAACGTAGCAACAATAACAACAGCAACAAAAGAAATAGAAAGACAATATTGACAACAACAAAAACATCAACACAAAAACGATAATTCAAAACTGACAAACTACATCGATACCAATTATTATAAACAACAAAATTAACAACAAAATGAAATTAGCATTTATATGCACACAGTATGCGACCAAGTGTAATTAAAAACAAACAATCGCATATATATGTAAATGTACAGAAATAGCGGACATTTCATTATAGATATATGTAAATATTTCATTATAGATATATGTAGATTTTTCATTATAGATATATGTAAATGTACAAAAATAGCGGACATTTCATTATAGATATATGTAAATGTACAAAAATAGCGGACATTTCATTATAGATATATGTAAATGTACAGAAATAGCGGATATTTCATTATAGATAAATGTAAATATTTCATTATAGATATATGTAAATATTTCATTATAGATATATGTAAATTTTTCATTATAAATATATGTAAACATTTCATTATATATATATATATATATGTAAATATTTCATTATAGATATATGTAAATATTTCATTATAGATATATGTAAACGCACAGAAATAGCGGACATTTAATTTATTTCGAGAAACATTCTCACATTTCAGTACAGAATTGCGTCAAACAGCTGCTAGGTTGATGTATAATTGGACTAAGCTTATAATACATAATACTTTGCTTTGCCTATCAAATACATTAAACACAATTATTTAGTTAACACAAATTTTACAAGTTTATACTTAAACATATACAATATGGTAAATAATCATGATAATTATAGTTTAGCTGTGCAAAAGTCGTCCTTTGTCGTAAATCTATAATATGATGTCTGAATTAATAATCTATGACATTTAATCGTTTACAGAAGCAGACGCATATTCCTATTATTTTATATTAAAATGATAATTATCATAACATCTATAATCTTATAATATCTCTTACTATGAATATAAAATCTAATTATGAAATAACGAAAATACCGTCAGTACCACTTTGTCTTTATCATCAAATGAGACAGCCAGCTGTTTTCAGTTATTTTTAAGTTCACATTCTGGACAAAGGTGTGGTTTGTAATATCAACATTATCATCACCCCCACCAACAGCAGCAATACCGCCTATCATCATCATAAGCGGCTGAAGCAGCTACAGAAGCTTCTCCCATCTCCTCACCATTATTATCATCATCACGTATCATCATGAGTTCATATCGTACCTGACCAATTCATTAAACTTGGAGTTTGGAAGCTGCTATGTTAAAAATGGGAAGATGTTTTCACTGAATTAATATACCGAATCGTGGCTTTTCAGAAGGCTTCCAAAAAGTTACCTAGCCAAATAACTTCAGGGTAATAATAGCAAAACCCACTTGTGAGATTGTTAAAAGCAAATTAATTTACATCAGTTAGTTGCTCGAGGCTAAATGTTCGTGTCAGTTCGGAACGGACTGAGATGAGTATCTGGCTTTCACTGGACCGGACACATAGACATTGGTGTAATCAAATGGAAAAAAAAAGACTCAAGAGGTTCTATTTTAATGCCTAAATCATCAAAATTTGTCTCAAACTTAGTTAAGAGAAGTTGTTTCTATAAAAAAGAATGTAGATTCAATCTAAAGAAGTTAGTTTGATCTCTTTGACTCTTGCTGATAAAATGAGTGAACTGCATTCAATGACCGATAACATGTAGACGTACAAATGACTTTAAAATAATTACCATATTTCAGTAGATTGTGTCGTCTTAATAAGTTACATTAATTATCTACCCACATTTTTGCAAACTTCAGTAAGACATAACATATTAAAAGTAAGGTGACCTATGAACAATTCTAGGACACTCATTTATCAAAATAAGTTCTTTCCTCAATTTCACATACACTCTAAAATCAATTCATTAGTGACTGAGAGGATATGCCGTACGTGTGGCCACACGAAAAACAGATAGATGTTGTAGTTTTAAAAATAACCGATGCATACATACTTTATTAGTCTATATTAGTGATTGAGTACGTTTTCCGTCAAGTGACTTGCTATTGATACCTCCTAGTAACGTCGGCCATTGTGTGTCCGAATAGCAAAACTGAATAAGATGTTACATACAAAAAATCTATTTATAGCCATATGGTTATTTCATATTTATACAGTTTTATTGTTATTGCTACAAACATATACATTAATCCATCATTTCTACTTTCAGGAGGTTCGGCACAAAATGCGCAGGTTGTTCGCAAGGGATCTCTCCGAACGATTTGGTTCGGAAGGCTCAGAATAAGGTGTTCCACCTTAAATGCTTCACGTGCATGGTGTGCCGGAAACAGCTCTCTACTGGGGAGGAACTTTACATTGTCGGGGAGAACAAATTTCTCTGCAAGGAGGATTACATACACAACAAACTGGAAGGTAAGTGAGCGAAAAAATAATTCAGAGAACACCCGCAAATATCGGCGCTAGATTTTTGTTTGCTTCTCACGCACGTTGCATTTTTACCTGTGAGTTTTTTCCCCTCTGTTTTTATTCATTAAAGCCTCCACGCCTTTACCCGGACTGGCTTTTGTTGTTTGTGGTAATTTTTGCCTTCATATGAAAGCTTATGACGTTATAAGTTCGATGGGAACGGGGCGGAAAAATAATATACGAGAGCGTCTTTATGCCCTGGGACTTCTCATAATAAAGAGGACGGTTATTAAGAAAAGTAAACTAAATGTTAGGGAAATGTTACTTAAAAAACATACACCATAAAAACAGCAGAATATAGTTAATATAAAATGATAATTGTTTATTTACTAGAATTTACACGCAGAATGCCAACACATTCTCCAGGCAAAATAAATAATTCGCAATCTTGTCAACTCCATTATACTTTGTTCAGTAATTTTTCTAGTGTAAATATTCTCTTCAAGCCTATTTTTCTGTCGTCAATCGTATTGTCTGTCTGCATTCGTTCGCAAGGTTCTTGTTCGTCGTTTAGTCCGCTCTTTCAGCCCTGCCCATTAAACGGGTATCTTTTGCTAAGAAGTGTCATGGTGCAATTTCACGATCATTCTGCCATTTTATTCTGGTCAGGTATACAAGATTATTAAACACGCTTACTTCCGGCGACGCTTCAGTAGCCGCCTTGTTAAGCTCTGTTGTGTTTGGATAGCCTTTTACTTCTATGTTTACTTAACACCTTAAGTTGCGTGATCGAAATCAAACCTGCAAATGATCATGTAATCACTTAATGGAGACACACATCAGTAAGTGTTGATAACTCTCATGGACATAACTCATCACCGCCCCTATAAAAAGCATGCGCTGCAAAAAAAGTAACGCGATTAAAATCGGAATGTAAAACCAGCGTACCAACAGCCACTGCTTGGCGTTTGTTTCTTCTCACAGACCCTCAGCAAGTCGTTTGTTGGAAATAAAAATGCTTTTCATTTACATCTCGTATGATTGAACTGTTTCTATATTCGAGTTATTGACGCTTCCACGAGGTTTCCATGAGAAGGATTTAAGCGGATTAGCGATTCGTTGCGTAGTTCTGAATGAGGCTTAACAAAATAGTGCACGCTTATTTTCCTGCCAATATACCCTGACGAAATCCTCGTTGACGCGTTTTCGTCAGGTTTGCTTGTTACGGTCTGGGGATTTTTTTTTTCATCTTAAAGATACGTTTCTTAAATAAGTGCTGGACTTAATACGATTCATATTACTTAAAATGCAGGAAAGGACGAAGGGACGAAAGGGCGAAAATCACAATAATTAATAACTGTTCGAAATGTATTGTGACTAGACTGCTTTTGCTTATTAGGGCGTAGTTTATTTTAAGAATTGCATTTTGTATTAAGAATGTGACGGACTCACAAATAAACAATGCTTGGTGAAGGTCTTACATAAAGGATATTTTCAATATTATAATCCATAAGTTCAATATTATCAGGATTAATACCACTGGAAACGAAATAATTGTTGACCAAAACAGCTAGCGACATACACATCGACCAAAAAATAAACAAAATGTTTCGGATATTCAACTTTTTGTCGGTATAGATACAATCGGTGTGCTTGCTTGGAGTACAAGCGGCGTTGTTTCATATCGACCATTAGTCGAAAATAATAAAATGACGCTGTAATTGATTTTAATTATTTATTGTTCTCCTTTTGTACCTGGTGAAATCATTTACATTTTTGTTCTGCGGCGAGAGCTCCGCAAGTAAGGCCGATCTGTATGAATGGCCATGTATCGATGTCTGCCGACGGAAGTTTACACACCGTCGTCTCTCCACGGAGCTTCCCCAGCGTGCAGGCACGGTGACACGGTCTCACTGCTTCAACGACAGTCCACGACAAGTCATCGGCAACTTCTCAAATTGTTCACATTGTTAGGTTCAGCAGCTGTGTCTGACGGGGAAAACAAAGGTACTCAGCGTGAGTCCGAACCGCCTAACGCAGCATCCTACGAGCGGGAAGGTCGGACTCGATTGTTCCAATTGGCAAGTTCCAATTGTTCCTGGTCGTAGCGTTTCGATAATCGAGTGCAGCCTCATTGACCGATGGTCCATTGATTTGAAAGTGGGGGACGAACTACATGAAAACTGATCCATGTACTTGTAACTGAAGAAGGGCTTGAAACGATTTTCAACGACGTATCACGTGGGTTTGAGTGGCACGGTAGAGACTCACAGAGACTAACGAACAACTGGCGAACGTCTTGCCAATGAAAGAGCCGTTTGATTGAGTGATTATGGTCGTTCTTCGAGTGCATGAAGTCTTCCAGCATATTTGACGTAACGTTATCACGTTGCAACATAACGACCTCTTTAATCCGACTGTCATGCATGCCATGTCTTCTTGATGTACAACAAGAATCGGAAAGCAAAAAAAAAAAAAAAAAAAAAAAAATTAAAAAGTAAACATCCGAAATCAGCTTTCTTAACACCTTCTTGCGACATGTCTAATGAACCCGTACGCAGTAATAATTAGGTCAGAAAATGACAAGCAAACAACAACAACAAGTTAGGCCTATGAAGAACACACTATACATTCATACATTTATGACATTTCTAACCATACATAACATCATATAATCAACATGATTTGTGTAGGTGTGACGCTGACCTTATGTATTTTAAATCTATAGACCATGAATTTTGTTTAAAAAACAACAACACTTAAGCTGAACAAACTTTCATCAAGACAGTAAGCAGGTATACATATATCAAGACACTACGTGATTATTTTTGCGATGCCAAAGTAGTTTGTAATGCATTCACACGGTCGCCATGTGGCTTATTCTGCTTGTAAAATCTCGAAGCTAAACAATATAATGCAACGTAATTCAATACACTTTTCTTTATTTCGAATATTTTACAGACATAAAACATTTTACATCATTATACAAAACGTCTGAATAATGTAATGAATTGTTTGATATAAACGGACATAAGTTCGCTCATTACGGCGACGTACATTTTTTATAGGTGAGGAAAGACCACAAGAAAATATATAGGTCGAACAATAGACACATCTTATACTTATAAGTTTAGAAACCAACTGAAAATATAAACCTCAGCCTGTTTCTAGCATTTTAGCCAGGTTCGTGTTTAACTTTCATTCAAATGTGATAACCTAACGTTTATTGGTTGAGACCATGCGTCATCAGACTTCACCGGAACAATGCTCAACAGACATATTTCAATAATCTGCCCTTCTTGATGTTTACCTTTCGATCTTTATTATCAAGACCTGTTATTGTTTTATTTCTCTTTAAATGTTTACATTGCTTTTTAAGCTAGTAATCCATATATTGATAATGACCGCATGAACTGCACAGTCACGCGGCAGTATTATGTACTGGGGTTCGAACCATCAACAACGGGAGGGGGGGGGGGGGGGGGTAGCATTCCCAGTGTTCTTTCCGCCCCCACTGGATTGATTATTCAGCTCCACCGCCAAAAGACATTCGAGACTGTTTGTATTGTTATATTGCTTCTGCATTATCAAAAATTCATGTAACAATCAGGAAACGCGTACCTACGCCGATGGACAGGTCAGACCTGATCTCGGTGCATTTTCACTTCTAACAGAGCCTTACCTGTAAGATTAACTTGAAGTTACCTTAAAACAAATGCAACTAATATGCATATCGATATACCCAAATTGTTTGGATATACCAAAAATATATCTCTTTTTTAATATCTCGCGAAAAAAGTCAATATTAGTCAATAAGTTTTCAACATGTGTTGTCATTCATACAAAACAAATATATTTGATTGACAACTCTTTTTATGAACGGATCACGTCATATATAAACTTCTGCAGGTGGTGTGATTGCCACTCTAGTTTTTTACAATATGTACATGACCGGAAACCGCCGAATTGTAACGAATCACTGTCTTTTTAATGTTTACTTATATTGATTCAATATACATGCGTACTATATATCACTATACATCCATTCGCCTGCGCATCTGTCAAACACATATACATGTACATACACTATGTATACCGGTACGTAGCTTCTCGTGCGTCATGCCGTCGGTTGTGACACGACATCTCAAGTAGTCGCCCCTTCAATCCGGGTATCAGATTTTGAAATCTTAGGTAAACATCTTCTCTTGTTCACGTTTCAATTTCGAACAAAGCCTAGCCTCCCCCCGGGGTCTGTACTGGTGTTCTGTTACCCCTCTCTCCGTCCGGACCACAAAAGCGAGGGCACACACGAACTCGAACGCAGATTGTCACCGTTTTTGGTAAATTCGGGTCTTTCCGGTGGCTTTTGTGTCATTTCAAACCACGTTGTGGACTTAACTAACATTTTGCGAGTTCATTTCTGGATGTTTCTTTTATTCCGTTTTTCAATGGAATTTGAAAGGGTTCCTTCCTACCCTATATTATAATTTATGTTTGCCTATTGCAGGATAAATATATGGTCTAGTCTTGATTCAACATGATCTGGGCCAATCCAGAGAGACACGTTTATGACACGTTTTGTCACATCGACTGTTTGAAAACAAAGTAACAAAAGCTTGTACAGTGCTCATATTATAATTAATGCACGAAAGTCTCGAATAATAATGTTTAATTTAACTTCAATTTGGAAATCTAAATAAGATGCACACAGTAGAAATTATGCACAAAATCTTCATTTTTTTCCAGTAAATTGTCAGATACAAAAATATTCATGCATATACTTTACTTTTATATATATTTCGCCAGCTTACTTAAACTAGAAACATGTTCACGCAGTTGCAACCATATAATGTTTCTTTTTGCGTCTTTTTGTACTTACAGAAGAACTGGTTCTGTATTTTTAATAGAGTGTTGAACACCTTTACTTGCATCATGCTTAATTAAGCCATGCCCCGTCTGGTTAGGCAACATATGTCGCAACAGCGTGTTTTTGCCTTTTGAAAGTTTGAAAAGGAGAGAACAAAACTGTATTGAAGCGATCTATACTATATGCATCTGAATAGACTGGTCACAGCCTGAAAAATCAAAACTGAAATGTTGATGGCAAGAAGAAAATAGGGAGAAAAGTTTTAATTAATCAAGCAATGATTGCAAACTTTACATACATGTTTAATATTCTGTTTTATTAAAATACTGTATCAGGTAATAGTAATGGATAACAAAATAATCAATAGAAAGCATAGTAGTAGTAGTAGTAGTAGTAGTAGTAGTAGTAGTAGTAGTAGTAGTAGTAGTAGTAGTAATAGTAGTAGTAGTAGTAGTAGTAGTAGTAGTAGTAGTAGTAGTAATAGTAGTAGTAGTAGTAGTAGTAGTAGTAGTAGTAGTAGTAGTAGTAGTGGTAGTAGTAGTAGTAGTAGTAGTAGTAGTGGTAGAAGTAGTAGAAATAATAATAATAATAATAATAATAATAATAATAATAATAATAATAATAATAATAATAATAATAATAATAATAATAAAAATAATAATAATGAGACAAAAACCAACAAGCATGTAAGTGTTTAATTACCGTTTCTGCAAATTATTGCGTACAATTGATTTAACTGTTATTGAATTGACATTAATTGTAAGTGTTTATAAAATGACTTGTAAGATATACAGCACGACATATATCTTTATTTACATGTTTATATTATTGGATTAATAGCTTCATGTAAAATATCGGTACAACATATCAGGTATCATGTTAAGGATATTAGTTTTCAGAGAAGTGATTGTAAATGTTAAAATAGCCACATTTCCAGAGCTTTATCCTGTGAACAATAGAATACAAAACAATAATACACAATGCATCTGTATTTGGAATCATTGTCTGAGACATGTAAACGGACCTTAACAACAATCATCTTCCATACTGACCTCTTTCCCTGGCACTTACAGTGTCGTTTTTAAATTCCATGGATGACGAGTCTGTTGGATACTTTATAATTACCCATAACTGGAGTAGGTCTAATTCAAATAATTAAATACTCCCGGATTGGCACGATATCACAAGTTAAGAAATACAAGTTCTTTTTCCCTCTAATTCCTTGATCGCTAGTAATGGAATGATCCTGTCACTCTATTGGATATTTGAGGTACCAACTTTTGACTGGGTATTGTAAATTTATGCTTATACTATTTTTGTAAGTTAATAATAACATTAGGGTTTTTTGTAGCATGGAACCGGCTTACTGTACACATTTTATGATATAATTTCCGCATGAACATTTAGAAAGATATTCACAAAGTATAAATAACCTATGAGTGACATTTACCATTCGTCATAAGACAGTTTGCAGAGGCAGTTGTTGTCGTAGTTTCAAGTATTGATTAGTAATTACACGTGTTTTTTTTAATATTTACGTTAATATAATCATGTATCTTGTCATTTAAGTTCATCTTACGTTGTGTAATTTCTATTATGTACTTGTATACATTGTTAACATTCTAAGAATACGGAAAAATATAAATATGTAGCAATGTCAAATCGATTATATACGGTGTGTATTAATAAAATTTTAATCAGCGTGATTATCTTTAAATGATAAATTTATTTGCAATATACAATGACACTCTGTAGTTATTTAGTATAAGTATACATGTAGAATTACCACCTGATAATATCACAATTACCACTTTTATGTGAAAGGCTCCTAATTGTACAAAGCCAATATTTAAACAAAAACGAACTTAGTGTCTGTAGGCCACCGTACCACCTGTCCTAATCGGTCCATTTCGCGAGTCAGCGAGAATCCGTCAAATACCAAACATACAATATTGCTCTCTCCTGCATTCGTTGACCTGCCGTGCGTTTAAACAAGCACTTGATTGTCGATGCCAGGGTTTTGTTCCTGTAGAATAGAAATTGTTAAACAAACATGGCACTGGAGTTTTATTGGAGAGGTGTGAAACTCGAACTGATGGACGAGTTGGACTCGAGTTACATCATGGGCAGGAAACATGTCGGCATCGACGGCCAGACGGGAATATAAATCGACTTTCATATATTCGTTGTCTTACTGACACGAACGTTGATTTTGATCGACGTGTTTTAAGTCGATTTTTGCTTGTTCGAAATAGTCCAGAGCCGACTCTTAATGTCTTTGACCATTGTTAATTTTCTAAGTACACAGAATTTTGTAGTAACCCCAAGTTAAACAAACATTTAATTCTACTAGAAATCTCTGGAACAGTATTAAAACTGTAATAATGTTGTAGAAAACAACAACAACAACACAAAATGGTAATTATAGGGACGTTTGAAAATATGCAAAGCTGAGATGTACATAATGTTCTTGACTTTTGCAACACGTTTTTATTCCAGTACATTTTACTTGTGCTACCAGGTGTACTTACAAAATAAAATCGACAATTATAAAAGGAAATGCATACTTATATTTTCGTATTAACATCAAAAACTTTGATTTATTTTGCATTGTTTTTGTCAAAACTCGGTTTAGCTACTGTTATATCCGGGTTGGGCCAATAACCGTTCATATATCTCAACACATGCACAACAGAGCTCTGAAATCTAAACCAAAGGTTAAACAGTCTATAAAAAGTGAACATGATGAACAATGTTTCTATCTCAGTGACAGACCAATTCGTTTTGCGAATCTTCGTCTACTGTTTAAATCATTTTGTAGGAAAACCCAACACCCATTTCTGCAACGGTCTTTAAAGACAACCAAATGTATCCTAATGGGAGACAGATGCTAGGAATCGTATCTTCTTGGACGGGCCGTGAATCGGAGCCATAACAAGGTGTCAAGCGACGAGTCGTACCGCGCATCATGTAGCAATACATGTCCATCCTCCAGACCCTCGCGGAAGAATTTATGTTCCGGAAAAATAGTTCGCGAGTTCTCCCACCCAAGTGAAGCGTGCCGTCTGTTTTCATTGCATTATTCAACCCATCCGTCGCCTGCCTCTCGTAAACATTGCTAGAGAGTATATCTTTGCTGTTGTTTTAACGACATCAGTTCATTCTTCGTCCAGTCACTAACAGTTATATCAAATACACATTTTATTATCATATAGTTTTAATACCTGTAGTGAATGGATGTTTTCAAATTAATAGTAACCATAAGATATTGTACTGTTATCACGCTATCGTATTGTTTCTGACAAATGTTTTTTATCTTCCCTGCAACTACAACAACTTTTATAATGGAAAAAAGTACATCCATACATCTGTATGCCCGCGGTAATATGGTATTAACACTTGGGCGACAAACACATGCCCTGCATTGATAGATTGCATACATTGTGTTGAGTAACTGCGTTTTAATAAAGTTTTAATAACATGGCCAGACAACGTCACAGCTGACTGATTGTGTTAATGATTTGATGATAATCTAAGTAACGTTACGAACACACCCCAGGGAATAGAACCGTCTCGCGATGAGGCTCGCCCTCCTTGTCAACCGCACGACCTGACCAAATCACGACAACCGTAAACTTGTCAATAATAACGACAATAACGATCGCGACAACCGGAAATTCGGAAACGTGTTACGCTGGCTGACAAAATACGCTGAACAAGAATACAGAATGGTATTTTACACAATATTTTTTATTATAATTACAATAGTTA
This sequence comes from Sinonovacula constricta, assembly GCA_007844125.1. NCBI lineage: Eukaryota > Metazoa > Mollusca > Bivalvia > Cardiida > Solecurtidae > Sinonovacula > Sinonovacula constricta. The sequence goes on along the minus strand of CM017571.1, from coordinate 12,074,243 downwards.
TATTAAAAAAAAAGCAATTAAATACTTGTCAGATATGTGTCTTATTCCTAGAATGTCGTGGTTTTTCTTGCAATTTCTTAAGAAAAGAAGCGAGACACATTTTATATTAATTAAATACACTTAAATAAAGTTTATTTAATAAACAAAGAGTTTGAACATTGCAGCAGTTTGAAAACATAACAGTTGATTTTAGCTGTTTGATTAACTAAATTTGATTCATCTACATGTTTATAATGGACAAAAACAAAACAAAACAGCATCGACCTTATACAGCATTTTATATAGTTATACATGTTCACAAAATTATCCCATTTCAAAAATCTACACAAACAGGTCTTAGCTTAATTTTGACGTTCAATTTTGTCTCTTATCTGAAATATCAATTTAAATCAATGAAATTCAAGCTTAGTTTGAAAGAACAGCCATGTCATAAAACATCACTTTCTCCAGAAAGCACAACAATTCGTAATGTTCACTGAATATCGAAAGGTCATCGATAGAAACAAACGGGTTTACTAGAAAATCCCACCTTCTGTCACTTTGCATGCAAAAGCGCTTCAAAATGGAGAACTATCGCGCATGAATATGCAAAAGAGGCTAAAGGGATGAATCCAATGGATAAAATAATCCGTTTTTGCGTCGGAACATCAGTGTTGGTTATAAGGGTGGTGTCTAGCTAGGGAGAACGGTCGATATTATGCAAATATTCCCCAGTTTCGGCTTAAAGAGGATAAATCTGGGGATTATTTCGTACCAGACCCCGATCGAACACGTCGATTATACGGCTTGTAGAGGGCAGGGACCAACATTCTCAAGTATCACGCAGGTACACACAGAAAGTCTAAAAGTTAAAATTTTAAATAAAAAAAGAGTATATGCATTCACAAGATTGTAGTTTCCTAGATATGCAAATCTAAGTCTATTTTATCGTATTTAGTTCTTCACATTTATTTAATAACACATAAAGTACTACTTAAGCTTCTTCTTCTTCTTCTTCTTTATTATTATTATTATTATTATCATTGTTATTATTATTATTATTATTATTATTATTATTATTAATATTATTATTATTATTATTATTATTATTATTATTATTATAAATATTATTATTATTATGCTTGTATTTTCTGTACTGATGGCATTAGGAATATAGGAAATGTCAAAAGCTTATTATTACATTTTTATGCTGGGATAAATTTTAAAATGAAGATGGCGTACTTTCTTTTTTGGTTTGAAAATATTACCTTAATTGTTATTATATCAATTTGATTATTTCTACTAAAGCTCGTATTTAATGAGAATTAAGTCATTAATATTGTGTAAACCGTCTTAGTTCCAGTCATACCAAATAAATAAATGAAGTAGGAAGTCATCGTATTACTTTTAAATAAGTGTTGTAATATGTGTCCATATATATCCAGAGACCAGAATGATGGCATTGTATTTTGACAGTTCATAACAACAATTGTGACAAGGAAAGATACAATTTTATAAAATCTGATCACGCATGTAACATTTATATTCGTTAGCCGACCAATTACAGGATACATGTTCTCTGCATTTTGTCCCGCTCTAATGTTCACATCCAGCTTGTTGTCATTGCCAGAGACTGCTACCTTCTCCATGTAGACATGCCCTCATCTACATTTGCCGGTCCATCGAGGCTAATTAGAAAGACTTCCACTAATGTGCGAACATTTTGATATTTTGTCATGAATGCTTGCAATACAAATAAATTTTAACTGTAAAGGGCATCAGGGGCCGAATAAATTTGAGAACAGGACAGTGGTATGTTTAGTTTGTCGGGTTTTAAAATTGCTTCTTCAGGCTTCATCTACGTTTTGACGCTGTGTAAACAAGCCTTGACAAAGTTTTGCTTTACGGTGGCGCCTGGGACTCCGAAAGACCGATACACCGTTAGTGTTCACTCACTTGTTGCCAATGATTTCTGGGTGTATGCAAACTGCAAGACAAATTACTTTTTTTCCCTCACTGCGATTATGTATGTAATGTATCAAAGAAGTATTTTTTCCTTGACAAACAAGCGGAGTCTCAACACAGACAATGACGACTGGGCGAAAGAATGGAGGTCCCAGCGTAATGATTTGTTGATATTTGTCATATTAGGGGGACTCGAGTGCGACACGTTGTATCTGTGTGTTCTATGATATCTAACGAACATGCTCACAATACTTCTATAGCTCGCTATAAATCGATCAGTGATTGCTGCACGGCAAACTCCGGCGCCGTAATTGTAATATATAAATTTAAACCAATTTAGGGGCATACAATTTAATTTGTTAAACAAAAGACATCGATTTTTTACAACACTTTTCAATTTCTTGTGCTGATAAGCGTGCTGTATTTTTTTTAAACTGCTTTAAGAGTTGGATGAAGCTATACTTATTAGGAGTCATGACAAAAACATAACTATCAGTCAATAAGCAAGTTAATCCGTAGTTATAATTGCAAGACATTTTTAAACACAAAACTTAATAATTAATTAATAAATAATATTTTGTTGTTAAAAAATCAAAATCATAATTTAAAATGGCGATTATCGCCAAGTGAAATAGTGTACCATTGTTTTATTATGTCAAATGTCGTAAAGGACATCATATTTATCGATTTACGTTTTCCTCCATTTCCAGGCGGCTCCGACGGTGAGGATGACGTCATGGATTTTGACAGCACGTTAGACAGTCAAGACGGTATCAGCGACAAGGATCTATTCTCAGAGGATAAAACTCAGTCTCAAAACAATTTTAACAACAATAATACAAAAACTACAAACGACATTTTAAAAACGGACAATTCAGTCTGTAAAACAACATTACCTTTTGGAACTAAACTCAATAGCAGTTGCCCCTCCCCTATCAAAATGGACTCTATAATGGCGGACCAGAGTTTAGCCAATGTTAAACTAGAAAACGGAGCGCTGGGGGAGCACAATCTTCCATCATCGCCGAGTAGTCCGGATATAAATCTAAATCTTAGCACGACTTCCGGTCCGGGAAGTGACGAGAGTGTGGATATTAATGACAATGGTTCGTGCGGGGATTTGAATGACAGCGAGGACGTGAATGACGCCAACGGGAATCACTCCGGTCCAGGCTCCAAGAGGAGAGGTCCCCGTACAACAATCAAGGCCAAGCAACTGGAGATTCTTAAAGCAGCCTTCAACGCCACGCCCAAACCCACACGTCACATCCGGGAACAATTAGCATCAGAAACCGGCCTCAACATGCGCGTCATTCAGGTAAGGCGCCGTTTTGTCGTTTGGTTTTAATTGATGGCTAAATAAATTTTGCCTTATGTATCTTCTGATTGCACTTTGTATATTTTTAAAAATGATTTGCTTAAACAACCAATCTTGTTATAATGTTATGTTTCATTTTGACCAAAGAATGTTTTTATAAATTTGAATTGTCATTTTTTTTCTTCGAATTTAAACATTATTTCACCATTTGCTTATCTAATAATTCGTTTTAGTAGCAAATAGTTCAAATACATAAAAACTTGCATACAATTATTTAAAACCTTATTAAAACACGCGTAGCAGCTGGTTATGTACAGCTCGACAAACGGCACAGGAGGCATTCTCTCCCCTCTGCACGTTATTATTTTTAAAGCCTTCTTCACTATGTAAAAATGTCAAATTTATTGGAAGATTTTCTCAATACTCTCGGTCTTAAGTAAGTTGCGTGCGTTTTATTGTGTTAATGATTTAAGTGGACATAAAAATGTTTCTATGCCATGTTATGGCTTTAAATTAGTTTAACAGTAATGATACGTATTTTTTTGCAAGTAAGTATTATAAGTATAACTTCATAAGGTAGATACTGCAATCAATTGTTGCCTGCATTCGATTGAAGGTGATTTGCTGATGTCTTTGGAACGCCCAAGATAAATTCACGTAGAATATTCCCGGAACAATGATCACAATATTTACGGGACTCCAAACACCATGTTCGGTATAACCGACATTTAGATTAAGCATTATCTACATTGATATTTCATTTGAACCGACCAATCAGATGGCTTCCTCGAGGTTTATAAAACTGTGAGCCATAGCTCAGCATGCCAGAAACATGGCTGCTTTGAGACCATGCGGAAAGTAAATTTACTGTAACATAAACGTAAGTAAATCAGGCGAATAGAAATTTCTCTTTCGTATTTGATTCCTATTGCTTTCACGATTTCAATCATGATCATTTTGATAGTAATCAGCCAAGGGTAGAAACAATCCCTGTTTCTCGGTAATTGTTGTGCAATTCCCTCGGTAAGCGGCACCGATGCAGCGGAGTATATAACAAACAATGCGTATATAGACACTGGTAGAACAGGCAGCGTGAACAACCAAAAACCTTTATCGCAATGATATTAATAATACACGACAAAAACTAAGATGAAAAGAAGACGTGCGGAGCAGGAGTTTCCTCTGCTAGCTATGTGTACGTGGAGTTATCGTGAGTGGTAATGCAATTAACGGGGAAGAAAATAAGATTTTCGCAACATGGACTGGGAGGGGTAGTATTGCATGTTAGAGACAGACTGGCGACGATTCATTTATAATAATGAAGGCAGCAGGCCGGATCTTGAGTGTAGACTGGTCTTTGACATCACACAAAAAGCCCAACTTCCGTATATATATTCAAAAGTCAAGATGCGACAAAACTAGGTTACTATCACAAGTCATGGTGTTTCAATACAGATCACGCTTCTTTATACCTTTCTCAAATCTTCATTACAGAAAGTGTTGATTGTATTTATTTAGCTTTATGCCGATATACTTATACTTCCTTACCAGATGTCATTATTGATATTGTCTTTACGCCTGACAAACATACCTCTAAAATCATAATAGCTGCTTCTACCTTCTAACCAATTGGTTAAAATGGGCAACTGAATGTCACGTGAACTATAAAAATATCCAGGGACAAATTGTAAACAAAAACATACACAATGTACTCATGCCCTCGCATCCGTGGCCTGCCTTAACTTCAGAAACACAAATCATGCATCCGATATAAATGTACAAATGGTTTTGCTTCTAGACTGCGTTCAAGCACCAGTAGTGAAGCATGACGCTGAGTTTAATCCGGCGTTCTCAGCTATTGCATTAGCTATGGTCTACTGAACACTCCAAAATATTGCAACCATTTCGCTTTATTTAGCAAGTCTAAAGCTACTCCGCCCAGTCGTCGTTTTTTTTCAAACTCTATTTTCGTGTTCTACTCGTTGCGTTTCTCCACATAAGTACAGCGTAGAAAATTCCGACTCGGGGTTATGATTCTAAAATATTAATAATTAAGATGAGGAAGGGCATCGTTTACCTTTCAGAAGGTTCTCATGTCTAGAGATCGGCAGAGCGTGGGGCAGAACGTTATATTCAGATTGACCACTCGAGCGAATTCCGACAGATTAAGGCCACTGTTGTGAAGGGGGAATCGTGTTGAAGTGATTTACCAGAGAGATGCATGTCAAAAAATATCCCAGGGACTAAATAACTATTACACATCCTTTGGATTGATTTTTGTTTCTGTGCTTCGAAATTAGCGAGACAACAAGAACCCACCTGTTCATGAGTAAGTCACTACTGTCCGGCAAAGTACGATATATCTAAAAACAGGCAACTTAAATGTTTTTGCATTTTTCAACTTATAAATAAATGTCACATTTTATTTTATTCCGCGCTTATATGCTTTATTCTGGGGTATTAACTTCAAATCAATGTCATTTCTGGCAATACGGAAATATGACCAGGTTCTTTAACGTTCACCAAATACAGACAAAAGAACCAACTCTCAACAGTTTTCCAAATATACCCGGTGAAGGCAATGCCTGAACATGCTTACAAGATCCGTTGAAATTTAAGATTCTTGTCAGAAAGGTTTCCTGCTGGCCTCGGCAACCCAGTTGACATGATGTGCTGAGGCGTATATTACCGATAGTAGGTGTGAACTATTGGGTGGTATACGCACGGATCCTGGGCGACATAGGACTCGCTTGATTGATAGCTATCTAAGATAAGAATGAAGGAGAACACAAAAAGCCTCAGTGTACCCCGACTGTGTTCACATCAATGATTAATGACTGCATACATTAGCCATCCATTCCAGTCACTATATAATGTAGATTTACGCACACCCATTTTCAAAATATTAAAATTCGACTCAGCCCAGTTAACCATGGGAAACTCTGATATCAATGTATACTTGGCCAGTTGTTGGTAATTTGATCGATGGTCCGATGGCAGAATATTATAAATTCTTCAATGATTGAATGACCGTTTACTTTATTAAATTAACAATACACGTCATGAGAATTAGCATTAATTGAAGTATGCTAAATATTTCTTAAAATCATTGTTTATTTGTGATTGTCAACTCAAAATTAATTTTATGTTCCATATTTCTTCTCTACCTACCGAACATTTGCCGTTGTAAGCCTCCAATGAGAAATTCTTATCTTAATATATGCAAATAGCAACATATATACGTTATTGTGTTTGAAGTTAATTAACGTTTACAAACTGGACGAAGCTAACGTGTGTGTATGCATCATAACAAAAAGATCCGCAGAACGGAAAGGAGATTTACAAATGGCGAATACCAGATGCCTGTTGCGTCTACACTGCGGCCGTAATCAAACGTAACTGATTTATATCTTTTAAATCCCCGGGAAACTCACGCTGTCGCTAACTACGATGATATGTTTTAAACCATCCACAAAAAAAGCTTCCAGTTTTTATTGTTTAATGCTAGTCACGTGGTTTAATTAGCTTAAGCCAACTTTGCTAAAAAGAACTGTTATGCCTGAATTATGCTAAATTTTAGAGATCTTTAAAAAAAAAAACTCTGAGCCTAACAATCCATTATTTATGCTACCATTCTAAACAGGATTTAGACTGCCTTCGAAAGAGATTATTGTTTTAAAAGAAGGTCCAACGTTCTTGCTGAATATTTAATGCGCCGGTTTTGTTGCTCAACGTTGCAAGCGTCTGGAATGCTAATTATCGGATCAGCAAGTCCCAGTCGGCTGAACGCTCCATGTATCATCGCTTACCAAGCGTTTGCTTAACTGATCTCTTTGCTGGAACCAAAACGCTTGACGACCCCATGGGGACTCGAACACAGCGATAACACAACATGTAGGTAACACGGACTACCCGTCTCGAAAGATCAAAGGCAAGACGGAAAGGCGATATTGTGCTAACGAAAAACACCGAGATTTTCCGCACAGGTGTGCCTTATGCATAAAAAGTGCAAACGTGTCAACAACAAAACTCATATTATGTACTTTTTTTATTTTATTTTAAAAAAAAAAGTGGTTTGAAGATATTTCTACACATAAAAGAAAAAACAAACACGCCACGATGAACAGCCAAAAAAAGAAAAAAAAAAAAGATATACTATATGATACTATATGATACACATAAACTTCCGGTCATAATAAATAACATAAAATATTATATGAATATAATATTTATGATATGAAATATTATAAAATATTACATAACAAAAATATGTTCATATATTGACCTATTTTTGTCTAGCGTTCGTATGACGTCACTCCTTGTAGGCAAAATTTACTTTTTGCCTATTTCAAACAAAGCGGAGAAATTGTTGACATATTACCATTTAGTTTTAATTAACGGTAAATTGTAAATATTAGAAAATATGTTTATTTGAACTTTTAAGACACCTTGACCTTTAATCAACATTCAACCGTTGTATTATTTAAATCATCCGCTAATTTTAAAAGAAAGAAATCAAAGGTGAAAATACTAAAATTACTAAGCCTTTTGTCTGGAAGAAAAAATTAACAACATTACTGATATTTTTATCTGGTTAATAGAGTCCAGGTGAGCCATTAAGGTTCATTATGTAGATCAAATGGACAAAACAGCAGCAGAAATAGTTATCTAATTAACGAGACCATGTTCTGTGACTTAGGACCAGTAATTAATACAGGATGTAAGTCGAATATTGAACCTAATTCTTAAGCTAATAATTAAATTCAACATCAGATACGTAAGTTTATCCAACTACAAACAACAACACAACAACAATGACAAAAGAAAAAGGAAGGTTACTGAAACATCCTGCCTACCTGAACCAAATTTAAAAAGTTGGATTCATTACAAGTGCTATCGAATTAATTAACGCATTAATTGTTTATCCATACATGCCGTTTGATTTGATGTATTTCTTTTGTTGTTTTTATCACACATTCTTTTAATGAATGTACAAATCACGAGAAATGCATATCGAACCAAGGCATGTAATGGTTTTCAGAGAGAAACCTAAGTCGCGCAGGTGTGCCGAATGTCAACCCGTCCATTAAACTATCAAAATGGCCTCCGTTTAGCGGTCCGTGGTTACTCATTATCTCCCCTGTATAACGTCTCTTTAATAAGGTAATGACAGTGTTGCAAGAATCAGGGGCGTTTACTTTTGTTGTTTCTGACTAAATAACGATCGGCGGTCTGGCAGTCCCCACTCAACGGACCCGAAGTAAAGCGGGTTTTTCTCGAGATGTGCAGCCATTATAGTCAAGAGACATTCTATTTCATTTTTATACACACGATTATAGAGAAATTTTATGTACTAATTAAACAGATAACGGTTTTGTTAAAAATAAGTTTATCTGAAGTTAACGTCAAATAGAAATAGAAAAAAAACGGACCAGAAGAGTAATTCCAGACAACGGGAACTAAAACATCTTTGTGGTAGTTTATTTTGGCATGTTTGAAATTTGGCAATTCTAGCAAACCTAGCGAATTCTTTTTATTATACACATTTAGGATGTAATATATTGTAATTGTTTATCATTACAACACGTGCCTTAATTACGAGAACAGTTAGATTTATGTTGAGAATAAGTGTGTATAAATGGTAACTATACATGTAACTTGCATGACATGAACACAAGCATTTTTCCTACTTAAGGATGTACGGTTACACCGTTCCGAGTCCATCCAAACCAAATGTCAGATATAGCATGTGACTTATACTACGGTACTGAGGTGTATGTATACTTCCATAAGTGTTTGATAGAAGCGTTTGGTGCAAGAAATGCCCTTTCTTACAGCGAAGACCTACTTACAGAACGCCTTAGATGATTATAACATGTTTACAGACCAACATTTCCATATTAAAACATCATCATTAGTTCGATTTACCTTTTATGAAGTTGCACGCCGAGACCTTCTGACCATCTGTGTCCATCTGACCAATCGATCACGTTATGTTGTCGGTCAGCGGACCAGTGACATCGTAACCGAACAAAAAGAACAGCAAATGGTGCAATCAACCAATGGTTATTATCGTTCTCTCCACTGACCACCACGGACCCCGGTGCCAGATGGAAGGTCATAAACTGTCGGCCCAACTGACCCGCTCCCCAATACCGCACCGCGCCATGCAACCAACAATTAATACAGTTTATTGTCGTGTTCGAATCGGGGTCATACCGCCTCTTTTTGTCTTGAAGCAAGAAACGTGCGAAACTGGTACAGCACACAGATCATATTTCTGTTGTAGCGCGTTCAACAAAGGCGACATGCAGAGGGGATACGCTATTTAATTATATAACGGAATGTTGGAGGTTTGTTATAAATGTGAATCCATATAGAAGGATGTCGCTGTATTACAAAGGAATGCACAATAAATGCAGAGATGTTCCCACTTTGTGTTGCCTAATTGCTCGATGTACGCCTATATTATGCTCCCGCCTGAAGTCATCGTCATGCATCGAAATATGCATATAAATGTTTTAACTGTATATCTGACTACCGACATCTATGACAATCTCATCAGAAACAGCCTTATCCAACTTTCTAGACGTTGGTATTGATTATATAATCATTATACAGGACAACTGCTCCCGTACAAATTTACGTTGCCCCTGGCAATGGTGTACTATGAGTTGTTCTAACGCACCGACTCCTTTTTCTGTAAGGTTGTTATGGTCAGGTTGTTATAATTTTATATGAAATACTATCACAATTATTGTATCGTTAGTCATCGCTTATACATGGCGATCACTTATGTGAAGAATGATGCACGTATATTAAACATATACTTATAATAAACAAAAGGAGACGTTCTTTAGATCTGAACATTTATTTCCTCCGTCTTCAGGTATGGTTCCAGAACCGCAGGTCCAAGGAACGCCGCATGAAACAGTTGAGCGCGTTGGGGGCCAGACGACATTTCTTTAGGAGCCCACGGCGCATGCGTGCACTCCGGGGCGATATGGATGACGGTGATATGATGGGACCCGGATATGGCTATTTCAATGGTAAGTTTCGTCGATCAGTAATAATTATACGAATATACTAACTTTTCTCAATTATACAAAATTTTAAGTTTACTGAAAGAAGCGTTTGCTATTTTACCAATCATCACGAAACAAAATAATGGATCCTAATAATGGCTATTTTAAAGGATGATTTTGCTTGTCAAGACACGTAATTAAATTTACAGAAATAATGTGGAAAAAATGTTTTCAGATTTTACAAAAAATATGCTTATTTATAAAACCCGTTATTTCACGAGCTTGGAGCAAACAAAAGTATGTTTTATTTGTTTCAAAAACTCTCCAGGTTCTAATCAAATTTAGGTATGTTGTCCTTTATGGTCAAATAACAAAGACATTCATATGTTATTGAACTAAAGTTTAAAGCATGTACAATGGACATTTAGGACTGTTCCCCGCGCTAGAACCATTGTTGATACTAAGATCCCTGAGTCCAGTATGTGCAATGTTAAAGTCCATATTTTATTTAAGAAAAATGAAACTAGCATTCTTTTTAAATAGCACCATGCGAGCGGGTCATAATAAAATAAGCAACCTTTGTGAATAACTGTGTGAAATTATTGTTAGGAATTACATTAAATTATGATCAGCGTTACCGTTTGAACGAAGTTTGACCAACGAGTACGAATTCGCATTATTCACCTTTGAATTTAAATTTACTTTCGTTAGATGTTCACACAACATTTCATATTCGAATATACGTTCAATTAAGGCTAGTCCGAAATTATAGCTTAATAATTAGAGACGTAACTGCTTGAAAAATGAAGTTTGCCAAAGCTGAGAAAAACACAAACTTTGTCGTTTACAAAAATGAACTTGGTAGTCTTTGAAGTATGGCGGACCTCGTTGGCTCGGCTGGTGTCCCGCTGTGTAATGTTTCCAGGACCCGCGGGGAGTCGACTTATAATGCTAAAATGGCCGACTTGGGTATAATAAAAATGAAATTCGGGTTGAGTTATTATACCTGGGTGTTAGGATTCGGCCCATTTGCCTCTTCTGAGGGGACGATGTCGTTAAATTTATGAGGAACTGTTTACGTTGTTTTTACAAAGCCAAACCCGTAAGCTTTTTGTTTGGACTCTTTCATTTCGGCGTAAACTATATTTTTATTGGACGATTAATACACAGGCATTCATAGAAATAGCCGAAGTAGTGGAAAGCATGGGGACAAATATTTGGGGTTTTCGTTATATTAAAATTTTATTGCATCGTCATAAATGCGCTGCTTGGCGACAGTAGTTATGAAAACTGATGATCATAAAGCTGCGATTTCTTTGATGAGGCCGGCGAATGTCTGCCAAGGTTGAGTTTGTTGTGAGGATTCCGACACCAGGGACTATTTTATTGCTCTCCGGAAGAGTGTTTCACAGCTTAACACGTCCAGCTGTCTATCCTAGAGTTGGATGCTTCAATCGTGTCGGTGACAGAAACATACAAAATGTCCAGTCAATGTCATCGTCAATATTCTTGTAGTTTAGAATATGTACTATTGTCATGTACGTTACGGTTATGTGTTAATGTTTATATGTTTAAAAAACTTGAAAAAATAAGCTTCTGTCATTAAGTCCGATAAATTTTCATAAATCAAAGCTTCGAGTGGGGAAATTGGTGTTACTTTAGATGTTGTCATTTTCCGATGGACTGATACTTTAAAACCGATTGCAAGGAAATGTTATTGTACAAAAGATACAAATGTGGATACACACCGATCCGGCTACTATACTTAGGCATGACTTAAACAAAATATTGTTTTAAATGCGATATGTCAAACAAAAAAAAAAAAAAAAACGATCAGCAAAAATTCCCTTAAATGCGCATGTTGTTTTTTTCTCGCGAAGAATTGCATCAGCTGATGATTTTTTAAATTTCATAACCGTGGAATAAAAACAAATCCAGCAATAATCCATCGTGGTTATCAGCCATCTGCAGCCGCCAATTTAGACACTGTTCCATCAGAGATCCGCTTGTTCCAGAACTACTTTAACCCGTCCATGTGTTCATACGCCACCTCTGATAGTCTTATAACTACCCTCACTATCTGTTCCACGCGATAACACGGACCATTAGGGCGTAACCGGGCGCATAAATAACAGCGATAATCAACACACACGAATATATGATGGTGAACATGTACTTTTATTACAAAGGACATTGTTAAAATGTGCATTTAAATGGATATTATGGAACATTAAAGCAGATTACGCCGTACCTTTGGCGTATGGCACTATAGTTTAATCTTCCAAAAGTTAAAAGCTGCAATCACGTGACAGATACACTGCCTTACCTTCTCTATAAATGACACGTGGTTTAAAAAGATACAAAAACTTATTTGTCGATAAAAATGGAGAAGCTGTAAATATAATAGTCAGCTAAACTGGCCAAATAGAAAAAAATGTTTCAGAAGCGAAAATAATAAAAAAATACTTGGTTTACCTGTGATTTGAACACAGTCTTGTAACATGAATATTTTTGTTTTATTTTATAAATTTTACTATTAATTGTAACTGGTCCAACTTTAACAAGCAGTGTTTACGTTATTTATGTTATGATTGTTAAGGGCTCCAATCGGCGCATACCATTTTAAAGTCCGACTCGATGACTTGTGAATATGTTTCAGTTTGGCCAATTGTCCATGTCATGCCATATACCTCTTATTTTGAATAATTTTGTATTGACAACATGATTATTTCACAGAAATTAGTATGAGTTTTACTGATGAAGTCTGACCTGTACTCAAATACGATAGAGATAAAGGTGCACTGAAGTATAATAATCTTATCACAATTCTTCCTTGAACATTCTGGTTAATTCTGCGGCGAGTCTTTTTAATCTCTTTTAAATTCACAATATTTACCAGTGACACGAACACCATTATCAACAAGTCAATAACAGACCTTTAGAACAATTTTAATTCCTTGTTTCAAAGTCAGTCCAAAAATAAGTAAAAGAAAAATGGCAGACTTTTGTCATTGTTGGTTTACAAGTTACCTAAATTGTTTTCATAATCGTCAAAGGACAAGTTAAACACGTCAAATGTCTACCACCGTTCTGTCACCTGTCTTAGAGACATGTCTCTGTTTGAACTGACATAGTGCTTGTTTGAAAATATACCCCCACCCCCACCCCACCCAACTGAAGCTGGAAACGTTTAGTTAATATAACTTATATACATTCACACTTGTTATTGATGTAAATCTACATGTATCTAGCCATTACGGTTGTAAGGTTTTTTGTCGAATTACATGAACATGTCTAAGGTGTCGCAAATATAAATGAAAGGCAGTTTACCACCTGCTCTAGAAGTCTTGTTTTGTCTTGTCGCCGAGTAACGTTCTGCTGCTACTGGAACTGGTCTGACGACGTATTGACAAGTCACGCATTTCCACGTGTGTTCTGTCACAGCCGTTTGCCACCCCGGAACATCTATACATCAGTACGTCTGAGAGAGTACATGTGTTTCTTCTGGCTTTAAAAGACTCTGGAAAGGGATATGGATAACTCCAATGACGTATCTTTAGCTTTAAAGTGAGGTCAAGTTATATTTCTGTGTTTTGTCTAAGATAAATCAGCCCATTGGAAACCCTTTTTAGCAATGACTTCCCAGTTTGCAATACAAGCCGGAAAGAGTTCAGACATAGACTTGTTCAAGGTTACCCGGTCTTCTGTCATCAAATGCAAGAGGTTAGAAACATGTGTGTTGTTTTTGACCAGACAATTAAAACCTATCATATTTTCTGTCATCCACAGAGGAACCAGACATGTATGGCAATTTCCCGGGTTACAACAACTTTTACCAGGGGCCGCCGGACGGCATGCAGCCCAATATGAACTACATGATGCCCCCGAATCATCGGGGTACCCCACCACACATGGACAGCGGCATGATGCCACCAAGAGGTAGGTGTGGCTTGTCACCTTCAATGAATACTGTAAAACCGAATTAACAGTGAAAAAAAAATACGGAAAATAACAACAGTGAACTGTAGTAAAATATAGAAAAATACAGCAGTAAAAGAGAAATAGTAGAATAAATTAAATATAATAAAATACACCAAGCTTTAACAGAATATGGGCAATTAAGTAGCTTTAGTAGCATATACTCTTGAATTGTATAGAAAAATTAACTTCGTAATATCTACTTGATGCCTAAAATTCAAATTATGCACGAAATACAACTGTCTTGACCGAGTTTAGAGTGTATGTTAAATAGGTTGGGATCCCGATCTAACATCCCATCTTATGATTGCACAATGTGTACTCTTGATGAATAAACAATTCTATTTTCCTTAATGCCACCACAACGGTGTACTTGGCTTGTGTTATATAATACTTAAAACATTCTTACCCCGTACCCACACTACTGACTAGACTATGTCTACGACATCCTGGAACATAAACATTCCTCATAAAAGCAAGAGTTATTCTGAGCATTTATTTGTTTCTGACAAAACAGTAAAACGAAGCGTTCTCTACGCATTATACTTCAATTCGGACGGAAAATAGGCTATGGTGATAAAAAATTAATACTTATATCTCTGCTAATGCATTTTCATAACTCATTGCGGTACGTCCAGTCCCGTAAATGGGGTAATTTAGATGTTTATATGGGCGCTGGCTGCGTAAACTCGGGCCCCTGCCGTCAACCCCACTGGTATACTGCTAGTTAGAGACAGTTGTTAAATGTTTTAACACCATTTTAACCGGCGATTTATTGGCTCGATGTCTCCATATAACATGCGCTGATTTTTTAGCGGTTACTTTTAATTCTATGTTTCCATTTTTTTTGTCGGCAAGTCTTATCGGTATTGTTTTGTTCGAGCTCATGTAAATATAACAGGAAGTATTCACGCAGATTCCAGCAGTACCCAGTAGGCCATGTTATAGCGAATACACCGAGGATCTGAGGATCTGAGGATTTTGGTTTATCTTTTTTAAAATAAAAAAATCAGTCTCATAGCAATGAAATATGGATGAATCATTCTTGGTGAAAATACAGAAAGTTTGGAAAACAGCGTCTATTAAGCCAAGCTCTATGTGAATGCTTCTGTTGCGGTTAGAATATCTGGTTTATTTAAAGAAAATAAAGTATTATAATACATGTCAAAATGTTAATACGAAAAGTCTGTGTTGGTATCTATTATCTTGTTAAAAGAAGATAAGTATGAAAAGTTTGGCAGTCAAAATGTGTTATCTTCCGGGAATATTGTTAGAGATGTTTTTTTAAATTTCAATATGCACCGTGATAACACCCTGTATTTTATAGCTAATAAGGATTGCTTTTTCTAAGAACAGAAGATCTTTGTATATAAATGCATTAAATTTGAGTAGAGAATTTGCTTTTTAAACCTTTTTCACGGTTTATAGTCCAACTTGGCACCAATAAAATGACATTGCTTGGGTTACAATTATACTTAATGGTTCCCATTCACACGATTTACAGTTTTAAATATAATACATATAAAGTGGTGATTATCTTGCAAACAGAGCACCACTGGGTTAGATGCTATCAACCAAGTTGAACACCAAATCAAGATAACGTACAGTTCAAAGATGTACTAATTGGACAAATGATCATTTAAAATGCAACATGAAGGTGTTTCGATTTCAGGCGTGTCCTCGGGAGATAATATATTTCGTAAGGAGTAAAAATCGAAAAACCAATAACTATGTGATGGAAAGAATTCTGAAAATTATGACAAGTTTTCCGCTCCCTATGATGATCGCTAGCCTAGAAACTTTGAAAGGTGCACGATAAAGCGGTTTAATGCACATTAACGTGTATCCAAAGATTTTAAATCGTTTCAACTTGATTGCCTTCTACCTTAGGCATTCTATAAACACTGTATTTACAGTCTGCTGTGAGAAAACATTTAACGACTGTTTGTTTATAGCCCCGATTGATGAGCAAGAATATGTGTATCTTTATTATTCTGGTAGATAAATATGTATGAAACTCGTGGAATAAAGTAAGCAAGACGTTTACCAACACTAGCTACGGGGTAAGGGCGCATTAGCCCCACATTTCCCAGTAATAACTCCGCGTTACATGGATTAGCTGAAACTGTGTTTAACAGATGCTATCTTTGTAGCATTAGCAGTGTTTGTGATGCTATCTCGACGGATTAAGGCCACGAATAAATGATAGTCTTTAGCATAAAGTGAGCGATGTTAACGTCCAAGCGCTGACGGTCGTATATGCAAGAATTTCTAATGTTATTGTCATGGAGATTTATCCTGCAATGTGGATGGTTTGCTATGATGGTTGCAGGATTCGTGCGTTTTGCCATCAATTGATCATTAAGACGTATTAATAGGATTACGTGGGAACATTTGAAGAACAATTAACCTTGAGGAATACATAAGCGAAAGCATGTCAAAGAGCATCGTTTAATCTAGATTTACCTTTTCTTTAGATCAATTTCCGACATTAAATGAAAATAAATCTGGAAAAAATATTCATAAATAATGTTTCCTTTTACTTACAAACTAATAGTTCTGATATAGCCAATCACATCGACTCTGACATAAAACAGTATTCCCAGCATGCCCCATACACACACTCTCGCGTACAGTGTACATCTAAGTTATCTGCCCATTTTCAAACATATAATTGTGTTTTGACTGAACATGTATGTTTTTGTGTTTTCCAATATGCCAGAGGCTGACTTAACAGTTTATATAATATATAAACCATGCTTGTTTTTGTATTTCCATTAGCTCTAGTGCATACACTTAAAACATATATAAATATAAATAACATGCGAACCTTAATTTGTGTATATTAGCTATAATTTACCATGTTTTTTCCTTCTGTTCCAGTCGGTATGGTGCCAGACGGTTACATGCCTGAGTCCTTGCTCCCACCCTCCTCCTCCCCTGACTCAATCCACAATATCCACTCAGAGGAGAGCTTCCTGAACGCAGGACCTAACAGAGCCATGTTCTCCAACGCACCAATGCATCATCTACAGAACAGACCGGAAATGACGTCAGAAGTATGGTGATCTCTTCTTCGAAGAATTAGAAAGAGTAGAAAGAACACTGAACATTGGCAACAAGTGACGCCCTCGAAAAATGTAATTTTAAGGCGGCTTCGCGAATGGAGGTTTGGAAGAAATCTTCCCTAAATCTGAGTGGACGAACTAAAATCGTCATTAAATTCCCAGTCAGCCTGCACCAAGCTATGTCGCTTTCACGGATTGGTCGTAGATATCGGCAAAAGTGACTGTTGAAAGTGAATTGTGACGTCACGAAACTGTAAACGACAGTGGTTTACTTGAGAATAATGACAATGTCATAGCAGCCGAAAAGTTTGTGCTGGTGGTGATGAGTTAAAAAGACATTCTCTTGGTCTGACGTTTGTTGTGGGACTCATGACTTCGTGGGTGACACTAAATTAGGCAAGACTTCAGAAGTCAGAGGTTGTGTTTGTCTCTTAAACGACACGACTGTGTATGAAGACTTACACGTTCAAAGACGATTTTATGTCGCGATGAAGAAATCCAAATATTAGACGGAATTAGGGGAATCAAATTTTGTTGATATAGTCTGTTATGTGATATTCATTTTGTGTAAGTAACTTAACGCGGTACGGCTGTTGTGCTATTGATATTTATTTGTTTTTGTTATTACTTTTCTGTATGCCTTATTGTTGTGAGGTGTTTTGTTGTGTTTTTTTTTATTTGCGGATGAAACTGAAAAGAAACAAACTTTGAATGTTAGATTTGAATGCTCAGGAATTTCACTACGTTTGTTTGTCATGACCGGCGATGTGAGTGACATCATATATTCCAGATCATAATATTTTTTTTCTAGTTAAGTAAAATGGACTCCTAATCATCAGAACTGTCTCTGTGTTCTATAGTAGCTCTCCTGTTGAATCTGAGCATTGGGATGTCATTCATCCAGCATATGTTAAGATACATTAAAAGTGGTTTCCGAGAGTTGGCCTATACGAGAATACATGTAACAATATATTTTCCCTGTTTAGTGGAATTGTGACATAATATCTTCATGCGTCATACGTTCGTTTAAGTAAAGACGTTTTTTACACTACATTAGATGGCAATGACAGTACAAATCTTATATCAAATGCTTTAAATTTTCATTCTTTCCAAATCTATAAATATCCAGGAAAATCATTTCTGCTTAAAATAGATATTGACGTCACAGCGTATTACCCGGATGCTGATATAATGTAGTTTTAAAAGTAAGCGGTCACGTGGTTTGCTAAGTTTAAAAATAGCTTGGCTCAGATAGCAAATACTTATTTGTGATGACGAGCGGGGAGTCATGATTCACTTTTATTAAAGGACATTTATAAATTGCATTTCTCTGGCCATTTTCGGGTAAAAAACAATATTTGATTGTTTGAAAAACAAAACTCCAGTTTAAACTGTAGGAGACCTCATTAGGTTAATTAAGCTCGTATCATACACTAACTGGTGTCAACACTGAGGTTGTTTTTGTCAGCATCCGAGATCACTTACTAAATTACATGAAACATTTTTGTTGTTATTTTACGGTTACTTCGTACTATTAATATGACTTGTGGCCTGAAAATAATAAGCAGAATAGAAAAAACAAACATGTTGCATTCGTGAATGGACGCCAACCTCAAAATAATTACAAATAACAATGTCACTCTTAAGTGTCAACTATAGAATCATACTAGGCTGATTTGGATAAGTGCTGTTTGTTTTTTCAAGAAACCTGGTATCATTGTCACATCGTACCGTTAATATCATGTGATTGCATGTACATTTTGTCTAAACAAACACAAAAATGTTTACACTATTCATAAGGTGTTTTTTTTATAAGTGTGGTTAAACATTTTTTCTCATCATCATGTTTTGTGTTTAATGTTGAAAAATATTATATATAAATATATATTATTTATGATTAAGAGATGAAATAAAATTCATAAAGATAAACACTTGGTTGTCTTCTTGAGATTTATTAACCATGTGAAGAAATGAAGGTACTTGATATTAAATTATAGTTAACTTGTCGTTGTCGCTTTTGACTGTTGATGTTTAGACTGTCAGCGTCGTTTGGAATAAGTTCGTTAAGCATTCTGTCCGCTCTCCTATTCTAAAAAGATTTGTCACCGTCTTCTCTGGATAATGTAGCGACCAGGTCATATTTAAGCGTACATGTATGTATCTATTGCATAGAAATACACGGTCCGCACTCTTAATTTTTTTTAATTTATTGTCACATTATCTAGCTGGTCGTGTTCATGACTGACGTTTACATGAGAAGTTTATCCCCGTCAGCGATGATCGTGTTTGTCATGTTGCTGATGTAAATAAACTGAAAATCATTACGACATTTTTGAGGCTGCTAACCGAAGGACGGCACAATCTTTTGAAGAAAAAAAATGTTAAGAAAAACAAACAACTAGCGATCAGTGGGAATTCTTAAATCTTTAATTCGTTGCTGTTGACTTTTTAACAAAAATATACATACATACAATACATACAAATAACATACAGAATTGTACAACTAAGATCAAATAGATCTTTGCCTTCGAAGACCCATTCCAACGTCGTTTTGTGTTCAGTGTCTTTCTAAATACGACATATAAGGTACAGGACAGTAAAAGGTCTTTCTGTGGAGACATGCAATGATAAACACAATTCCTTTAACATTTTAACATTTTATACCGCAAAAATGTATTGAAAAAAAAACTGATAAGCTTAAAGACAGAATTTAAACGTAAATAAACCCAATGGTCATTCGCAATAAAACACTGGCAAATCACGTTTTGTTAACAAAAGAACATTCTAAGCAAATGTATTTAATTCAAAATAGGTAATTATTGCAGATTAGCTGTCTTCTTATGTCATGAACATGTACTGTGAAGCATATTGCCTTGTAATAGACTGTAATTACTTCAATGAAAATTGTCATGAGAAGTTCTGAAAGCTAGTTCTACTATTACAAACACGACACACATGCTTGCTCGCCAAAAATAGTTCCTTTTTGAATCCATCACCTTTCTCTTGCTTGCAACCCATCTCAACAAAGAACGCAATTATAAAACCGACCCAAAATGCACGTCAGGTTGTAGAAATGTGCCAACCGTCAACTCTTATTTCTCTACCACATTACTTAGAGGATTTATTTTTGTCCCTGACTGTCTCTAGTTCAGACTTGAATAATAATAATATATAAATATTTATTGTTTGATCTTAGAGATCGGATCGTAATTGAATTAGACTTTATGTAGAGGTGTAACCAATTAGAGGAACGTCAAACAATCACATTACGCACACTAACGACCTTTATTAAAATGACTTAAAGTGATGTTTTATATATAAAACACAAAAGTACAGTCGGCACGAGATGTTTAAAACGTCTAGATACTCACTAAATATCCGAACTGCAGATGTCCGAAGTACGTGCCAGTAATTTAAATAGGGAGCAACGTCATTCCAAATGCCACAATCTTACGGTTAAAAGAGCTAAAGACACTTTATGCTGAACTAAATTTCATAAAGAGATTTTAAGAACTTTTTGGTAGCGTGAAAAAACAACAACGAAACCCGCAGCATTTAAAAACGAAAGAAGGATAAAAAATAAACGTATAACAAACACATAAAGCACATAAACACGACATGAAAACAACAACGATAAACAACAATCAGCCATATTCAATAGCGAGAAAAAACAACACACACACACACAAAAGAACCAGGAAAATCAACAGCAACAGCAGTAACAACAGTGCAGCAGAAGTAGAGACTTTTTATATACTACGACAGCAACATAGGTAAGAACATCAACATAAACAACAACAACAAAAAGGCAATCCGTTATAGCACCAGTAACAACATCACTGTCTAGAGCAGCATCATGTACACCAACATCCGAAACAACAACAATATTGTCATTCGGCAGGCGTGTGGTCCCTACATACCGACAACCATTGCGTCTCTGGTGACGGACATGCGCAGTTGTGACTCTTCGTCAATCGGACTGCTTCGTAATTTTGTAGATTCACTGCAACAGTCAGTTGGGTGTAAGATGTTGCGATAATGACAGATTGGGGCCAGATAAGGTGGTCCGACAAAAAGTGACTTAAACCTTAACGACTTTCTAATGTGCGGAAATAGTTTTGAAGTTTGCCGACAACCGTTTGCAAGTGATGTTTCGTCGAGGGTGTGAATTGTGGGCGGTCTAGTTTAGGGTTATCATCCTTTTTGTGTTGTTTACATGTGTTATCTATCTGATGAATTTAAAAGCAGTCAGATTATAAGACAAAAAACGTGGACTGAACAGAATCAACAATTGAACTAAATCAACTAATTATAAGCTAACTTCAATAAGAATCAAAATAAGTAGCGTTAAAAATTATAGCACTAGCAGGTTGCAGTTGAAATGTTACTGTATTCCTTATTATCTACCCAAAAATAATAAAATATCTGTACATGTACAGAGTTTACTCCTTATATAGCTTACGCCAAACATAGCTTAGACAGTTATAGCTTGCACCATGTATAGCTTACAACCTATAAGGTTTATGCCGCGTATAGCTTATGCCATATGTAGCTTACGCAGTGGTAAGCTTACACCATAGACAGCTTACATCATATATAGTTTACGCAGTATATAGCGTAGTCGCATGTAGCTTACGTCATATATAGCTCACGTCACGTACATCTCGCGTCATATATAGCTTACACCGTAAAGCTTATACAGTGAATAGCTAATATCATATATAGCTTACACCCTATATAAGTATTACGCCGTATGAATCTTACGCCGTATAAAACTTACGCCGTATATAGCTTACGCCATATATAGCTTACACAGTGTACAGACTACACAATATATAGCTTACATCCAGTAAGAGTCACGCCAAATAAAACATGCGCCGTATAAAGACTCGCCATACATAGCTTACGCCATATAGCTAACACTGTTAGAGGCTTAATCCGTATATAGTTCACACCGTATACAGCTTACACTATATACGAGCTCATGCCATATAAAGCTCACGTCACACCATATACTTTATGCTGCGAGCTATATGGCGTAAGCTATATATGGCGTACGCTTTATACGGCGTAAGCTTTATATGGAGTAATACTTATAGGTCACGCCAGATATAGCTAATGGCATATAAAGCTCACGTCATATATAGCTCACACATATATAGCTTATGCAGCATATAGCTCGCGCCATATATAGCTTATACCTGATAAGGCGTACGCCGTATAAAGCTTACATTTGAGATGTGTATACCTTGTCTGACACATCTGAATATAATCGATTAAAAGATGAAGATTCTAGATTGACGAATGCCGATAAGAACGTGAGAGTTGTGAATGAAAACGATTAGAAGAATTGTCATTGAGGCTTAACTAATTAATAACTATTGTGAACGAAGGAAGCAGTATAACATTTGTAAATTTGCGAAAATGAAAAAATTATAAACAAGAAGTTGCGGAATTGTGAATGAGCGTAACAGAAGTTAAGCGAATTAAGATAAACGATTAGCAGTTATGGACATGCTAAAACTTTGTGTCATAAATTCAATGTCGGTAAAGTTTTCTTATATTATATAAAAGCCCGACCTGACAAAGGCACACAGAAGGCTGGGTTCAATACCCACGGAGACACATCAGATCCCGTCATCTCAAGTTGCTTCATTACAACAAGTCGCTTGCATACCATTTGCATATACTCGGCTGTTATTGCAGTGTTGACGATATTATATAACTGGCGTGGCTTTCTTCGGATTTCAAACGGTTTTGTCTACGTGTAAAAGATGTCAACTCGGTAACTTACACAAAGACTCGAGTTTAGAATTACCGGTCTTAGACATGCAAATCAGCTCCATGCGCTACGTGACAAAACGCAGTGAAGACTTTTGAATGCGAAGGATTTTCAATATGATTTTTATTCGATAGTGCGGTTTTATTTGGTCATTGATAATTATATTGACAATTAATTTTATTTATACATCTCAGACTGATAGAGAAATGTAATATAAAAGTCACGAACAATGCTAATTCATTTAATTGTGAACCACTTGATGGACATTGGACAATTGCAGAGCTTTGCCAATGATAATGTAATGTGCATTAATGTTTATATCAGAGCATACATATCGATTCAAATTTTATCACAATCCCTTGATCAGTGTAGATTCATAATTTATTTACATGCAAAATGATTCTTATATTATACGATCTGAAATAGTTGTCTATTATGCATAGCGTGTTCATTTCCTATTAAATTATTGTAACTTGCGAAGTTTGTCAAAGGTGGTCGGTTCCTTTACGTGAAGAATTAGGATCTTAATGTCATTATAAGACATTGTAAAGCGTCTTAGTTGGTGTTTATTGTATGTTTATGTAAAATAGACCGCCACGCCATATTTATTGATATTATTACGTCACTATCGGTCCAATCAGCGTATTTGTTAGTAACTCACCTGTCATTCTGAGATATACAGGCAGATGAGTTAAACAGTTTGAACAGGTCAAAAGTATCAGGCAGCTTTTGACCTTCCACATTTTACAGGTCGTATCCGGCAGATTTGACCATTATTTCTCCAACAACATAGGAAGTCATTGCTACCTAAAAAGGTTCTGCCTGATGCCACAGATCTGTGTGAACAGTGAAGCATAACTCCCCACTCGTCATTGCAAACAGGTATTTATTATTTGAGCTAAGTTGAAGATGTTTTAACACTAAGAAAACCTCGTGACAGTCTACATTTGACATCACGTTATATCATCATCCAGATAACCAGCCATGGCGTTCAATTAGCAGATATCGCTATCGTGCTCATTTATATCTTTGGAAAAATGACATTGTAGATTTTTTTTTCGAGATCTGTACCGACTAATAATATAGCTACTGTTAGTATTTACTAAGACTACAGTAGGAAGTGTCGGATGGTACCTAAAAGACAAAACAAAGGGCAGTATGTTCACGTATTAGACAGTGGTAAAGGGTAAATATATGTATATATACATATAGGAAGCAGTTATACAGCCTAGTAAATGAAGTAATTGTAATTTAATGAAATATAATTCATTCTACATCTGTTTTAGGAAAACAAACACAGGAACAAGCTCTTCAAAATGACTGGAACCTGGGAGACACAGAAACAAGTTCTTCGAATGACTGAAATCTGGGAAACACAGAAACAAGCTCTCCAAACGACTGAAACATTGAAGACGAAGAAACGCACTCTCTAAATGACTTAAACCTGACAGACACAGAAACAAGCTCTCCAAACGACTGGAATCCCGGAGACACAGAAACAAGCTCTCCAAACGACCGAAACCTGGGAGACAAAGAAACAAGCTCTCCAAACGACTGAAACCTGGGAGACACAGAAACAAGCTCTCCAAACGACCGAAACCTGGGAGACACAGAAACAAGCTCTCCAAACGACCGAAACCTGGGAGACACAGAAACAAGCTCTCCAAACGACTGAAACATGGGAGACACAGAAACAAGCTCTCCAAACGACCGAAACCTGGGAGACACAGAAACAAGCTCTCAAAACGACTGAAACATGGTAGACACAGAAACAAGCTCTCAAAACGACTGAAACATGGGAGACACAGAAACAAGCTCTCAAAACGACTTTAACCTGAGAGACACAGAACCAAGCTCTCCCAACAAAAGAAATCCCGGAGACATAGAACCAAGCTCTTCAAACGACTGAAACATGGGAGACACAGAAACAGGCTCCCCAAACGACCGAAACCTGGGAGACACAGAAACAAGCTCTCCAAACGACTGAAACCTGGGAGACACAGAAACAAGCTCTCAAAACGACTGAAACATGGTAGACACAGAAACAAGCTCTCAAAACGACTGAAACATGGTAGACACAGAAACAAGCTCTCAAAACGACCGAAACCTGGGAGACACAGAAACAAGCTCTCAAAACGACTGAAACATGGTAGACACAGAAACAAGCTCTCAAAACGACTGAAACATGGGAGACACAGAAACAAGCTCTCAAAACGACCGAAACATGGTAGACACAGAAACAAGCTCTCAAAACGACTGAAACATGGTAGACACAGAAACAAGCTCTCAAAACGACTGAAACATGGTAGACACAGAAACAAGCTCTCAAACGACTGAAACATGGGAGACACAGAAACAAGCTCTCAAAACGACTGAAACATGGGAGACACAGAAACAAGCTCTCCAAACGACTGAAACCTGGGAGACACAGAAACAAGCTCTCCAAACGACTGAAACATGGTAGACACAGAAACAAGCTCTCAAAACGACTGAAACATGGGAGACACAGAAACAAGCTCTCAAAACGACTGAAACATGGTAGACACAGAAACAAGCTCTCAAAACGACTGAAACATGGGAGACACAGAAACAAGCTCTCAAAACGACCGAAACCTGGGAGACACAGAAACAAGCTCTCCAAAGACTGAAACATGGGAGACACAGAAACAAGCTCTCCAAACGACTGAAACATGGTAGACACAGAAACAAGCTCTCAAAACGACTGAAACATGGTAGACACAGAAACAAGCTCTCAAAACGACCGAAACCTGGGAGACACAGAAACAAGCTCTCAAAACGACTGAAACATGGGAGACACAGAAACAAGCTCTCAAAACGACTGAAACATGGTAGACACAGAAACAAGCTCTCAAAACGACTGAAACATGGGAGACACAGAACCAAGCTCTCAAAACGACCGAAACATGGGAGACACAGAAACAAGCTCTCAAAACGACTGAAACATGGGAGACACAGAAACAAGCTCTCAAAACGACTGAAACATGGGAGACACAGAAACAAGCTCTCTAAACGACTGAAACATGGGAGACACAGAAACAAGCTCTCAAAACGACTGAAACATGGGAGACACAGAACCAAGCTCTCAAAACGACTGAAACATGGGAGACACAGAACCAAGCTCTCAAAACGACTGAAACATGGTAGACACAGAAACAAGCTCTCTAAACGACTGAAACATGGTAAACACAGAAACAAGCTCTCAAAACGACTGAAACATGGTAGACACAGAAACAAGCTCTCTAAACGACTGAAACATGGGAGACACAGAACCAAGCTCTCTAAACGACTGAAACATGGTAAACACAGAAACAAGCTCTCAAAACGACTGAAACATGGGAGACACAGAACCAAGCTCTCTAAACGACTGAAACATGGTAGACACAGAAACAGGCTCTCAAAACGACTGAAACATGGTAGACACAGAAACAAGCTCTCTAAACGACTGAAACATGGGAGACACAGAACCAAGCTCTCTAAACGACTGAAACATGGTAGACACAGAAACAAGCTCTCTAAACGACTGAAACATGGTAGACACAGAAACAAGCTCTCAAAACGACTGAAACATGGTAGACACAGAAACAAGCTCTCAAAACGACTTAAACCTGAAAGACACAGAACCAAGCTCTCCCAACAAAAGAAATCCCGGAGACATAGAAACAAGCTCTTCAAACAACTGAATTCTGGAGGACACAAAAACAAGCTGTTTGAATGATTGAAACATGGGTAACACAGAAACAATCTGTACTAATAACTGAAACCTGGGAGACACAGAAACAAGTTCAACGAACGACTGAAATCTCCAAGACACAGAAACAAGCTCTTCGAACCACTGAAACCAGGGAGACAAAGCCAAACCAAAAACCACATCATACTGTGATGAACAGTCACTTTGTTCCTTTTTCGCATTCCTTTAGTGGCGGACAGTCATCCTAGGTTCAAACCCTGGTCCCGACCATCCAATGTCGTTCCGACCATCCAGTGTCTCTAATGAAAGTCTTGATACGGTGTCCCTTGTAAACAACATGGCCAGCAAGGGTCAAACAAGGACCGAGGTCTAGAATATACAGACCAGGACGCCTAGTTGTGTGGAGGTGTACCGTTTGACATACGGTGAACAGCTTTATTTTTAGAATATTACATTAATTATATTGGGCAGTTGCATTCTGCGTTTTTAAAGAATTTCTTACCAAATTACGAAATGTCGTAGAAGACTAAAATAAACAGCAACGAAATATACGTGGTCATTACGCACAGTGCAGAAACTTTAGCAGAACACCCAGACAGTTCATCGTTTTTTTTTATTCGCAATGCGTTTTTAATTTTCATAAGAACATCTCATCTTAAGAATATTTATATTCTCTTCGGTAAATGTCAAAGTCAATAATCAACTTTTGCTTAGCATAGCAAACACAGCTCCCAAAGCAGAATGCATTACAAATGGTAGTTATCATAAATACACGGCCGTATTACTTACACATCAACTAGAGTTGGCAGCAATTAGATCTGGGCATATTCAGCCGTCAGTCAAACTCAACTTCTGTTTATAACTGTTAATTGGTGGTATTTATTTTACCTCGATGTATACTGTTCATATATCTATTTCTATTTATTATCTAGAAATAGATTTTGCAAGAGTAATATTTTTCACTTCATTTTTGTAACTGATCTGAAACTTCTTTTATTATCTATTAGGAGTATAAACCTTTCACATGTGTAAAAAAAAATCTTATTTCTATATAAGTATTAATGTAAACAGTTTTTTCCCGGGTTTTGGAATTTTAGTTGCTCATTTTAACTGTTAAGTTAGTATATACGTCTTAAAGCACGTAACTCCTCGCCTAAAATAAAAAATGCAGCAACAGCAACCTAAATCCACCTCGTCTTCATAACAACAACAACAACAACAACAACAACAACAACAACAACTGCAACAACAACAACAACTGCCAAAACAACAACAACTGCAACAACAACAATAACAACTGCCACAACAACAACAACTGCAACAACAACAACTGCAACAACAACAACTGCAACAACAACTGCCACAACAGTTACAACAACTGACAAAACAACAACTGTCACAACAACAAGTGTCACAACAAATGCCACAACAACGCACATCTTTGCTAACGTTTATTCTTCTCAAGCAGTTGTCCAATAATCTTCATGGCGTAATCTGAACTTTAGGGACATGATATAATTTCATAGCAGTTTAATCATCACAGTTTTAACTGCACCAAGAAAAAGAATGATGAAGGTGTTAACTGTTGTGCTGGCAGGATTTCAAGGTATGCTTTCCGTGACATATTTTATGACTTTTCAGCAAAGCGGGAGGCACAGTCTCCGTTCCTCAACAAAAAGATATCTCAAGTTTTACTGCCAAATTGTTTGTAAGATAACAAAAAGATTACAAATGCAACAAATTTGAATTATCTACATATTTCTTATACAGGGGTGGAGAAATAATACGCGATCCATTGCATGACGATGCGTTAGAAATAGGATTACGGTAACTGGCTAATGTATTGCAGTAATATAATTGTAGATAATACTGGTTTGCATGTCAAGTGATCAAGGTTGACAATTTGTGATACTAAAAATGTTAGAGGAATAATCAAATTATAATTCGTTAATTCTTGTACGATAAGGAAATGTCCATGCAAGATTATATTCACTTATTGCACAAATCCCACATCCTTATATTCACTTATTCTACAAATCCCACATCCTTATATTCACTTATTATACAAATCCCACATCCTTATATTCACTTATTCTACAAATCCCACATCCTTATATTCACTTATTCTACAAATCCCACATCCTTATATTCACTTATTGCACAAATCCCACATCCTTATATTCACTTATTGTACAAATCCCACATCCTTATATTCACTTAATGTACAAATCCCACATCCTTATATTCACATATTGTACAAATCCCACATCCTTATATTCACTTATTCTACAAATCCCACATTCTTATATTCACTTATTCTACAAATCTCACATCCCGATATTCACTTATTCTACAAATCTCACATCCCGATATTCACTTATTGTACAAATCCCATATCCTTATATTCACTTATTCTACAAATCCCACATCCTTATATTCACTTATTCTACAAATCCCACATCCTTATATTCACTTATTCTACAAATCCCACATCCTTATATTCACTTATTGCACAAATCCCACATCCTTATATTCACTTATTGTACAAATCCCACATCCTTATATTCACTTATTGTACAAATCCCACATCCTTATATTCACTTATTGTACAAATCCCACATCCTTATATTCACTTATTGTACAAATCCCATATCCTTATATTCACTTATTCTACAAATCCCACATCCTTATATTCACTTATTGTACAAATCCCATATCCTTATATTCACTTATTCTACAAATCCCACATCCTTATATTCACTTATTCTACAAATCCCACATCCTTATATTCACTTATTGCACAAATCCCACATCCTTATATTCACTTATTGTACAAATCCCACATCCTTATATTCACTTATTGTACAAATCCCACATCCTTATATTCACTTATTGTACAAATCCCACATCCTTATATTCACTTATTGTACAAATCCCACATCCTTATATTCACTTATTGTACAAATCCCACATCCTTATATTCACTTATTGTACAAATCCCACATCCTTATATTCACTTATTGTACAAATCCCACATCCTTATATTCACTTATTGTACAAATCCCACATCCTTATATTCACTTATTGCACAAATCCCACATCCTTATATTCACTTATTCTACAAATCCCACATCCTTATATTCACTTATTCTACAAATCCTGAAACCTTATATTCACTTATTCTACAAATCCTGAATCCATGTATTCACTTATTGTAAAAATCCCACATCCTTATATTCACTTATTCTACAAATCCCACATCCTTATATTCACTTATTCTACAAATCCTACATCCTTATATTCACTTATTCTACAAATCCCACATCATTATATTCACTTTTTTTTACAAATCCTGAGTCCTTATATTCACTTATTGTACAAATCCTGAGTCCTTATATTCACTTATTGTACAAATCCTGAGTCCTTATATTCACTTATTGTACAAATCCCACATCCTTATATTCACTTATTGTACAAATCCTGAAACCTTATATTCACTTATTGCACAAATCCCACATCCTTATATTCACTTATTGTACAAATCCCACATCCTTATATTCACTTATTGTACAAATCCCACATCCTTATATTCACTTATTGTACAAATCCCACATCCGTATATTCACTTATTGTACAAATCCCACATCCTTATATTCACTTATTGTACAAATCCCACTTCCTTATATTCACTTATTGTACAAATCCCACATCCTTATATTCACTTATTGTACAAATCCCACATCCTTATATTCACTTATTCTACAAATCCCACATCCTTATATTCACTTATTCTACAAATCCCACATCCTTATATTCACTTATTCTACAAATCCCACATCCTTATATTCACTTATTGTACAAATCCCACATCCTTATATTCACTTATTGTACAAATCCCACATCCTTATATTCACTTATTGTACAAATCCCACATCCTTATATTCACTTATTGTACAAATCCCACATCCTTATATTCACTTATTGCACAAATCCCACATCCTTATATTCACTTATTGTACAAATCCCACATCCTTATATTCACTTATTCTACAAATCCCACATCCTTATATTCACTTATTGTACAAATCCCACATCCTTATATTCACTTATTCTACAAATCCCACATCCTTATATTCACTTATTCTACAAATCCCACATCCTTATATTCACTTATTGTACAAATCCCACATCCTTATATTCACTTATTGCACAAATCCCACATCCTTATATTCACTTATTGTACAAATCCCACATCCTTATATTCATTTATTGTACAAATCTCACATCCTTATATTCACTTAATGTACAAATCCCACATCCTTATATTCACATATTGTACAAATCCCACATCCTTATATTCACTTATTGTACAAATCCCACATCCTTATATTCACTTATTGTACAAATCCCACATCCTTATATTCACTTAATGTACAAATCCCACATCCTTATATTCACATATTGTACAAATCCCACATCCTTATATTCACTTATTCTACAAATCCCACATTCTTATATTCACTTATTCTACAAATCTCACATCCCGATATTCACTTATTGTACAAATGTCGAATCCTTATATTCACTTATTCTACAAATCTCACATCCCGATATTCACTTATTGTACAAATGTCGAATCCTTATATTTACTTATTCTTCATATCCTGAATCCTTATTTTCCCTTATTCAACAAATCCCACATCCTTATATTTACATATTCTACAAATCTCAAATCCCTATATTCACTTATTGTACAAATGTCGAATCCTTATATTCACTTATTCTACAAATTCCACATCCTTATATTCACATATTGTACAAATCCTGAATCCTTATTTTCACTTATTCTACAAATCCTGAATCCTTATATTTTCTTATTCTACAAATCCCGAATCATTATATTTACTTATTCTACAAATCCCACATCCTTATATTCACTTATTGTACAAATCCCACATCCTTATATTCACTTATTGCACAAATCCCACATTCTTATATTCACTTATTGTACAAATCCCACATCCTTATATTCACTTATTGCACAAATCCCACATCCTTAAATTCACTTATTCTACAAATCCCACATTCTTATATTCACTTATTGTACAAATCCCACATCCTTATATTCACTTATTGTACAAATCCCACATCCTTATATTCACTTATTGTACAAATCCCACATCCTTATATTCACTTATTGTACAAATCCCACATTCTTATATTCACTTATTGTACAAATCCCACATCCTTATATTCACTTATTGTACAAATCCCACATCCTTATATTCACTTATTCTACAAATCCCACATCCTTATATTCACTTATTGCACAAATCCCACATCCTTAAATTCACTTATTCTACAAATCCCACATCCTTATATTCACTTATTGCACAAATCCCACATTCTTATATTCACTTATTGTACAAATCCCACATCCTTTTATTCACTTATTGCACAAATCCCACATCCTTAAATTCACTTATTCTACAAATCCCACATCCTTATATTCACTTATTCTACAAATCCCACATCCTTATATTCATATATTGTACAAATCCTGAATCCTTATTTTCACTTATTCTACAAATCCTGAATCCTTATATTTTCTTATTCTACAAATCCCGAATCCTTATATTCACTTATTCTACAAATCCCACATTCTTATATTCACTTATTCTACAAATCCCACATCCTTAAATTCACTTATTCTACAAATCCCTGATGTGTTATCAGTACGCAATATACTTCGGTGACTCTCTCGTTCTACGAACCCTTGATCTGTAGACTATATTTTATATAAACGGACAATAATAATATATTTAACAAATAATACATGGCCTTGAGGGCAATATGCAAGTTTACGGACTGGTTAATCAGGCCGAGGAAGGAATATGGCCCGAAGCACAGCTATCCCTTTTGTTGCTTTTATTTTTAGTATAATTTGCTTTCATATAATAATTGTATTTGTTCAGTGTGTGAAATATCTCAAACCCTAGTCGTTTTTTTTATTATTTTTAAGCGATGCAGCTAAAAAATCATGCTCTTCTTTTAATATTCCATTTTTGTTGATCAAATTAAATAGTAAATGTTACTAGACAAAAGACCCGGACTTTAAGAATTTCGTTCGTGTAGGTTTCAAAGGAAGAATCGTGGCCTTTTTCTGCTAGATTTGTTCGGAAGAGCTTCAGTTTTGTCGCGGTTTTGGTGTTTTTTGAATCCTTTGATTCGCTGAGTTTTACTAAATCTGTCTCCGATAAAGAGGCGAATCACTTAGCCATTTTGACAGTTTGACAATATCGTCTGTTTGTGTTGTAAAATTCGTACGTCTTGAAAGTCGCGTTTAAACAGTCAAACAAACTGGATGACGTCATAAACAGTCTGTATGCCGGTCTATATGCGATTTATGGACTGGATGAAGTCATATTAAATGTAGAAGGGCGTATGCAAATGAGGTATAATATTATCATTTATTGTATTTTGTGGAAATAATAAGAAATTCTTGTTCCATGTTATAAAACTAAGTTTTGCATTTGACTTGCAGCGATTCTAATTACTGCATAATTTTATGCGTGCAGTTATTCTCGTGATTTTATGGTTTTTGCAACACTGTATGCGTTAATTATGATATTAAACAATGGACTAAGTGTAGGCTAATGGAGCAGTTACTGTAAGTCGTTATTTCAAGATAAACAAATAAAGATAATAAAATGGGTAAATAAAAGATAATAAACAATGTGAAATAATTGTTTTTATCTCAAGGCTAAGTGTTAGTGTTGTTTAGATGTTATATTAAAATCTATAATACTTCTTAGCCCACTTCACACACTGTCTTGTGTGTAGAGTCTGCAGTTGGTAACAGGCCTTGCAAGTCTACACTTTAGACGGAGACAGGAATCCTGAATTGTTTTAAGTGAAAACATAATAATACAACTTACGTTTAGTATTTATTAGTGTATACACAATTAATGACCAACTATTGCTTCAAGCTACTAAACACGGCCGAGTTGCTCCTGGATTCTAGATTGTACTGCAACAGTCAGCCGTGGGAGAAATTATTGCTGAGTTGTAATCCTTAAACCTTCAGATTGCTTCAGTCACTAAATAACTAGACATATGAGCAGACAATTTGCAAAACATAGTGAAAAATCTGGATCAGATAGCTCCTAGGTTGCCCGCTGATTTGGTTCTAAATTATTTGTCTTAGTTTTATAAATACTTAAGAAAAGACAATGCCATCCATGAACAACTCGCCAAGTCTCTATCACGTGATGTGTTGAAGCTTTAAGGTATCAATGAGTAAAAACTGCAGTT
This sequence comes from Sinonovacula constricta, assembly GCA_007844125.1. Lineage (NCBI taxonomy): Eukaryota > Metazoa > Mollusca > Bivalvia > Cardiida > Solecurtidae > Sinonovacula > Sinonovacula constricta. The sequence goes on along the minus strand of CM017571.1, from coordinate 12,040,105 downwards.
AACGTATTATTATTATTAGACAACAAAGATAATAACCTAAGAGAATTAATTAATATCAATTAACTAAACAAGAGTTATGTCAATCCGATGTTTTAATGAGCTCTTCACCTCTTTATTACCAATGGAATAAACTTATCTAAATAGTGTAGACTGATGTTGATACATCTCCCAGCCCCTCTGCACTGCTTGCTAGAGACTCTAGCAAAAGTCACTTTTTACCATTAGTTGGCCTTACGTAGCACCTTACTTAGGATGTGTGTTGTTTAAATAACTATGCCTACCACGGCTTACACTTAGTCCTCTTGCCGCGCCTGTTCTAGAGTCTCAGTATACTCGCAACCAAGACAACTGAAACAACACAAGCATCATGGTAAATTGTTGACGAGAAACTAGTTATTAAATAACGTTTATTGACATAACTTAACATAAGAACGAGAAACGTTTTGTGTGCATCAAGCCACTTGACACGCCTAGAAGAACTGAAACTGTACTGAAGGTAGTTAATAAGGAAACCTTCCAGTGGACATGCGGCTCTTTAAACTGACATTCGTAAATCATTAATTACTTCGTCGCCACACGACACCAGGTTTGTTACAAGACTACATATTCAATGGACGGAGATATGTATTTCGATGATTAATGCTTGGCGCATGCAGATTTATCAAAGTGGTTGAAGATACTTCTCTTGACAACTCAAAATACGTGTCGTTGTTGTTGATGTACTTGTTATTTGATTGTTCTAATATACACCGGAGAGACAAATTTCATCCCAATTAAGCGACATCCAGGTATTTCTGGTGGAGGAACAACCCCAGACAAATGTCTTAGTTGGAACTTCCGGTTTACCGCAGAGAATCCCACCTCGCCCGAACTCACACAATGAAGAGCCATGGAGTCAGAAAGGTAACAAATCAATGACTATATCTTATAGCACCGGGCCAATCTAGTATTTAGTAAATACAAAAATATTTATATGCCTTTTGTTGTAGTTTTAATTTAGTTATACCTGTTACATAACGACGATGACGCAATGCCAGTAAAATATTTTGTTTTCCGGATCCGCACCTCAACACACCAGGGAACATCACCGGAAAAGTTTACCATCCAAAACAGAAAAAAGTCCCCAATGTTATACGAATACGAATATTATATGCAAATTAAAGCTCACACATCGGCACATAGCTGAAGTAGCATAAGAAACACTACTATCAAACCAAAACAGCTGGAAAAGCACAAATGCTATTTTGAATTTTTGAAAAGAGAAGATACGTATGATAAAAATAGCGTTTACTGGCATAAATATAAATAAGAACTAAGAACCTTTGTGTGCACCAAGTCACATGACAAGCAGATCCGAAACTGTACTGAATTTAGTTGATAAGGAGAAAACCTTCCTGTGGATACGCGGCTCTTTAAACTGACAAGTGTAAATGTGCTTTATGTTGGGTAGAGCACAGACTATTCCATTGAAAAAAATCTAAAATTAAGACATAAAACATTGTAGATAGATATAAATATTAAGTTTTAACTAGTAAACTTAAACATTATTCCTTTCTTATTTCATCAATAATCAAATCAGGATTTAGTAAGATTGACATTTTAATTCGTTTAGTTTGCCAATTAGGTGCTGTAATTGTACACTAGTAATTATCTTTGGTCTTTCTTGTTCCAATTTTTAATTAGCTAAACCTTTCTTATGGTAACTCTGACATAATGCCAGTTGTATTCTGTCTATGTTGCATTTACTTCCATCGAGTTCAAGAAGAGGGTGATTATCGGTCTTGCCTGTTCCGAATCTGTTCCATAATACACAGGGAAGCACGATTTGGAAAATGTGCATGCCAAAAAACATCAACACCACTTATCCTTAACACTAAGAGTACTTTTGTTGGAAAATATTTTATGCTCGATGCAAATAAAAGTTACACATCGGCACATAAATAAAAAGGCACAAGAAAAATGTTTCCTCTCCACACAAACCCATTAATTAGCCATAAATCGGCGTATCAAAACCTCTTAGAACACTTTGTGGCCGATTACCCTGTCTACAACACAGTTTTTATATTCTTCTGACTCCAGCTCTAACCATTTATAAATGAAATATTACTCGAAATAAGCTACAGGGAACATTACGTGAAGTGTTATAGACACCAGTGTAAGAAATGCCTCTGGATTTATAGGCAGCCCCCAATCGTTTAAATGACCATAGAACCAGGGTATGTGTAAAAGATATTTGTTCCTGCACGGTCGCTGCACCAATATAAGTGATAGGAACCCTGGGATGCCGAGAAGAAATTCTAGACCATGTGATGGGAGTTACACCTAGACCCCTGGGATACCGAGAATAAACTATAAACCATGTGATGGGTGTCACACCTAGACCACTTGGGGTACCGTGAACAAACTCTAAACCATGTGATGGGAGTCACACATAGACTATTTGGGGTACCGCGAACAAACTCTAAACCATGTGATGGGTGTCACACCTAGACCAATTGGGGTACCGAGAACAAACTATAAACCATGTGTTGGTTGTCACACCTAGACCACTGGGGTACCGCGAACAAACTCTAAACCATGTGATGGGTGTCACACCTAGACCACTAGGGGTACCGAGTACAAACTATAAGCCATGTGATGGGACTCACACCTAGACCACCAGGGGTATCGAGAAAAAAACTATAAACCATGTGATGGGTGTCACACCTAGACCACTTGGGGTATCGAGAACAAACTATAAACCATGTGATAGGAGTCACACCTAGACCACTTGGGGTACCGAGAACAAACTATACACCATGTGATGGGTGTCACACCTAGACCACTAGGGGTACCGAGAACAAACTATAAACCATGTGATGGGTGTCACACCTAGATCACTTGGGGTACCGAGAACAAACTCTAAACCATGTGATGGGTGTCACACCTAGACCACTTGGGGTACCGTGAACAAACTCTAAACCATGTGATGGGTGTCACACCTAGACCACTTGGGGTACCGAGAACAAACTTTAAGCCATGTGATGTGAGTCACACCTAGACCACTTGTGATACCGAGAATAAACTGTAAACCATGTGATGGGTGTCAACCCTAGACCACTTGGGGTACCGTGAACAAACTATAAACCATGTGATGGTTGTCACACCTAGACCACTTGGGGTACCGAAAACAAACTTTAAGCCATGTGATGGGTGTCACACCTAGACCACTTGGGGTACCGTGAACAAACTATAAGCCATGTGATGGGTGTCACACCTGGACACTTGGGGTACCGTGAACAAACTATAAGCCATGTGATGGGTGTCACACCTGGACACTTGGGGTACCGTGAACAAACTATAAGCCATGTGATGGGTGTCACACCTGGACACTTGGGGTACCGTGAACAAACTATAAACCATGTGATGGGTGTCACACCTGGACACTTGGGGTACCGTGAACAAACTATAAACCATGTGATTTGAGTCACACCTAGACCACTAGGGGTACCGTGAACAAACTATAAGCCATGTGATGGGTGTCACACCTGGACACTTGGGGTACCGTGAACAAACTATAAACCATGTGATGGGAGTCACACCTAGACCACTTGGGGTACCAAAAACAAACTATAAGCCATGTGATGGGAGTCACACCTAGACCACTTGGGGTACCGAGAACCAACTATAAGCCATGTGATGTGAGTCACACCTAGACCACTTGGGATACTGAGAATAAATTATAAACCATGTGATGGGTGTCACACCTAGACCACTTGGGGTACCGAGAACAAACTATAAGCCATGTGATGTGAGTCACACCTAGACCATTTGGGATACCGAGAATAAACTATAAACCATGTGATGGGTGTCACACCTAGACCACTTGGGGTACCGAGAACAAACTATAAGCCATGTGATGTGAGTCACACCTAGACCACTTGGGATACCGAGAATAAACTATAAACCATGTGATGGGTGTCACACCTGGACACTTGGGGTACCGAGATCAAACTCTAAACCATGTGATGGGAGTCACACCTAGACCACTTTGGGTACCGAGAACAAACTCTAAACCATGTGATGAGAGTCACACCTAGACCACTAGGGGTACCGAGAACAAACTATAAGCCATGTGATGGGAGTCACACCTAGACCACTTGGGGTACCGAGAACAAACTATAAGCCATGTGATGTGAGTCACACCTAGACCACTTGGGATACTGAGAATAAACTATAAACCATGTGATAGGTGTCACACCTAGACCACTTGGGGTACCGAGAACAAACTATAAGCCATGTGATGTGAGTCACACCTAGACCACTTGGGGTACCGAGAACAAACTCTAAACCATGTGATGGGAGTCACACCTAGACCACTTGGGGTACCGTGAACAAACTATAAGCCATGTGATGGGTGTCACACCTAGACCACCTGGGGTACCGTGAACAAACTATAAGCCATGTGATGGGTGTCACACCTGGGCCACTTGGGGTACCGAAAACAAACTCTAAACCATGTGATGGTTGTCACACCTAGACCACTTGGGGTACCGAAAGCAAACTAAAAACCATGTGATGGGAGTCACACCTAGACCACTTGGGATACCGAGAACAAACTTTAAACCATGTGATGGTTGTCACACCTAGACCACTTGGGGTACCGTGAACAAACTTTAAGCCATGTGATGGGTGTCACACCTGGGCCACTTGGGGTATCGCAAACAAACTCTAAACCATGTGATGGGTGTCACACCTAGACCACTTTGGGTACCGAGAACAAACTCTAAACCATGGGAAAATGATTTATCGGATTTGTGTTAATATGTTAATAAGCGTTTGTCCTTATCTGAGGGCAATAAATGATGTTTAGAATGTCGTTATAAATAGTGATAATCTTCTCCTTACTGCTCAGCACATGTTACAACTTTCAAACATGTCTTATTTAAAATGAAACGATAACAAGAACAACATCAAAAGCACCCGCAAATTATATACATTAAAAGTTTATTTTTAAACAAACTTTACAAAATGGCATACAACTATTGCGACTCAAATCTTATTCAATATCATGCCGAAATGTCAAAAGTAAATTGTTTAATTATAATATTTCTTGTTCAGAACTAATGCCATGAATGTTTTGTAAGCTTAATCTTTGTAAAATAATTACGGTACTAATTTTTAGATATGGACTGATAATTATTGTTAAATAACTTTAAGTAGTTTAAGTATAAGTAGTTTATATTTATGTCGTTGTTTTTATTTAAATTTATTTTATAGTACCTCTCTATGACTTTAATATAAATAACATAACTTGAGAATCTGTGATACTAAAGCATGACTCGGAGGCAGGTATTGGTCTAACTTGTCAAAGTTTATCGGTGATGTGCTTTAAAAGAGTTAATAAAATATAAACATAGTTGTAGTAATACAGTTTAAAAAATGCACCGTACAGTGTTGGGATAGTTGACACAGTGGGTGGTAAACAGAACAAACAAGCAAACAGACAAACATTGCATCAACACACTTTCACGTAACTTACAAACAATTTATTAATGCAATTCTCATGCTTTCTTTTTCTTATGAGCAAGCAAAGTAGAAGTAGAAGCAAAAACAAAAAACACATTTTGCACTAAAACAAAATCTTTTTGAAAACAATCATAATAACAATTATATATCATAAGTACTGAAGCCAAGCAAGATAAATCGATTAAGGGGCAAACGTGTGTAGAACGTTAAATTATAGCTTATTAAATAATCACAGAACAATGATGCGAGAATTTCTTTAAAGCACATGACAAGAGGGGAAGAGTAAAGTAAAATAGACGGGGTCTCTTGGAAAAGCTGGGTCTTGTAAGCCTCTTTATTTCATCGTAATATTTCTTTATGCTGTGTGTTAGTCACTGGGTTAACTGTGTGTTTCTCACCAACATTTCTAAGATCGGGGCGTACACGTCATGTGGGGGGTTCCCTCAATGAAGCCTTCATGAACACTAGACGAGCTACTAATGTACGCACCAGCAGGAGGTAAATCCGCAGCCTTTGAGGGACTTTGATAAAATTACCCGTATCATGGCGGAGTGCATGTTTCCTTGAAAATATACCCGTGTCGAACAAATTAGCTTATCGCTGCATTATGTGAGTTTGCTTTTATATTTTGTCATTTGTGGATCCCCCCAAAAGGGCGGACTCATGGACAACATTAAACTGTCTGCTGTGATAGCGAACGGTCGGCAATGTTTACGAGATCTCGCGATAACTTGCAAAAGCATACGATAACTGGCGAGACAAAGTAATATGGATGTCATAATCGAAGGAGATCTACTCTGCTTTTAACTTACCCCGTTTGATGTTGTTAACAATGATAACAATAAAACATCGTCTGTAATACACGTGGAAAGAATCACGTTAAAGTTCTTGGCTTAGTCGAGATTTTCATGGAAGACTCAGAAAATGATTTAACGACGTCATTTTGCGCTAATTGAAACAATGATGAGTTGCGTAAACTGTGACTCTATAATTTATGTTCCTTAATTTGACCCCTTAAAGTTTCAAACAGTCAATCTTTTCTATATGTTTATCGTCAGGTGACTAAATGAAACAACAACAAAGAAACATTGCATCTGTATGTCAGTTACAATTAGACTTACATCTATCTATTTAAATCTTACAAGTTTTATTAGAAGTAAAAACGCACTGACTGTCCAAAATAGGCAATGAATGAAATAGTGCATTTGTAAATCTTATTCTGAACTCAAATAAAATTTGATTGCTTGCTCAAGTATTTTATTAAAATTGATAAAAAAAATAAATGCAGGCGCAAACGGATATACCATTAATTTCGGGTCTACTTTGCGGATACCACTGAGACAATTCATGGTCCTATGTCCGGTGTCATTTGTGAAATTATCAGCCAGTCCCAGGATGATCGGTTCGTGCAAACAATCTCCTGAATAGGGGCCGACTTGACGTCTGGAAGCCTTTGTGTTTTGTACGGTAAAAATGAGTCATTTCTATCAAATTATCCAAACTCAGTTTATTATTTTTCTCATTTACCTTTCCTAACAGTAGGGATATTTAAATACAGATTTACCGGCAGACTACATATTATCGAACAATTAAAATATAGTCTATTCCACGTGTGTAAGATTGTATTTAACAGAAAGAAACATTGCAATACTGTATTCCATGGTATATGTATTCCACATCATTACATCGAACAGTTTACATACTAGACTTCAAAAAGTAAATTTGAAATTAATGTTTGAATTTAAGCAAACTTTAACAAATTTAACAATACTCAGGGAGCATGTCCGTCTGTCGGACTATCTATACTTATTTGACTACAATTTACAATCGAGCTTTGTGTTATTTCGCTCAAATTATTCTAGACGTATAATACAGACTACACACATGTTCCTGTTCAACGTCTCAATGATCGTAACTTCTTTAATAACACTGCTAGGTAGAACCGCTACAATGTGGCGACAACTGGTGTAATGAGACAGACGCGAGAAGTGGGGACAAAAACAAAAATAAAAACTTGAACATATCCGTTTGGCCAATCTTTGATATAAGTTACCATGTCTCCAGTGAGTCTGTAACGGGGAACATATTCTGCGAGTCGTGAATATACGGGGCGTGGCAGGCGGTACTCCCTCTATTGTCGGCACCATGTATACCCCTTCACCCCTCACTGTCGGTAAACAGCCGGCCGTCCGCAGACAGCCCTTTTAGCCGGCGTAATATTTGCACAACGATTCTTCGATCCGGCAGGATTGTCGTAGCCCTGTCATTACGATAGTTCGACACAATGACAGCGAACTGAGACCCCTCGAACTACGGATTTACGGCGACGACAATGGGTTCTTGCGGAGAAAGAATGAATAAAACTGAATAAAAGTCAGTGTGAATGCAGAAGATGATCTTTTTCACACTCGCGTGTCAAGTTTTGTACGCCTTCAATAGACCTGTCACAAAATGATATTTTGCGTATGTTTACTTTACGGGATATGAAGTGTATAATATTGAAGACGGTCGCGGATTGTTTGAAGGAATTTCAGACAAAAATATTCAAATTACCTCTGACGGATTTGCCGAAACGTAAGTGGTTCATTGTGTGTGTGTGAATGCCAGTGTATGAAGGAATTCCAGATTGATCATGGCGCCTCAAATCATTGAAAGGTAGCTAACAAAACAAATGAATGTAGAGGACGGCCTTCGTGAAAACCTTACTAGTCCAAATACTTTAAGTTCGTTGGGTCCCGGGTCCGAATCCACCAGAAGTTCCGAGATCTATGTTAAAATACATTGTTACGAATATTAAGTATATTGTCACAACATGCGTATTGCTTTAACCAAGTACCACCAAAGTCGTTAAAATGATAATGGTGTAGCTCCCTTGCTAACGCTCAAGCAAATATAATGATAGTTCCACGACTGGTTGGCCCGGGGTCAGGATAATGTGACTGGGTGTGGTATCATGCCAGGTATTCACGGCATGCTATATACAGTAAAGGTAGCACTTTATCTGCTTCAAGTGGACACCGTCTCCAGATAACTGAAATACTGTTGGCGGGACGATTAACTCTATAAACAAACAAACAAACAAACAAACAAACAAACAAACAAACAAGCAAACATAACCAAGTACCTGGGCAATAAAGGCCCATTATGAATTTAAGAAGTTGCTCTGTGTGGTGTGTGTTTACAGAATAGTTGTTGCGTCCCAAATCAGCAAAATCAGATTTATTCCCAAGCTGACTTGGTGGATTTGAGCAACTGTATGGTTTACAGTTTTAAATACAATCAGAAACGAGACATTAATTCATTTTTAATAAGGTGTACATTTAATTCAGTTCAATTTCTCTAAATCTGGCTCCTAAAGGCATCTCATCTGATTACCATTGTATATCTTGCATGTGGAGTATTATCAATTAAAACAGAAAACAATAATAATGAAAAAAGCAACAATAACTATTTTTATCAAGGCGATAGTGGTGGCGAACAGGCGATGAGAACAATCGTGTCTACATTACTGTTACACGAATCATTATAATTAAATACAAAATTAAAAACAGAAGCTATGTCAGAGAATGTAACATGATACAAACCATTATGCGGTTTTGTGGCCACGCCAGTAAGCATTGTTTGTCCAGCATCGTATAAAAAATGTACATTACGATTAGTATGTCCCTTGAAGCCTCTAAAATTCAATTAACTGCGATAATATTTTGTACAATGTGTTAAGTGTACATGGTCGAACAGTAACTGTCGATATGTTAAGTGTACATGGTCGAACAGTAACTGTCGATATGTTAAGTGTACATGGTCGAACAGTAACTGTCGATATGTTAAGTGTACATGGTCGAACAGTAACTGTCAATATGTTAAGTGTACACGGTCGAACATTAACTGTCAATCATAGTCGAACATTAACTGTCAATATGTTAAGTGTACATGGTCGAACATTAACTGTCAATATGTTAAGTGAACATGGTCGAACATTAACGGTCAATATGTTAAGTGTACATGGTCGTACATTAACTGTCAATATGTTAAGTGTATATGGTCGAACATTAACTGTCAATATGTTAAGTGTACATGGTCGAACAGTAACTGTCAATATGTTAAGTGTACATGGTCGAACATTAACTGTCAATATGTTAAGTGTACATGGTCGAAACAAGTAGGTGCTTAAATTAAAATAAAGGTAAATATATCGTAAAAAAGGATAATATGTCTAATAATAAGAATGCTGATTATGGGATAATAAAAAGAAAATAATAATTAAAATAAGAAATATATTATCATTTATATATAACAAATATATTACCATTGTCATTGTTATTATTATTATAATTATTTTTATAATAATTATTATAAAGTATTTTTTTCTTTTTATTATTTGTATTAATTATAATTATTGTATTATTTTTATTTCATAATATCATATATTATTATTATTATTATTATTATTATTATTATTATTATTATTATTATTATTATTATTATTATCGTAATTATTATTATTATTATTTGCAACCATGACGATAATACAAAAAAACTAAATACAATTACTATAAACGTATCAAGACATATAAACACAATTGATGATCAATATAAAAACACGATTAAACATACTAAGAATAAAATGAAATTTAAAAAAAAAAAATACAAGAAAACATTAAAGTACAATTATAAAAGTTATAATATGGTGATAGTTATATAACAACAATAAGAAATAATATGACAACCGTGATAAAAACAACTAAAGAATATAAAAGAAAAGAGATGCAAATAGTGATAAAGATAGAAATTATGATACAAAAAATGGACTGTACGACTGCGTCTTTGGTGAGCGCTTTTATTTTATGTATTTTTTATTTTACACTGCGACCGGTAAAATGTTTACATTTAAATTTCAACATATTATTTGACATTAAACCTGCGCTCGTGCAAATTCGCAGGTTTCCGTTAATACATAACGGTTTACAGAACCTGGATTTCCGTCCATGTATTTATGTCAATCGGAACTCCTCGGGTAATTCCGTCCACGGGACAATAATCCCTCTAATGTATCTTGTGCAATGATACTTAACGAAATCACGATCGTTTTGTTCGCCGGAAGTCGGAAGAAGAATATGCCTCAAATGTGGTTCGCACAAAACATGAACAATAGCATCTTTTGACAGCTGCATGTCTGCTGCGGTGGGTAAATTAAACCTGGATGATTTAAAATTGAAGCCGCCACAAATTGAAGTTTTACAGGCTCCATACTTTAGTGAGCTGTCATCCGAGCTGCCATCCTTGTTTTGACGTCTGTGGCAAAAGCAGTCCCATTTAGGGAAATGGCCGAGATGATCCGACTACCTACATACATCCGAGAGATGATTCGTTATTTATCCGAAGTGTTCCGATTGGTATTTATATAAGACCGAACATTATCCGAGGTTTTGCGATTGCACTGTCGAAAGCTAATAAGTGCCAGTCCACTGTTGCAATGCTATACAATATGTTATGATTGTGATAGGCGGCAACTTGCGCTTAGAAGTTTATCCGTCTTACGAGTGATCATTTGTCTGTCTTCTGGGCCGTAGATTTCTTGTTTTGAACTGATTTGTATGGATTACATACTTCCAGGGGGGGGGGGGGGGGGGGGGGGGGGGGGGTGAAGGTACCACTTTAAAGGAGGTGCCCGTCAGTTTGGACCAAAAATATCTTCATTAAATATCTAAATAAACTATTGTTGCCTGAACAGATCACGCAAAATGCTGTTTTAAAAGTGTACCATGACGTAACAATCGTCATTAGAAACACATGTCCTATCTGAGCCACGCTGCACAGTTAGATGTTCTTAAACTAAGCCAACCACGTGACCATGTGTTAGCTCATTCACGTCATCCGCTATGACGTCGATGTCTATTTTAAACAGGAATCCCGAGCGTTCTTATTAACAGCTTTAAAAAGAAAGCACTTGTTAGCGAAATTAACTTATTAACGAGTTTTACCGCCCTAAAATTGAGATACTGTTAAATATCGCCTAAGCTTAGTGTAACCAGGGTGTGTTTGTGTTATTGTGTTGTATCTGTCCGTACATTTCATGTTGTCCGTGTACATTGTTCTACCCTGTGGCGTCTTGTGTATAAGTACCGTTAAAGTGTCATGTCCAGTGAGTGAGCTGATTCTAAACCTGTTTTACTAGTGTGTCAGCAGTTTTTACTAACAATAATTTTCCCGCTTTTCTTTATCCCTTTCCTCTACCAATTCATTCCCTGACAGAACTTCATACTAGAAGGAACACTTTTACATATCCACATCAAATCTTTTACAAGATTTAGTAATAAGCTGGCTGGTTACAAACTATACCCTATAATAAAGAACTCTAACACCTACCAAGATTTGGTTATTCGACATTACCAAAGAGAGGTTACATTAGACTAAAGTATGATTCTTTTGCAGAAACTTCGCACAATTACCCCAAATAGAGGTCAAATATTGTTACATTTGTCTGACATAGGCAAACTGTCTGAAACCACTTTAAAAGCCTTTATATGGTAGAAAGTGTCTGCGAAGGACAGTTGCGCGCCTACGGCAAGATATGTTGTGACTCTAAACCCGACTAAAAATGAAACCAAATCACTACACTATACCTTCTCGTATTGCTCCAGGCATCGCAAACTTTATGCCATAACAATTTGTCTGTGCGGTATACGGTTCAAGGATTTATGACAAATACTTTGCACTTTGTATAAAATAGGTAAAGGGTGTTCGCGAGTAGAAAGCACGTGAATTTGATCGCATCATCTTATTATTGACTGGTGATATATGTATATAAGGTCATTTGGGGACATAAAGTGCATCTCAAGACATAACACCTCATAATTGTCGAATAATACTCACATAACAGTCCAGTTAGCAGTGTGGGATACACTGCACAGACTGGCAGACCAGAGATGAAAGTGAGCCACGACTGGATATGCGAGCCGATGCTGATCTGGTCCATTGTCAGCAGTCATCAGAGTGAGGCGTTCAGGTCTGAATCAACTCAACATACACAATACAGGTGATCCGGACACACGCTGTTCGTGTACGATCTCCAAGGAGCCCTAGGGATCATGTAATTTAGTCCCGATTGACGCCCGAGTCAGGGGGCCTTTTGCACTAAAGGTTGGTGGGTTTCAGTGTTTGTGTTTGGTCTAATTCGATTTGTGATGCTTCGCTACTTTGATGTCTTTGTTGGGTCGACCATCACAAGTTGTTCCACCTTGATTTCCAGAGTGTGTCGTCCTGTCACAGGGGACACTTTCTGCAGGTGATCATCAATAGAGCCATGCGGCACCAGCATGCTGTTAACTCGTCATTGTGTTAACTCGTTTTTGTAATTACTGCACAAAGTCCTTATCAAGGACTCCAGCAAAACAACAAGAACAACAAGAACAACAACAACACTTACAACACAACAGTAACAACAGCCACGCATAAAGATAATAACCATGTCATAAAAACAAGCACATGCTGAAGTTCCTATTTGATTCAACTTTCATTTTTAGGATTGCAATACATGTTACCAATATTGATAAAACACCAACAGAAAGACGAAACACTTACACTGTATAAGGTTATATTTATTGTCGTATTACTTTTACTGTATCAAATGCAATGACCCGTCAGTCTAAATAATTAGTCATTGCTATTATAAATAAATAATATAATTAATATAATTTAAATATATGTATGCACCCGTCTTACCTAAACTTAAGTTGTCAATAGTAAACCTATCTAATGATGACAACGTTTTGCGCAATAACTTAATGCTTGTTTACAATGAAAGCCCAATAATTGATACACGATAAACCACAGACACCAAAATGACCGCCAAGACAGTTATAAAGTCAAGGTTGCTTTTGAAGTCATAGTAAGCGCAACGTTAAAGGATTAACACTTAATCTGTGTTTAGACTTTTTGGCAAACGTTTAATTTCTGTCATTGCTCACTGTTTACTGGGCTGCGATTCAATTTGTACATATGTAAACATACACACGTTATTGCTTCGTGGTTCCAAATGATGGCTACTTACTTGCCATGTCCGAATATACGAAACATGTAAACAATAAACCTCGCCTATCATGCATCCAATTAAAGGCGCCTGCTGAACACGGCATAGTAATTTGTGAGATTAACATCCTGGGCAATTATGTGTCAAGAAAGAGCCAGACAAAAATGCAATTTTAAGAGAAACAGTTCTTGGTCTGACAACACTTGTGGTTTAATTTCGCTTCATTCAAATTAATGAAGACACTAAACATTACACGGGATAATGTAATATATGTCGTTGGCATTCGTGTCTTAAATTACTGCCAACATTTTACAACTAAGTCATCTGACACTACTTATTCTGTTTATACTGTTTTTATTTGTTTATTATATGTTAATAATTAGAAGTACATAAATACAAATATAATAATACACTATTTGTAACGTGGGCATTATTGCCATTTTGGTAGAATTTTATTGACAGCAATGGGTTCATATTAATGATCAGCAACAATCATAAAAACAACAACAAATACTTCGCTCAAAATGTAAAGGATATACTTGGTCATGTTATGTCCTATGACAGAAAGCTCAAGTTATAACCAAATCTTCACAAAACATTGCAATAACTTCCGTCCCTACCTTGTCAACAGATGGTCTGTGTCAAAAACATTTCAAATAGCAGCGCAGTTTGTCTGAAGATACCCACAGTCCAGATGTACCTGCATGCTGAAACGGATTACAAGCCAGTGTTTGAATCTTAGTTACGTCGTCTACGCCATTGTTTACGTTTTCCAGCGGCTGAGCTCTCCAAGAAAGGTTAGCACAATCGTCTGTATATACCGCTTTGTCTACAAATCCTTTTAACTTTCTACTTTTTGCGCATCTTTCTTCAACAAACCCATGCCCATCTGAACACAACATGGGTTATGATATATTAAGCAGATTTTTACGTCGCTAGCTCAGTTCTAAGGACAGCTTAGAAATGTGTATACAAAATGTAATCGTCCCCCGTGCGCCCCATACATCAAAAGATATTTGTATAAATAAACATAGGAAATTTGGATGCTCGTGAGAAACATAGAGCAGAAATCCGCAGAATCGTGTTATCATTACGTCAGTAAATATTTCTCTAAGCGGCCCCTATTTTTTTGCACGGCCAGTAGTTTCCATTCGCTTAGAGCCGTTTCATAATCGGCTAATCTGATGTTTGTTTTATTTTCACAACTTTGCTCTTGTCAATTATCGCCATTTATCATATTTTATTCACTGTACAGGCTGCAATTCATACGTTCAGTGAGAGATGTTTACTCTGTGTCGTGATAGCTGGCCCAAGCTATGCTGACTATCACCAGATAAAATACTTGCATCCGTTTTCCCGCACCATAGTGCGCGCCTTTGAAATAGGTGCAATTGTTATAAGATCGTATTTGTTGAAAATGCATTGTTCAAATGAAGTTCATGATTATCCATGTGAATAAAAAATACGATCAAGATCTTAGAGTTGCGGGCATATCTACTTGAAACATTCTTTAAAGTTTCTCCAAATCTTAGAAATCAGTTTAGAAATAGCAAAAACAAACGTTTCTTTTGACAAGTATAGCATGGTTAACAGAACAATTTGCGGCAAAGTTTTAAGTCTTTGTAAAGAACAATAGGACGAATGTAAAAAGAGAAATACATTTTAGAAAAAGCAATTGCTACAGGCTTTTTTTGTAATTGACTTGAAACATTGCTTGGCACTATATT
Organism: Sinonovacula constricta; assembly: GCA_007844125.1. Classification (NCBI taxonomy): domain Eukaryota; kingdom Metazoa; phylum Mollusca; class Bivalvia; order Cardiida; family Solecurtidae; genus Sinonovacula; species Sinonovacula constricta. Next base: position 12,024,841 of record CM017571.1, on the reverse strand, counting down.
TCAAACCGCGAAAATATATACTTTTCGATTCATACCAGAAAATATCATTATGTAAATTGAACTCTATTTATTTTTAAGCGACTTGATCACAAGAGTGTGTAGATACATTACACAGAGAACCAACCAACCTGCATTTTATATGAAATTATATTATTACGTCACTATCGTGCCATTAAGTGTTTTATATATGATTTGTGCGTGCACATGACGTACCTTAACGCATGCGTAAATGAAGATGTACTGTATTGTTACACTAAAAAGATATGAAACTCATCGGGAAGTAGTTGATTCTCTCAACAACATAATCTTTAAAAGGAAACCATGCTCACGTTTAAACTAGAGAATAGTAGATGGAAGTAAGAATCCATATGTGCGGCAGCGGAAAAGAACTTTAAATTCCATAAGGTGAATCCATTACTGCGGAACGGCGGCGAAACGGAAGCGGCACGACATGCGGCCGCGATGCGGATTTTTCTATTCGTAACATCTAAGACATTTTCCGCTGCTCGACTGTAACCACAATAGAAAAGGACACAAACATTATCTTTTAATATACGAAACAAATAAATTTCATTAAACATTGCGTTGTTGTAAAAATAATTAAAAAAGGAACTGAGAACTCAACCGAAGGACAAAAATCTCCATATATATATACTTTTTATAAAATTTTATGATTTTTAAAAGTATTTATCACGACTGTCACAAATTGAAATGATGCATGTTGCTATACTGATAGGGCTTGAAGTCTGACGTTGTCTGTGCCACATATATGGATATAGAGGAGTGAGGCGCCGCATTAATGCAGCACATCATTTTGCCGCTTCCGTGCGGCTTCCGTGCCGCGCGCGTGCCCCTTCCTTGCCGCGTGGCGCTTCCGTGTCGCTTCCGTGCGGCTTCCGTGCCGCGTGCCGCTTAGGTGCCGCGTCGCTTCCGAGCGGATTCCGTGCGAATTCCGCGCGGTTCCGTGCGACATCCGTGCCGCGTGCCGCTTACGTGCCGCGTCGCTTCCGTGCGGATTCCGTGCGAATTCCGTGCGGGTCCGTGTGACTTCCGTGCCGCGTGCCGCTTTCGTGCAGTTTCCGTGCCGCATGTTACTTGATTGGTTTGACTAAAACTATCTTAAATATGTAATTACTTGTTTACAAACTCAACACGTTGTAAGCTGATTTCCCCATTATTATTTCTGTTGACTGCTTTGTTAAAAAAAGTCACTCAGCTCTTGACAGACAAACGATTTATTTCAGAGTTGCCCAAAATGTTCTATAAAGTATTTTAGAAAGATGCTGCAAAATATAAAATTATTTCACCACATGGTTTTGATTTATTTTAGACTTTGAGTATATCAGGCTTATAAATTTGTTATCAAATTTAGCACAAAACAGCTAACATTTATTTACAAAATAAAAATTAAAAACAAATTATTTTTTTATTCCACATGCGATAGAGCGATGCAGAAAAAATGACCGTACAGGGATTCGAACCCTTAACTCCCAGTTCTTGAAGCATTTTAACTCTTAAATTAGAGATGCGGCATTACATTTGCTCTACCTTGATGTGTTTTGTTGACAGAATTATAAACAATGTAACTTACATATTGACAATATTTACATAACTGGACATTATAATACACATAGAGCGATTAAATTCTCTGCTTTCGTATAATTCTGCTTTTTATATCAGGGTATAATCGCCCAAAATAATTTATTCCTTAAAATGACTTAATATTGAAACCTAATTTTATGTTATAGGTTGCTCCAGCAAAGGTGGATCAAAGGGTTGTTTGTTCTGCATATTGTGCACATTTTTGAATTTATAAAAATGCGGTACAGCGACAAAACATTTCCAAGCTCAGATATGTTCATGAAAACTACTCATATTCGTGTAGAAGATAACGATGAGCATTTTTATTTAGTTCATTTTGTTCTATGTCTTCAAATATTTTACGGATAACCCCAGCAAAAACATACCGGTGTTTTATATGCACATAACCCCATCATACCGATGTAGAGCTGATAAGATACAGATTTACATAATGTTTAATGTCCCCTGCAACGCACGTAAACTCACGTGATAAAAATTAATGTGCCTTGTGGCAGTTAACAGGCCATAAAGTAGTTCCAATGATAGGTTCTTCATGAAGCGCTTGTTTGTTGTTTTCGTGACAATAAAACACAGGGCAAATAAAAAAAAATGTAAGCAAAGCATGCTAACACATAACCCCTCTGCGACATGGTTTTGATGTTCAAGTCTGATCAGTGAACGCCTTTAACCGGAAGTTGTGAGAACACGTGTATTCATACCTTAAACTTTTATTTCTTAATTGATGTGGGTTTATCCCTTTAATGCTCACTATTTTATTTCTCGTTAGTATCAGGCATTACATATCATTTCTCTTAACACCCGAATTCTGTACTTTTATTCACTCATTGTGATGAGTGCAAAGCTGAACGCCATCTTGTTGCTTAAGGTTTGTGATTGTTAGCCTTTTAGTTTATATTTTATTTTCTCTCCTGTTCTCTGTTGAGGTGGCATCAGTGTAGAAAAAAGATTTTTTTTCGTAAATAACAATATAAGTCATTGTTGCCCGAAAAGGTCCTGCAAAATGTTGTCTACTGATGCCCTAGATCTGTGTGAACAGTGACGCATAAATCCCCACTCGTCATTGCAAACAAGTAAATTCTTACCTGAGCCATGCTGCAGAGATTCCTTTTTTTAGATTAGTTTTGAGATAACGTTTTATCACATGATTCACATTGTTTTCCATTTAATATACCCATGCAATATTTTTTGTTATACAATAGTGTAATACAGCTTTTCTTGCAATTTGATTGGCTAGCAGCCTTGCGTGACTATTTGGTATTCATCCGCCGAGTTTGTAAACAAAGTGGAAGACAATGACAGCTCATTTTTCGTCGGTTCAAATGTCACGATTGATTATTGGTATAAATAAACTTACCACCATCATGAAGCGTATAGCTACGGCCTCTGGACTTGCATCCGAAAGACGTCTGACTAACCATAGCACCCGGAAACATTTAGTTAAAAAACTGTCCGAAAATAACATCCCGGAAAATCAGATTATGCAGATAACAGGACACCGCAACATTCAACCAATTTTAACCATTTTAGCGATAATTAACACAAAATGATATCGAACATCCTCACAAAGTCTAACTGTTCTCACCAGCATATGTGAATCAAGACACGAATGTCCACAACGCGATGGTAACTTTAATGAATTCCGCAGAAAAGAACTCAAACATAACCGTCCACGGTGGCTTTAACAGCATCTTCGCAACATTCAGTCGCCTATGGCACAATCAAATGTAACTTCTACTGACGAGTCTGCAAGTCCACCTCATAAGAAACGAAAAAGAATTATCTTCATAGTCGACACTGACAGCGATGAGAATTAAATTTGAATAGTGACCTTCACACTAACCACTTTGTAAATTTTCTAGGTCAAGCACTTTCACGTGTTTACAGTTTATTGTTATAAGTTAATTAGCTGAAATAGTCGATAAAACATATGGCAATGATATGTTACTTTAATTGTATGTTAACGTTAAATACGCATTAGAAGTTTGTCAATTAATGACAGTAAAATGGAACTATTTTGTGTAGGGCAAGAATGAACTCAAACGGTCTTTGATGCGGAGTTTGGTTAAATGACGTCACAATATCGTTCTAATTTTTGAGCCGGCATGTAGCTCTACCCGGGTATTTGTTTCTAGTAAGAGAGGACGAAAGTCATGTGAAAAATTGTTCAAATGGTAGATTATATTGTCATATAATACAGCAATACCTGGATGCATATGACAGATTGTATTGTCATATAATAAATCAGTACATGGATACATATGGCAGATTGTATTGTCATATAATAAATCACTACATGGATACATATGGCAGATTGTATTGTCATATAATAAATCAGTACATGGATACATATGGCAGATTGTATTGTCATATAATAAATCACTACATGGACACATATGGCAGATTGTATTGTCATTTAATACATCAGTACTTGGATACATATGGTAGATTATATGGTCGTATAATACAACAGTACATTGATATATATGGCAGATTGTATTGTCATATAATACAGCAGTACATGGATAGATATGGCAGATTGTATTGTCATATACTACATCAGTACATTGATAGATATGGCAGATTGTATTGTCATATACTACATCAGTACATGGATAGATATGGCAGATTGTATTGTCGTATAATACATCAGTACATGGATACACATGGCAGATTGTATTGTCATATAAAACATCAGTACATGGATACATATGGCAGATTGTATTGTCATATAATACATCAGTACATGAATACATATGGCAGATTGTATTGTCATATACTACAGCAGTACATGGATACATATGGTAGATTATATGGTCGTATAATACAGCAGTACATGGATACACATGGTAAATTGTATTTTCGTATAATACATCAGTACATGGATACATATGGTAGATCATATTGTCATATTATACATCAGTACATGGATACATATGTTAGATTGTATTGTCACATAATACCACAGTACATGGATACATATGGTAGATTGTATTGTCATATAATACATCAGTACATGGATACATATGGTAGATTATATTGTCATATAATACATCAGTACATGGATACATATGGTAGATTGTATTGTCGTATAATACAGTACATGGATACATATGGTAGATTATATGGTCATATAATACATCAGTACATGGATACATATGGTAGATTGTATTGTCGTATAATACATCAGTACATGGATACATATGGTAGATATATTGTCATATAATACAGCAGAACATGGATACATATGGCAGATTGTATTGTCGTATAATACATCAGTACATGGATACATATGGTAGATATATGGTCGTATAATACAGCAGTACATGGATACATATGGTAGTTTGTATTGTGATATAATACAGCAGTACATGAATACACATGGCAGATTGTATTGTCGTATAATACAACAGTACATGGATACATATGGCAGATTGTATTGTCATATAATACAGCAGTGCATGGATACATATGGCAGATTATATTGTCATATAATACATCAGTACATGGATACATATGGTAGATTGTATTGTCGTATAATACATCAGTACATGGATACACATGGCAGATTATATTGTCATATAATACAGCAGTACATGGATACATATGGTAGATATATTGTCATATAATACAGCAGTACATGGATACATATGGTAGATTGTATTGTCGTATAACATCAGTACATGGATACACATGGTAGATTATATGTCGTATAATACATCAGTACATGGATACACATGGCAGATTATATTGTCATATAATACAGCAGTACATGGATACATATGGTAGATTATATGTCATATAATACATCAGTACATGGATACATATGGTAGATTGTATTGTCATATAATACATCAGTACATGGATACATATGGTAGATTAATTGTCATATAATACAGCAGTACATGGATACATATGGTAGATTGTATTGTCGTATAATACAGCAGTACATTGATACATATGGTAGATTATATTGTCATATAAACAGCAGTACATGGATACATATGGTAGATTGTATTGTCGTATAATACATCAGTACATGGATACATATGGCTAGATTACTATTGTCATTATAATACAAGCAGTACATGGATACATATGGTAGATTATATTGTCATATAATACAGCAGTACATGGATACATATGATAGATTGTATTGTCGTATGATACATCAGTACATGGATACACATGGCAGATTATATTGTCGTATAATACAGCAGTACATGGATACATATGGTAGATTGTATTGTCGTATAATACATCAGTACATGGATACATATGGTAGATTATATTGTCATATAATACAGCAGTACATGGATACATATGGTAGATTGTATTGTCGTATAATACAGCAGTACATGGATACATATGGATTATATTGTCATAAACATCAGTACATGGATACATATGGTAGATGTATTGTCGTAAACAGCATACATGATACATATGGTAGATATTGTCATATAAAACAGTACATGGATACATATGGTAGATTATTGTCATATAACAGCAGTACATGGATACATATGGTAGATTGTATTGTCGTATAATACATCATACATGGATACATATGGTAGATAATATTGTCATATAATACAGCAGTACATGGATACATATGGTAGATAATATTGTCATATAAACATCATACATGGATACATATGGCAGGTTGTATTGTCGTATAAACAACAGTACATGGATACATATGGCAGATTGTATTGTCGTAAAACAGCATTACATGGATACATATGGCAGATTGTATTGTCGTAAAACAGCATTACATGGATACATATGGCAGATTGTATTGTCGTAAAACAGCATTACATGGATACATATGGCAGATTGTATTGTCGTAAAACAACAGTACATGGATACATATGGCAGATTGTATTGTCGTAAAACAGCATTACATGGATACATATGACAATTGTTTAATTGTCATGTCAACGCATGTTATATTCAAAATAAAACAGTATTACAAGTTGACAAACTAAATCTTTATTGCATAGTGTTGATTAATCCAGTAGTTGACGCCAAGACATTCTATAAATTCTCATCTTCACTATCCATATATTCCCTGACCTATTCAAGACCAAACATGGCCAATATGCTAAGCTTTTTCTTTATTCAGATTCGTATATTTATGTTTTATATGTGTTTAATTTTTTTTGCATGTTTGGTCGAAGACCTTACCTAAAATACCCCCCCCCCCCCACACACACACACAAAAGAGAAAAGAAAAAAATATTTTATTTAGGTTTAAATACCATATCGTTCCTAATTGAAGTTCATATTTACCGGGCATTTTGGTATTCTAATACTTTTAAATGAGAACATTATAAATTTACCTTTGTAATTTGTCAAATATGTTTCAAATTTGCATTCCCTGTATCAATACGCGTACCGAATTACCGCAACCACTCAGTGCCCCAAAGTCACCTCCGTTAATTGGCCCGAATCAAACGCCAAAGCGTTAGTCAGACGCTGTTTATTTTATGACCGATTTGAATTTACTTCCAACTTATAAAAGGTTGACATGTTTTCGATCCATACTGTTGACTGACAGTCAGGCAAGTGTTTTTGAAGGCTTTCGGTCATTTTCCACGCCCCAGTTTTTGATTAACAAGTATTTGGTTTGCCAGTGAAGTGACACCCACTTTTAGTCAACTACATTCTTTTCTTTTGTGGAAAAATAATTAAAAATATTTTCGTATTGTTGCCGATTTGAAGGCGCTAAAGGGCATATAAATAAATAATTACGAGAAGGGTTCGATGTAAAATGTAATTAGTTACAACGTATGTTCGGTTGAAACAAATGGACTCTCGGTGCTGCCAAAGGCAGGAATGGAAGTATTAGATTTTCATCTTTGATTGAGACACGTCTTATACGCCTTTCATGTTGGACATGTTCATTTGAGGCTGATAGTTTTGACCTTTGCTAGCTTTAGATAAGACCACAGTTCTTTGTTAAACCAGGTCTGAAACAAAATAAAACGCATTCAAAAACATTAAAAAAGTAAACAAGAATGCCGATAAATGATTTTTTCGGCCGAACAACAGTTCGTAGCATATTGTAGACGTCAATGTGTGTACACGTACTTTTGGCTGTTGGGTTTGAATCATTTCTGAGTTTAACATTCAACAAAAAATATTTAAGAGAATATGGTGTTATTGTGTCACATTTACGCACAATCATAGTGCTAACACAGCAGGTACACGCTATTACATCGCATGAGCACCGCACGAACAGATAATAACTGGACCATATAAATTGGTATTTCTTTCAACATGAACAAAGCTAATAATATTATTTGTATATTTATTCTAACATTGTAATACACTCACGAATATAATTAGAAATTTATTTGGCGTGTTTCTAGCCAAATGCTTTACTTTGGCGTACAATCAAGACCCTTTTGTAGCTAATAATACATGTTTGATATCTATATCCTACAGATGCAAAGGTAGCAAAATAATGCAGTATGAATTTTAATGCGATCGCAAAAAGAGATTGCCACACTGAAACATTTAATAATTATTAAAATACTTAAAAAACTAAATTATGTAGGGTAAGAGATTGTGTGTTCTTGTATTGGCATGTACTGATTGGGTACAAGACACGTTTTTTATTTTCACAAATATCAAATGACTGCTTTAATATAGAGCAAAACTCATTCAGATTGGACCATACGAGCGGAAACTAAGTACGAATTTTTCTATACAATGCAATTGTCATGGTGTAACATGTCCTTTTTTTGTTTGAGATTTTCTCTGTTTTTATCGATGTTGACAATGAAGTAAATTTAAATGCTTTAACATTCTTAACTTTCATTCACTACAATCGTGATATTGTTTATATTGTTGCTGTTCATTTTTGATCTTTTACAAAAGCCATTGCACCAAAAAGGAAAATGGTGAACACTGACGTCCCTTCATTTTGCCAACAGACTTCAAAAACCGAGGAAGTTACACATCGCCTGTTTGCAATTTACGTTTGTCAGATTTATGTAAAGATATAATGTTCACGCATTTTATACAAAGAATACATTAATACAAACTCTTTTATCAGTTAAATGCATTTGGTCAAAAGTTATGTTTGGTCGCAAAAGAATGTTTCATGTTAATGAACATGTTGGGTGGCGCAGTTATTATTTAATATATTCACTGCACATCATCTAAAACATCATCTAGTGTAGTAACATCTAAACATTAATATTAACAATAACACAAACATTTTAAGCTAGAGCAGTACATCATCTTGGAACAACCATACAACTTTGACGAAAGCAACAACGAACAAACAACACAACTCTTACTTCTAGAATAATCGTTTAGCTTTACAAATCAATGCAAGGAAACATACATTTTCTTTATGACGTTAGTTCCAGAAATTCATAAAAACTTGATAAAAGAACGTTTTTATTAAACGTAACAAATTATATGCATAGATTTCTCCCCCTGGCAACCCCGGGCGATCATTCCGAGAATTGATGGCTGGTGAGTTACCTCAGTCGCGCCATTCCTGCTCTAAGACTCCTGGATAACTAGGTTTGTCGCCTCTGGTGATAGCTTCCTAGCAACGAATAGCATCATCTCAGACATTCCGGCGTCTTTTGGGGAAATAACGTTGACCTTGACTTGACAGTTATATTATAAGGACTGGTCGAATATAAATAAAAGTATAAAGTTATAAACCAAATCCATTTCAACCAACAGCCAATAAGTGTCTATTGTACGGCAATCTAGCGGTGTTCATTTCCCAGGTTAGCCAGTGTGTGGTTAACCGTTTTTTTTAACACTTTTCCACAAAAGAAATCCCGGAAACTTCAATCATGTATTGCATTTGTTTGAATGTTGTAAACTAGTTCTTTCAGTAAATATCAATTTGTTTGCATAGACTACGTTTATTGTGTGAGAAATTTCTGTTTTGTAAAATCTGATCATTTGCTTTCCTGTTTAAAATGTATTTATACTCAAATATTTTGTGGTCCATTGCGAGTAACAATATGAATTATGTAATTTAAAAAAATGCAAAACAGGCGCGAAACTTTTCATAAACCGATAAAAGGAACATTTACCTTTGTGGAAGCATCAGACGACACTGGTCAGCATGTCAATCGAAATACATGTTGTTTGACGGAAACTGAATGTATTTTAGTAACACCTTAAACAATCCCGGCAATAATGCGATGGGACTATCTTACTGGCAATAGTCCGTCCGGTGAAAGTTGAGTTAAGTTTGTTGAGAAATGTAGGATTTGTGCTCAGACGGCATTGTTTCACGAAACCTGTTCTCCAGTTATATAAAAGCAATGCAACAGAGTTCTTGAATGTAAAAAACTACAATTGAAGTTAATTAGAATCAATTGAAGTTAATTAGAATCAATTGCAGCCAGTTAGAGTCAATTGCAGTCAATTAGAAAAAAGAAATCGCTTAAATTAGCCACGTCAGTATTCATCCGCGAGATTTTCCATCCTTCATATTTACATGGATGTTTGTAATTGGTATGTAGTTGTGCGTTAAGGTAAAACAACTCCAATTGCATTGTACATATTGGGATTTTTTACCCTTTATTTTCTTAGCAAATATTTGTCTCTTTTATTACTTATTGCATTTCTTCATACTTGCATGAATTATTATTATAGATGCTTAGAAGTTATGCATTCTTCCATCCGGAGTTATTGTCTTTTTTTCCTTTAGTAATTATTTGTATGAATAACCCCTCCTTTATTAGTCATTGGTGATTTAATTAATATTTACACACTTGTTAGGAAGATATAAGTTACTTTATTTCTTTACAGATGGATTATTATTTTTACTTGTAGCTTGAACCTCAGGCGTATAATGCTCCGCTTTGCAGATCTCTTGTTTTCTCGGAAAGTTAGCATTGCCAATATAGCTTTTATTAGAACCGGATCTGTGTTTTTTTCCCTCTTTTTGTAAGCAGTCCTTTAATTGCCAATATATTTATATTTGGTCATATTTGATTTTCAATTATTATGACTGACGCTTAAACATACTGCTATTTGTTTAATTTTGTTTGAAATAATTTCATGTTCTCAGAGAAAACCATTCTGGGAATGAGGAGTAAGAGTGTATAGACCCTCTTGAAGCCTTCTGTCGGGTGGACTTGGTGCTTTTAGCCGACTGGTCGCCCTTACGAGGTATAATAATGTTTCCTCCCAATGTTTCCTTGTCTTCTTTATTTATATATTAGTACCCGTGTCTTGTGCTTGTTCAACCACGGTAATATTTCTCATACGTCCTCGTAATAACTCCATATTTATTTGATATGTATTTTACATTTATTTGTTTATGTATTTA
>CM017571.1:11728177-12013820 GCA_007844125.1 Sinonovacula constricta | reverse complement strand
ACAACAAGTATCATCTCAGTTAGACACTGTCAACAAGTATCATCTCAGTGAGACACTGTCAACAAGTATCATCTCAGTGAGACACTGTCAACAACAAGTATCATCTCAGTGAGACACTGTCAACAAGTATCATCTCAGTGAGACACTGTCAACAAGTATCATCTCAGTGAGACACTGCCAACAAGTATCATCTCAGTGAGACACTGTCAACAAGTATCATCTCAGTGAGACACTGTCAACAACAAGTATCATCTCAGTGAGACACTGTCAACAAGTATCATCTCAGTGAGACACTGCCAACAAGTATCATCTCAGTGAGACACTGTCAACAAGTATCATCTCAGTGAGACACTGTCAACAAGTATCATCTCAGTGAGACACTGTCAACAACAAGTATCATCTCAGTGAGACACTGTCAACAAGTATCATCTCAGTTAGACACTGTCAACAAGTATCATCTCAGTGAGACACTGTCAACAACAAGTATCATCTCAGTGAGACACTGCCAACAACAAGTATCATCTCAGTGAGACACTGTCAACAAGTATCATCTCAGTGAGACACTGTCAACAAGTATCATCTCAGTGAGACACTGTCAACAACAAGTATCATCTCAGTTAGACACTGTCAACAACAAGTATCATCTCAGTGAGACACTGTCAACAACAAGTATCATCTCAGTGAGACACTGCCAACAAGTATCATCTCAGTGAGACACTGTCAACAAGTATCATCTCAGTGAGACACTGTCAACAACAAGTATCATCTCAGTTAGACACTGTCAACAAGTATCATCTCAGTGAGACACTGTCAACAACAAGTATCATCTCAGTTAGACACTGTCAACAAGTATCATCTCAGTGAGACACTGTCAACAAGTATCATCTCAGTTAGACACTGTCAACAAGTATAATCTCAGTGAGACACTGTCAACAAGTATCATCTCAGTGAGACACTGCCAACAAGTATCATCTCAGTTATCTTAATTAGACAATGCTCATGAGTATAATCTCAATTAGACAATGCTCATGAGTATAATCTCAATGAGACAATGCTCATGAGTATAATCTTAATTAGACAATGCTCCCGAGTATAATCTCAATTATACAATGCTCACAACTATAATCTCAATTAGACAATGCTCACGAGTATAATCTCATTTAGACAATGCTCATGAGTATAATCTCATTTAGACAATGCTCACGAGTATAATCTCAATTAGACAATGCTCACGACAATAATCTCAATTAGACAATGCTCACGAGTATAATCTCATCTAGACAATGCTCATGAGTATAATCTCAATTAGACAATGCTCATGACTATAATCTCAATTAGACAATGCTCACGAGTATAATCTTAATTAGACAATGCTCATGAGTATAATCTCATCTAGACAATGCTCATGAGTATAATCTCAATTAGACAATGCTCATGACTATAATCTCAATTAGACAATGCTCACGAGTATAATCTTAATTAGACAATGCTCACGAGTATAATCTCAATTATACAATGCTCACAACTATAATCTCAATTAGACAATGCTCACGAGTATAATCTCAATTAGACAATGCTCATGAGTATAATCTCAATTAGACAAGGCTCGCGACTATAATCTCAATTAGACAATGCTCATGAGTATAATCTCATTTAGACAATGCTCGCGACTATAATCTCAATTAGACAATGCTCACGAGTATAATCTCATCTAGACAATGCTCATGAGTATAATCTCATTTAGACAATGCTCGCGACTATAATCTCATTTAGACAATGCTCACGAGTATAATCTCATTTAGACAATGCTCATGAGTATAATCTCAATTTGACAATGCTCACGAGTGTAATCTCATTTAGACAATGCTCACAAGTATAATCTCAATTAGACAATGTTCACAAGTATAATCTCAATTAGACAATGCTCATGAGTATAGTCTTAATTAGACAATGCTCACGAGTATAATATTATTTAGACAATGCTCATGAGTATAATCTTAATTAGACGATGCTCATGAGTATAATCTTAATTAGACAATGCTCACGAGTATTATCTCATTTAGACAATGCTCATGAGTATAATTTCATTTAGACAATGCTCACGAGTATAATCTCAATTAGACAATGCTCACGAGTATAATCTCAATTAGACAATGCTCATGAGTATAATCTCAATTAGAAAATGCTCACGAGTATAATCTTAATTAGACGATGCTCATGAGTATAATCTTAATTAGACAATGCTCATGAGTATAACCTCAATAAGATGATGCTCACTAGTATAATCTTAACCAGACAGTGCTCACGAGTTAAATCTTAAGTAGACGACGCTCCCAGGTAAAAGCTTAATTAGACAATGCTCACGAGTATAATATTAACAAGACAGTGCTCATGAGTATAATCTCAATTAGGCAATGCTTACTACTATAATCTCAATTATACAATGCTCATGAGTATAATCTTAATTAGACAATGCTCCTGAGTATAACCTCAATTAGACAATGCTCACGAGTATAATCTCAATTAGACGATCCTCACGAGTATAATCTTAATTAGACAATGCTCATGAGTATAATCTCAATTAGACAATGCTCACGAGTATAATCTTAACAAGACAATGCTCCCGAGTATAATCTCATTTAGACAATGCTCACGAGTATAATCTCAATTAGATAATGCTCATGAGTATAATCTCATTTAGACAATGCTCACGAGTATAATCTCAATTAGACAATGCTCACGAGTATAATCTCATTTAGACAATGCTCATGAGTATAATCTTAATTAGACAATGCTCACTAGTATAATCTCATTTAGACAATGCTCATGAGTATAATCTTAATTAGACGATGCTCATGAGTATAATCTTAATTAGACAATGCTCATGAGTATAACCTCAATAAGATGATGCTCACTAGTATAATCTTAACCAGACAGTGCTCACGAGTTAAATCTTAAGTAGACGACGCTCCCAGGTAAAAGCTTAATTAGACAATGCTCACGAGTATAATCTTAACAAGACAGTGCTCATGAGTATAATCTCAATTAGGCAATGCTTACTACTATAATCTCAATTATACAATGCTCATGAGTATAATCTTAATTAGACAATGCTCCTGAGTATAACCTCAATTAGACAATGCTCACGAGTATAATCTCAATTAGACGATCCTCATGAGTATAATCTTAATTAGACAATGCTCATGAGTATAATCTCAATTAGACAATGCTCACGAGTATAATCTTAACAAGACAGTGCTCATGAGTATAATCTCAATTAGACAATGCTCACTAGTATAATCTCAATTAGACAATGATTACTAGTATAATCTCAATTAGACAATGCTCACAAGTATAATCTCAATTAGACAATGCTCATGAGTATAGTCTTAATTAGACAATGCTCACGAGTATAATATTATTTAGACAATGCTCATGAGTATAATCTTAATTAGACGATGCTCATGAGTATAATCTTAATTAGACAATGCTCACGAGTATTATCTCATTTAGACAATGCTCATGAGTATAATTTCATTTAGACAATGCTCACGAGTATAATCTCAATTAGACAATGCTCACGAGTATAATCTCAATTTGACAATGCTCATGAGTATAATCTCAATTAGACAATGCTCATGAGTATAATCTCAATTAGAAAATGCTCACGAGTATAATCTCATTTAGACAATGCTCACGAGTATAATCTCAATTAGATAATGCTCATGAGTATAATCTCATTTAGACAATGCTCACGAGTATAATCTCAATTAGACAATGCTCACGAGTATAATCTCATTTAGACAATGCTCATGAGTATAACCTCAATAAGATGATGCTCACTAGTATAATCTTAACCAGACAGTGCTCACGAGTTAAATCTTAAGTAGACGAGGCTCCCAGGTAAAAGCTTAATTAGACAATGCTCACGAGTATAATCTTAACAAGACAGTGCTCATGAGTATAATCTCAATTAGGCAATGCTTACTACTATAATCTCAATTATACAATGCTCATGAGTATAATCTTAATTAGACAATGCTCCTGAGTATAACCTCAATTAGACAATGCTCACGAGTATAATCTCAATTAGACGATCCTCACGAGTATAATCTTAATTAGACAATGCTCATGAGTATAATCTCAATTAGACAATGCTCACGAGTATAATCTTAACAAGACAATGCTCCCGAGTATAATCTCATTTAGACAATGCTCACGAGTATAATCTCAATTAGATAATGCTCATGAGTATAATCTCATTTAGACAATGCTCACGAGTATAATCTCAATTAGACAATGCTCACGAGTATAATCTCATTTAGACAATGCTCATGAGTATAATCTTAATTAGACAATGCTCACTAGTATAATCTCATTTAGACAATGCTCATGAGTATAATCTTAATTAGACGATGCTCATGAGTATAATCTTAATTAGACAATGCTCATGAGTATAACCTCAATAAGATGATGCTCACTAGTATAATCTTAACCAGACAGTGCTCACGAGTTAAATCTTAAGTAGACGACGCTCCCAGGTAAAAGCTTAATTAGACAATGCTCACGAGTATAATCTTAACAAGACAGTGCTCATGAGTATAATCTCAATTAGGCAATGCTTACTACTATAATCTCAATTATACAATGCTCATGAGTATAATCTTAATTAGACAATGCTCCTGAGTATAACCTCAATTAGACAATGCTCACGAGTATAATCTCAATTAGACGATCCTCATGAGTATAATCTTAATTAGACAATGCTCATGAGTATAATCTCAATTAGACAATGCTCACGAGTATAATCTTAACAAGACAGTGCTCATGAGTATAATCTCAATTAGACAATGCTCACGAGTATAATCTCAATTAGACAATGATTACTAGTATAATCTGAATTATACAATGTTCACGAGTATAATCTCAATCAGACAATGATACTAGTATAATCTCAATTATACAATGCTCACGAGTATAATGTCAATTAGACAATGATTACTAGTATAATCTCAATTATACAATGCTCACGAGTATAATCTTAATTAGACAATGATTACTAGTATAATCACAATTATACAATGCTCACGAGTATAATCTCAATTTGACAATGATTACTAGTATAATCTCAATTATACAATGCTCACGAGTATAATCTCAATTAGACAATGATTACTAGTATAATCTCAATTAGACAATGATTACTAGTATAATCTCAATTATACAATGCTCACGAGTATAATCTCAATTAGACAATGATTACTAGTATAATCTCAATTATACAATGCTCACGAGTATAATGTCAATTTGACAATGATTACTAGTATAATCTCAATTATACAATGCTCACGAGTATAATCTCAATTAGACAATGATTACTAGTATAATCTCAATAATACAATGCTCACAAGTATAATCTTAATTAGACAATGCATATGCATATAACCTCAATAAGATAATGCTCATGAGTATAACCTCAATTAGATAAAGCTCACGAGTATAATATTAATTAGACGAGGCTCACGCATATAATCTTAATTAGATGATGCGCACCAGTATAATCTTTATTAGACGATGCTCACTAGTATAACCTCTATTAGATGATGCTAACAAGTATAATCTTAATTAGACGATGTGCACGAGTATAATCTCAATTAGACGATGTGCACGGGTATAATCTCAATTAGACAATGCTCACTAGTATAACCTCTATTAGATGATGCTCACAAGTATAATCTTAATTAGACGATGTGCACAAGTATAATCTCAATTAGACGATGCGCACGGGTATAATCTCAATTAGACGATGTTTTTTAGTTTATGGGAAAACTATCCCCAAATTTCTCAAAGCAATGGAACGATCTTGTAACATGTAGTTAGCACTAGCAAATTGTCAAATACCACTTTTAACAATTTTGACTATTTACCTTTTTTAATTGATCAATTTGATCCTTGGCATTTTCAGCTTCTAAAAGCACCAGTAGTTGCTTAATAAGATCATCAGTTATGGCAGTATCTGAAAAAATGAACAAAAGTTTCCAGTAGTCAGTGTTGAATGTTACAAATCACATTTTCAAGCAACTTAGCCATGGTTTACAGTAGGTACATGACATTTAAATCCAAGGGATTAAAAAGAAAAGTTGCAATGCTTTTGATTCTTCCAACCTATGTAGACTAAATATTTGTACAGTATCATCACATAAAATAGTGACTAGAGGTAATGTTTAAATAAAATATTTACAGCTGTTTTATTAAGTTTCGATTTTGGAGCAAAATTGTTAAAAATGCAAAGTCAACCAAGTGCAGTCAAGTCGCATGACAATATGTTTTGACTGCCAAAGTATCTAAAACCTTTGTAATACTACTTTAAATAAACTTATTATAATGGAATTACTATTAAACTTACGAGAAAAAAAAGCCAAGCATGAAGCTGATTTTTGTATTATATATCCTGGTGTTACCTAAATTTGACATTTGAAGCAGTTTTTTTTGTCAATGGCATTTCCAAAACACCTTAAACCATAATGATACACTTCTTCAGTAACAACCTGCATCTAATTGTTAAAACAATGGTTAAGGTTAACATTTGGTTATTTTCTAACAACTGGTTAACTTTAACTTCCTTGGTTTGTTAACCTGGTTTACGGTCACTTTGGCAAATGAACACTTCAGTAAATTGATCTATTTTTTTTTTAAATTTTTATTTGTGAGTTTCGATCATACAAATACAGTTTCAATTTTACAACATGTAGTAAATATAAGATTTGACATAAATATCAATAATAAAGTTATATGTTGAGTCGGTTTGAAAAACAAATGGAGTACATGCATTGGTTGATTTATGGTAATGAATAGTATCATGGGTTTATTATATATGTTAATGTTTGTCTTAATACAAATAATAGCAGGAATGAAGAAAGGTAAAAGAAAATTACGTATGTATCTTTTTCCTTGTACTGTTGAGATTTACAGATTGTAATGGTGTTATCGATGTAAAAGGATTGTAATATACATTTAATTCTACCTCTATATATTGAATTGTATCCTTGTTTAAGTTGTTCCCGACTCATAAACATACTAAACTTTTACTATAATGGCGTACATGTATTTCGAAACAGTCTTAACAAAAATATATGTATTAACTTTAATTAGTCAACAAAACAAAAAACAAAAAAAAAGACTTCAGTAAATTGATCTAATATAGGGATCAGTCCGGTCGTTTTGGTAAATAGGTAAATATATAGTATAATACCTGATTGAGATGGAGAATTGTACCTGTTAACCAAATGGTTAATTTAAATTTAATTTAAAGGTTAGGTTAAACCACTGTTTATACAATTTGAGAATATCGAATTTTAGTAACGGAGTTAAGTTGTTAGAAAGAATGAGCAGATGCTCCATAACACTGAATGGAATAATAATCAAGACTTGCCTCTGATAGTGCTGAGAAACATGTCGTCGATTTTTTCCAAAACATGAAGTTGCGTTGTAAGTTTAAACGCTGGCATTGTTTTGACAGGATAGACATTTGTTTTGATTCAGCCCACGTGTATACGGTGACCGTAATTATATCACGCCCGTCAGAAAAATTGTTGTGCTACTGTAACCACTGACGCCTCATCATTGCAGCGACATCGATGTAAAATCAAGTCATGCGACTTAGATATAGCAAAGTCAAAACAAGTCCTTTTAAAATGCAAACATTCTTCAGACTTTATTGTTAGAATTAAATTGCAAACTATTATTTATGTTTTTAATCATATAAAAATAGTATGAACTTAGGCACTGCCAACTTATTTATTTTATATTGTGATCTACCACACAGAGTTTACCAAGCTTTCTGATAACCATCATCAACCTGACATCAAAGCCCAAACTCAATCTACACTTGACTTGCCGACATCAAGCCACACCAGACACACAGTAGAGCAGTACGGCATCATACAAGACGAATAATACACCTACTCATGCTGAGTGGACAAGTCGAACTTAACCCAGGCACATATTTAAACCTAAATACTAATGCCAAATTTATTCCAAAGCAGCCAAATGGGGTCAACGTGCATTGGCTTGTGACAGCTGCAACCATTGGTGCCACACAGAATGCATGACAATGACATCTGAGGAATACCACAACTTAGCAGATACATCGGTTACCAGACATGCCATGCACCAAACTTTTCGAAGTAGTACGGATCAGTTACCACCACCGATAATTCTTTTTCGAGCCTTGAATCCAACATACACAGCTTAACAACTACTATAGGCAACTCTTCGTCTTCTCTTGGGAGCCCGATTGCAGCGTCATCACCTAAGAGACACAAAACAGATACTAGACCAAACAGATTCATAAAATCACTGAGAGCAATTGTATTATACTTTCAATGCATAAAGAATAAAGTACAAGAAGAGCTTATAGACAATGCAGATCCTGACATTATCATAAGGACAGAGTCATGGCTGAACAGTAACATCTCCTCAGATGAAGTTCTAACAAACAAACTTTCAAGTTTCTCGAAACGACCGCACTGATTCTCATGGAGGTGTGATCATCGTAATACGCGAAGACCTAATCTGCTCACTTGTTCACACCGGCCAAAAGACTGAATTGATTTGTGTTAACTTACAGTTGAGTAGAGTTAAGTCCATCATAATATTTTCCTTCTACAGACCGCCCAACTTGATTGAATACACATACTCATGTGCCGTCTTAGAAGAGGTCACCAAACTGAGACAGGAACACCCAAAATCAGACTTTTGGATTGGAGGGGACTTCAATCTTCCTAAGGTAAACTGGTCAAACTTAGCAATTACATCAAACAAATATCCTCAAGCAATGACTGACATCTACCATAACACCATCCGGAAATGTAACAAGGAACAAATGGTGGATTTTTCTACAAGAGATACCAAAGCTCTAGACCATTTTGACAAGCACAAAAGACCGCTTCAAACCCATACCTGGAGTTGGTAACCACGATGCCATTATCAGACCGCAACGCAACAAACCAGTTGAAAGAACAACCCATCTACGGTACAAGGCCAATAAGAAACAAGAATCCTCTTAAACCCCTCTTAAGACAGAATGACGGTACACTCCACAGCAATCCTGGCATAAAAGCAGACATACCGTACACCAGACATACAATTTAAGCCTGTTTTCACCAAGGAAGACATGATTACGATGACAAACAAAGCAGCTAGTCCTTATAAGACCATGGACCCAATCACTGTCAACATACCTAGAGTTACTGCCGAAAAACATGAAGCCACTGGACCAGGCTCTATATCAGCCAGAATGTTGAAAGAGCTAACCACACAACTTGCACCAGCTCTAACCTACATCTACCAGAAATCCCAGGCAGCTGGGGAAGTACCAGAAGACTTGAAAATGGCCCATGTAGTTCCTATCTTTAAAAAGGGAGACAAGAGCAAACCAGCAAACTACAGGTCGGTATCACTCATAGCAATCTGCTCGAAGCTTATGGAACACATCCTCCACAGCAACATCATGTCACACTGAGGAAAATGCCATTCTTACTGAGGCACAACATTGATTCAGGAGTCGAAGTTCGTGTGAATCCCATCTTATCTACACCATCCACGATCTAGCAAAGGGACTTTCAGAGGGTAAACAACTTGAGGTCATTATCTTGGACTTCGCCAAGGCCGTTGATAAGGTCTTCCATGAACGACACAGCAATAAGCTTCATTACTACGGAGTCCGAGACAACACTCTCGACTGGATTAGAAGCTTTCTACAAAACCGGAAACAGTTAGTGCTGGTTGAAGGCGAGCGATCATCCGAAGCAGAAATTGATTCAGGAGTGCTGCAAGGCACAGTTCTTGGCCCACTGTTATTATTGGTCTTTATCAACGACCTTTCATGTCCGCCTCTTCGCAAATGATTGTCTGATATATAACAACATAAACAGCTCAGCAGACACAACACTACTACAGAGCGACTTGTCAGGATTAGAACAATGGGAGTCCGACTGACAAATGCAATTCCACCCTGAGAAATTGTTTTGGTATGGGGAATACCATATAAATACAACAACGTGTCCAAAGACTATATTTATTAATAAGATAAAACAAGGATGTTTACTAGTGGGGTTCTACCATCAGAATGATGCTATGGTACATGTGAGGGTAAATATTATATAAATAGATTGGGTCTGGGCCCCTTTCTGATTGGTAGTGAGGTATCATACATAAGCATAGGATATTGGAACATCTCCCCTTTTAGTTTTAGGGTAAACAATATACAACTTTATAGTAATTAACTGATTACGTCAAGAGTTATCACTTAACCCAAGCAACCATGAAGCTGTTAGCATGCCTCATTAATTGTGACTTATATTGGAATACACAGATAAGATCAGATGTCCAGTCTGTGTACAGGCTTAACAGAGCGGCCAAATCTTGTTATGTAAACATTCTGCTGGTTATCATTGATAAAAGGTGGCTTTACTTTCACAGACACTGGAGATGCTATGTCCTGTTCCTGCTGATGTAAGGGTTTAGGACCAGTAGAATTAACACTTTGGTTCCCAATGAAACCTTCCGCCAATGTCTGCAATTCAAAGTCTGGTACCTCAGGAATGCATTCATTTGTTTTCATGATGTGACGCCTTTTGCGTCTGTATGATGTTCCGTCTGGTGTTGTAACTGTATATGATCTGTTACCGTGAATATGTGTGACTGTGGCTGGTTTCCATTTGCCTTTATCCTGTTTCTGAAACCTTACTGACTGGTTAATTTGCAAAGGTTCTAACGGCTTAGAGTGTTTGTCATATTTTTGTTTCTGCTTGTCTTTTTGCAATTTGAAATGATCTCTGATCTGTTTATGGTTGATATTGCGTGGAACTAGTTTATCCTGTGTCATTGGCAAGAATGACCTTATTTTCCTACCCATAATTAATTCTGCTGGAGAATAGCCTGATTGGAGGAGGGTAGCGCGGTATTCTAACAATACTATCTGTATATTTTGACCAGATTGTTTTGCTTTCATTAGCAAGTGTTTTGCGCGTTTGACACACGATTCAGCAAGACCATTTGATTAAGGGTTATTTGATGATGTACGTACATGGTGAATGTTCCATTCTTTAATGAAGTTCTGAAACTCCTGTGAGCAATAGTAGCTAGCATTATCTGATACTAGATTCTCTGGGATCCCATGCTGTGAAAACCATGCTGTCAAGTGATTTATCACTGACAAGCTATTTGTTATGGTTAATTTGCATAGCTCAAAGTAATTGGAGTAGTAGTCACAGACTATTAGATAATCTTGACCATTAAATGTAAACACATCTGTGCCAACACACTGCCAGGGGTAGAGTGGGATTATGTGGGACTGTAGGGGTTATTTCACATTTGAGCTTTGATGCTCTAGACAAACAGAGCAATTAAGAACCATCTACTTGATATCTGCTGAAATGCAAGGCCAGAATATAATGTCCATTGCTCTTACCAAACATTTCTCAATACCCATGTGACCTGCGTGGATAATTTCTAACATCCGGGGTTGAAGTGACTTTAGGATAACAATCTTGGAGCCTTTCATTATAATGCCATCAATAACTGCCAGTTCATCCATGTAATTCCAGAAATCAAGGATTTGAGATGGGCATGAAACCTTTTGATCAGGCCAACTAGAAACAATTGTGTGCTTGAGTACCGAAAACAATTGTGTGCTTGAGTACCGAAAGTCTTTCCTCTTTCTCAGTCTCAGACCTAATTTCCTGCATTTTCTTGCTATTTACAGGCAAACTAGTCATGACCATATTGACCTGTAAATCAGCTTAATCTGAAAGATCTGGGCCTGTTTCCGGTAATGGCTTCCTTAATAATGTGTCTGTTAAGGGTATATCTTTGCCTGGAATGTGTTTAACCTCAATGTCATAAGGCTGCATGTGCAATAGCATGCGCTGTAACCTAGCTGGGGCAGAAAAGAGCAGTTTCCTAAAAGTTGAGACCAGTGGCAAATGATCTGTTTGCACTGTGACCTTTCTGCCATACACCCATTGGTGATAGTGCTTTAGACCAAACAAAATCCCTAAACATTCAAGTTCAATCATTGCGTAGTTCTTTTGACTACTTGTGAGTGACTTGCTGGCGTACGCTATAGGTTTGCCATGTTGCAATAGCGTAGCTCCTAGACCAGATCGTGAACTGTCTGTCTGCAATGTAAGCGGCTTTTTTGGATCAAAGTAGCCTAGCACGTGACCTGGATGTGTCAATATGTCCTTGACCTTGTCAAAGGCTTTGATCTGTGGTTTTCCCCACATGAACTCTACATCTTTGCTTAGAAGTTCTCTTAATGGACTGGTGACCTCAGACAAGTTGGGTGCAAACCGAGACAAATAATTAACCATACCTAATATGGTTTGCAGCTCACATTTGTTGCATGGAGGTGGCATGTCTTTGATCGCAGCGACTTTTGCTGGATCCGGCTTAAGACCATCGGCAGTCAGAAGGTGACAAAAGTACTTAACCTCTGTCATGCCTACCTCAATTTTATCCTCATTTAGGATAATTCCTTTGACGAGCGCCCTTTCAAGCACCGCTTTAAGGTTGCTGTCATGCTGTTCTCTGGTTTGACCATAGACTAAAATGTCATCTACAATGGTGACTACACCTTTCAGCCCTTCTTAACATTGATCCATACGCTTAATGAATTCATCTTCACTCATGCATAACCCAAATGGTAACCTCAGGTACCTATATCTGCCAAATATGGTACTGAAACAAGTCAAGTATGACGATTATTTGCTGAGTTTTACAGCCCAGTAACCTCATCTGGCATCAGGTTTTGTGAAGTATTTTGCACCATTAAGAGATGGCAAAATGTCGTCAAGTGTTCTCATAGGGTAGTGTGGACACTGAATGCATTTGTTCAGGTAAGCGGGGTCTAAACATACCCTTAAATTTCCTTGGCCTTTTTCTACAAGAACCATGGAGTTAACCCATTCAGTTGGCTCATCATCTTTCCATTTTGGCCAGCTCTGCTTTACACCTAGCTTGTAGGGCAACAGGTATTCTACGAGGGGGGTGGGGGGGGGGGGTGGGGGTGGGGGTGGACAACAGGCTTAAAGTTTGGCACTAAATGTATGTTACATTATCCTGGCATATTTCCTATTCCTTGAAATAGCTTTGGGAAATCTCTGATTACAGACTCATTAGTCATGGGGGTAACTACATTGTCTGCATGTACTGAGCACAGTTGTATCAGTCAAAAAATCAAGTGATGATGTTTGTAGACTTAGCAACGGTTGTGAATTTGTTTTAACAATGTGAAATTCTACATATTTTTTGCATTTAGTGTGTGTCAGTGTGCAGTGTAAGCTAATGGTGCCCTAAGTTAGCTAAAGGTGTGCCACTGTATGTTCTAAGTTGCAGGTTTGAGCATTTGAGTGCTCCCTTGGTACCGACCTTTTGAAAAACAGAAAGTGGCAAAATATTTACCTGAGAACCTGTGTCAATCTTGAATTTCACTTGGTACCTTTTTAGGACCAACCCCAATTTCTGTGAAAGCTTGACCATTCTTTATTCCTGTTTCAACATTTGATGAAAAAACTTTCACACGGTGTACTTCCACTTTGATCAAAGTCGACATTGAGTATGTCACTTTTGACCGGCAGACAGATGCAAAGTGGTTCCATTTTCTGCACAAACGACACCGTCTACCATGCGCCGGACACTTCCCCTTAGGATGTATGCCTGCGCTGTTTTGGCAAGTCCCTGCCGAAGGCTCTCTGTTGGACTGTCGATCAGTGAAGCCCTGGTTCCCGTGACGAATTCCTCCCGTCGGTTGATGTCGTCGGTGGGTTGCTGTCGGCACTGCCGTTGTTGCGGCTGCTGCTGCTGATGATGGACGTGGCTTCCAGTTCGTCTTCGTTTTGGCTCTGACGCTTTTTACCTTACTGTCACTTTTCATTTCTGTTAATTGTTTTTGTGTGTATTCATAGGACTGACCAGTTTGAACAGCTTTTTGTAATGTTAACGCGTCTCCCTCTGTTATTAGTTTTCCCTAATTTTGTCCGACCTGATTCCAAACACTAATTGGTCCCTAATGAGTTCATCTTTGTACCCATCGCCATATGAACAATCTCTGGCTAAGGTTTTGAGCCTGGTTACGAACGCTTCAACACTGTCATTATTTTGATTTTGATTGTGGAATTTAAATCTGCTAAAAATACTGTTCGATTTTGGCTGCAGATGTTTCTGGAATGCGTCGCAAATTAATCTTGCTGATTTTCTTTCATCATTTGAGAGAGTCAAAGTGTTATAGATCTCTCGTCCTTTTTCTCCCACCCCAAGTTGGAGGTAATTTACTCGACT
This sequence comes from Sinonovacula constricta, assembly GCA_007844125.1. Classification (NCBI taxonomy): domain Eukaryota; kingdom Metazoa; phylum Mollusca; class Bivalvia; order Cardiida; family Solecurtidae; genus Sinonovacula; species Sinonovacula constricta. The sequence continues at coordinate 11,999,477 of CM017571.1, read as the reverse complement.
GCTTCTGTCTTCTCTGATAAAGCTCCTGTCAAAATAAGCTCAACATGCTGACGGAATTTTTTAAAACTCCTCAACAATGTTTGTACTATCCAAGTCCATTCTGGGTATTGGAACGCCCGTTAAATCCATTGTTACACAAGAATGATGATACAACTAATTCTTCCTTTAGAATGTAGTCAGTAACAAATTCACACAGAATGATGATATTTTACTAATTCTTCTTTAGAATGTAGTCAATAACATATTCCTTTATTATCCCACTTCTGACACCATGTTTTGGTGTGGGGAAAACCATATAAATACAACAACGTGTCCAAAGACTATATTTATTAATAAGATAAAAACAAGGATGTTTACTAGTGGGGTTCTACCATCAGAATGATGCTATGGTACATGTGAGGGTAAATACTCTATAAATAGATTGGGTCTGGGCCCCTTTCTGATTGGTAGTGAGGTATCATACATAAGCATATGATATTGGAACAGAAATGTAATACTATCCGCATTTCTAAGAAAGGAAACAAACTATATACTGGTTACAAACTACAAGGACACACCATTGAGAGCCTTGGAGTCTATATCAACAAAAACCTATCCTGGAATGACCACACCCAGCAGACAGCAGCCAAGGCCAGCATGTCAGTAGGCTACCTACGTCGAAACTTGAGAGGTTGCCCTCAGGGCCCAAGCATACACTACTTTTGTTTGACCCGCTTTAGAGTTTGACTCAACTGTTTGGGATCCCTACACACTCACCCAGATCAACATCCTGGAACTGCTTTAGAGACAAGCTGCCAGATTTGCCATTGGTGATTATACATCAGAGACCTAGGATCTGCTATCAGAATGTTTTAACAATTTGGATGGGACATCCTAGAAGAACGTAGGGCTAGATGCAGAGCAGTTATGCTATACAGGATTATGAACAACCTTGTCGAAGTACCACTTCAACAGTACATCCTATTCAATACCACCAGAACCAGAGGATCCTGTAATAACAACATCAGGCAACTCAGTACAAGAGATGACGCATTCAAATACTCGTGCCTTCCGCGTACCATCATCAGCTGGAACTCTCTTCCACATGAGCTGAGAACCCAGCCCTCAGTCGAGTCGTTCAGGCATAGCATACTTACCTTCAGTATTCCTTGACTCATCAGCAAGATGTATGACGCAGGACGGCAAGTTTTTAAATTGTAAATAGGTTTCTTTTAATCTGTACATACTCAGATTATGCCCATGTAGCGCTGGAGTTTGAACACTCGACAACAAATTCCACTCAATTCCGGGAAGAAGACGAAGAAGAAGAACATGACGGACCAAAAGCTTTGTTGTTGTTAAGAGTAACATATGAAAAGGAACTGAGGCCCTGCCTACTTGACGAGCTGAAATCGTTAAACCTTGATGTTATTTGATTATAGTAATATATTATTATCAGATATTTTTAAAGGATTAAACAAACATAAAGGGAGCCAGTGGCATAAATTGCTGGCTTGTAACGCCCTAGACCTATTGTGGATTCCAGTCCTGGTCCAGTAAAAAGTGTGTAAAGTTTCACTGCAGCACAGACTACTTGTATAAACAGGACTTTTGTAATGTTATTTTGTAACAGCATTCCATTTCCGGTTTTCTCACAATTCAAGGTCCAAGCAAAAATAGCTAGACCAGAAGTTAGCTTGGGTCAGAAACTTTCAAGGTATACAGGTTTTGAATAGTGTTTTATGTTGTTAATATATTTTCGTTGTTTTTCCTTACCTTCGTGCTGTAAACGTGTTGTCTATAGGCGGGCTTCGGCCGACTTACAGCCCGCGCTCACATCTTTCTCTTTATGGATAAAAAATAAGGTGTGTCCATGGCCGAGGAGGTAAAGTTGCCGGCTTGTTACTCCCTTCGCATCTTATTATGTGAATTCCAGTCCAGGTCAAGTAAATGATGTCGGGATCAAGGCCTTCCAGGTGACATGCATTGATCTAGTTGTTACAGGTGACACACGGTGAACTAGTTGTATCTATTACATTTGTTTTTGTTTTGTTTTTGAAATACATCGCAGCGACTTATTGTGATCATTATAGCGACGTCCAGCTGTTTTTGGTGGAGGAAGACCCCAGTCAAATGTCAGGGTAGAATCATCGTCACTCCGCAGGTCAGCTGGAAGACCTTCCTACATTATTTAAGTCCTTCGCCCCGAATGGGACTCAAACCTACGTGTTGGAAGGCTAAGCAGTCAGACATTTAGTTGTCTGACATCATCCATAATATCTGGATGTTATGTATAATAACCATACTTTTGGATATGTCATTTAAAAACATCAACATAAAAAGCAGTTTTGCTCAACTGGTCATGAGGAATGAAATATAACCGTGATGAGTTTCAATATATTCTATCGAACTCCATGACTATCTTATGTAATCGAATTGCATTTTATCATGTTTATATAATATGCTGTTTTGTGTACAGTATATGCTGTCTAATGACTGTGTTATCTTGTCAAGCTTAATGCTAGCATACCAAATCAGTTTACTGTTCTTCAGAATTATGGTAACCTGTCAACCTAATATGTTGTCTTGTCAAATACTTCATGTACCTAGCATAAGATTTTTTGTTCCGAGAACGTGATTTTATGTCAAAGGATCATGCTATTATAGCGACTCCAATGTGACATACTGTCTTATTTAAAAGACATGTTGACTTATCAAAACGGCGTCACATCTTGTCAAAACGGCATGTTGTCTTGTCAATATGACACGATATCTTGTCAAAATATCAAACTGTCCTCTCAAAGCGGCAGATCATGATATCTTGTACATTGCATGCAGCAATGGCGTTCCATAATATTCCCATAAATAACATATGCAGTGACTGTTCCGATCAATATCATTTAGTTATAATGTGAAAGAGTTGTCTAAAAATAAAAAACTTTTTGTTGTTTTTTAAGTCCATTTTAAAGATCTAAATAATTCGCATTATTGATGGAAATGACAAAAATATTTTATTCCAATACATTTCAGTGTATTTTTGTGTGAAATAAGTATGCAATTTGCATAAAAAGATTATAATTTATTTGTTTTTAAATATATAGTGGATCAAAATGTAAAACATACATGATCAAATTCAGCTGATTATAAATGTATATGTTGTTTTATTAATTCAGTAATCAAGATCTAGAAAGGCTTGAACAGAAGATAAATCAAAAGAAAGAGATAAATTGTTTGAAATTCATACATACTCTATTTGTGTCAGATGGTGATATTGAGTAGTAATACCTGGCATTCAAATGAATTATCCTGGTGAATGTCTGGTTTCAGATTATTGCATTTGTGTGACTGCAAACAACAAAATCAACACATTTCTGCTCTAAAGTCATTTCATTCTATCCATAATAGTTTGGGCTAAATCGAACAAAAATGGCCAAACCATTCTCCCCCCATTTAATAGTCAAAATAATATTGAATGAAATGTTGCCCTAGAATGATATGTTAATTTTTAAATAGACTGGTTTAAGTTTTATTTTATTATATTTTTAATAACAAAAGATGTGCTAGACTCTGTTTTCTGAACCATACATTTTTTTTTCAGTTTTCTTACGCCTTGTTAGGTACTGCGGAGATTTATCTATCCTTGTCAGCAGTGACAGATGTACATGTAAATCTTGGATAATGTTGAAAATCTGCTTTTCATAATAAGCCATTTGATAGGTTGTAGTATGTCGATCTTATATTGAATGACATATTACCTTTTACTTGATACCTTTCACATGGCAGCAACTTTTGTTATTATTTTAACGTCAGTTCAATGTGTAATTTTTAATCACATTAGCATACACATTACTTAATTACATTGCGTTGTAACATTTATTTTTCATCGGGATTAATGACATATCAGGCTGTTCTGAATTAATTTGAGGAAACATTTGAGAAATTTGTTCCGGGGCTTGTATCGTATAGTAGTTGTCACTGGGTCAGGTTCAAATTAATGTATAAAGTGCATTGGTTTATTTATGTTCTTCTTTATTATTGCTGACATCAGACAGAGTATTGTACATACAAATGAAAAAATAAACATACAAATAATGTCATATTGGATATCAAAAATATAGATCATATAACAAGGATAGTTGCATATTTAATAAAGAATAATTCTCACAAAAATATTAATTATCACAGACGTAGCTTCTACACCTCACATAGAACGGTCTTGTGATATGCGTTATGATTTGTTAATAAAGCTGAAATTTTTCTTCAATAATCATTTTATGACATGGGTCATTTTGTTTGGATTTCAGAATTTACTATATTGAAAAATAAATACAGAATAATATAACAATGACATTATTCTCTTCTAAATTTCTCACAAAATCTCTATTTTACTCATTTTTGTGTGTGAAAAACGGACTTGTTCTTTATGGATTTGATAATTCTGTTAGCTCATTAGTCTTCCATTCAAACAAAATAAAACATGGAACTATATGCCCAGCTGCAGTTATCCTAGATAACTAATACAAACTCTTGTAAAATTTGACTTTTTGTCAACAACTTTGGAAAAATCAGACTGAAGGTAATCTGGACATTTGTTATGGAAGACTCGGTGCTCGTGCCTGTAGGGTAGTCGAATAGTTTGATGCTTTTCAGTATTTTAAATATTAACATTGTAAAAGCAAATGTTAAATAGACTTGGTTCTTGAACAATATTGTTGAAAAAGTAAACCCTTATCTGCCACAAAGGTGTAAACATGTTGCATTTGTATTTTGTACGAGTACAGAAAAGTATTATAGCAAAAAAAGCACAATTAAGACGTTCTTTTTATTAAAGGTGGTATCCGACAGTTTGCCTGTATCAACTGCATGTAGCAATATCTCTTACACATGCTTTGGCAAACTTCGACATATTTTCTGCATAAACTCATACTTTGGTGTAAATAATGACGATTCTGAACACTACTGATATTGTGGGACAGTAGCTACTTAGAAAAAATCACTCTAAGTGTTCCAAATATATAAATAATACGATAGTGATCTCTGCTAAAAATAGACATCGAATTCAGAGCGGTTTGGCCAGATGACGATATAGTGATCTCAGAAGTGGTCACATGATTTGCTTAGTCATTAAATAGCTAATTTTGCAGCATGGCTGAGATGGGAAATACGTGTCTGCAATGACGAGTGTGGGTTTATACTTCTTATACTTCACTGTTTCCACTGATCTAGGGCATCAATGAACAGAATTTTGCAGGATATTTTCAGGTCACAATGACTTATTTGATTAAGCAAACAAATCTTTGGTTTAAACTGTCAAATGCCACCTTTAACTCACATTTAAGCTTACTATTGCATTTTTGCAATAATCATCAAAGAGTGTTTTTCCTATTAAGTCTAATAAAAAGAAATAATTAAAAAACACAATTAAATAACAGTTCGATACATGTCGCACAATAAGGGATTACATGTACTACCATGTAACCCCCAATACTCCATATACCAATGATTTTCTTGTAGCCAGTTATACAAAATAACTTTGCTCAGGTCTGTAATTAGTATACTAACTGAGCACATGGTTAAAACTGTGTAACATCGGTATTAAAACAGACAGGGGCTATACATATAAAATAAAACTTGTTATAATCTATATACATCTATATACATGATATAAAATCAGATACAAAACAATTAAAATCCACTAACAAAGCAAGACTACACAATGTCATTTATATTCTGAATAGTGAATATCTTACTGAATGACAAAAATTAAAAAACAGAGACATAATCTGTTATGAAGACTGTGATTTACTACGTGACATGTACATTAACAGAAAGCGATAATCATTTTTTTGAACAGTTACTGAAATACATCTTAATAAAAAACAGGAACTATCTGTACAAGGATTTAGCTTGTCAACTATATAATTATATTGTAAATAAATCTGGTTTGATAAAGTCCTACGGAAATAAAATGCTGTTTTCAGAATTATTTTACAGGAAATAATTGATAGCAACAATCCTACAAGAATAAACGTTTCTTGTAATAGTCCTTCAGAATTGATATTCTTTCTGCAATAGTCAGCAATGATCATACAAAAATAACATCTTGCAATAGTCCTACAGAAATAACATCTTGCAATAGTCCTACAAAAATAACATCTTGCAATAGTCCTAAAGAAATAACATCTTGTAATAGTCCTACAAAAATAACATCTTGCAATAGTCCTAAAGAAATAACATCTTGTAATAGTCCTACAGAATTAACATCTTGCAATAGTCATACAGAAATAACATCTTGCAATAGTCCTACAGAAATAACATCTTGCAATAGTCCTACAGAATTGATACTCTGTAAGCAATAGTCCTACAGAATTGATACTCTGTAAGCAATAGTCCTACAGAATTGATACTCCGTTAGCAATAGTCCTACAGAATTGATACTCTGTTAGCAATAGTCCTACAGAATTGATACTCTGTTAGCAATAGTCCTACAGAATTGATACTCTGTTAGCAATAGTCCTACAGAATTGATATTCTGTTAGCAATAGTCCTACAGAATTCATACTCTGTTAGCAATAGTCATACAGAATTGATACTCTGTTAGCAATAGTCATACAGAATTGATATTCTGTTAGCAATAGTCCAACAAAATTGATACTCTGTTAGCAATAGTCCTACAGAATTGATATTCTGTTAGCAATAGTCCTACAGAATTCATACTCTGTTAGCAATAGTCATACAGAATTGATACTCTGTTAGCAATAGTCATACAGAATTGATATTCTGTTAGCAATAGTCCAACAAAATTGATACTCTGTTAGCAATAGTCCTACAGAATTGATACTCTGTTAGCAATAGTCCTACAGAATTGATATTCTGTTAGCAATAGTCCTACAGAATTGATATTCTGTTAGCAATAGTCCTACAGAATTGATACACTGTTAGCAATAGTCCTACAGAATTGATACTCTGTTAGCAATAGTCCTACAGAATTGATACTCTGTTAGCAATAGTCCTACAGAATTGTTACTCTGTTAGCAATAGTCCTACAGAATTGATATTCTGTTAGCAATAGTCCTACAGAATTGATACTCTGTATGAGATCTACTATGTATGAGAAGATATAATTATGTACATACAAATCAATACGATGTGTTAACTATGCAATAACATATGTAAAAATAAAGATTATGGCCAGAAATTTTGTAAAATAATGCCAAAATGGCGGACAGGAAGTGCTTTGCAAAATAGAATCATGTCTATATAAAATTATATTTGATATCGAAATAAACACAAATGGGTTTGATTTATGCTAACAAAAACAAAATCTAACAAAAACAAAATCAACGTTTGCAAACCATTTTAGTCCTACCCCATGGCTGATCTCTTAATACAGGTTTGACGAATTTTGATCGTACAAGTGTTTATACAGTTTTACTATCACATAATTATATTTTCAAGAATTATTTACATTTTCCTTCCTCTTAAATGAATATGGCCCTTGAAAACCAGAACAATGGTACACTAAATCCAGGTGGAATCACACTATTACAAATGGCGATTTCTTCAAAGGGGATGGAGTGGGTGGATGTGGGGTGTTACAGCCATTACACAATCCTAATTATGTATTAATTTTCTTGTATGTGTGTATTCCTTACAACTGCTCTAGGAATTCATCACGTTAGCTCAGTGGCAACAGTATTGACTTCTCACTCCATTATAGGTTACATACATAAAAATTAATATAAATTATAAACAGGTTGGCCATGATGGCCCTTAATCGATCACCTAAGGAAACAGGCTTTTAGTTCTGACGTCAGGTAATCAAGAGTCTTTTACTTTGATGACAATTGGACCTTTAATGTGGCTAGTCCACTGTGCAGCGACCTTATAATCTTTACTGTTTCAGCAATCACTATTTTGTCTTCTGTTACACACTTGAGAAGTTCCTCTGTTTTGTCAAGCAAATCTTGCAAAAGGGATACATCACATGTTTTGGCATGAATCAAATTGTGGCCTGAAAATAAATACACAGTTTAAGTCATTATTATCTACTACGTTTAATGTGTGTTCTCGTGAGTGCATGCCATCGCCATAGTAATGCCCAAACATGTGGTAACAGCCACAGTTGATTTAAACTGATTCGTTCATAACATGCTTGAGTCAAATTCGAAAAAAACATACAGCACCATATCCATGACATGCACGAAATGTTCACTAGACAATAATAATGAATAATAATCAGGGTAGAACCAGTGGCGCACTGCAGGTTAGCTGGAAAACCTTCCCACATGAAAGTACACGCCCCGACCGGAACTCAAACCCACGCGTTGCGGGGCTGAGGAGTTGCAAGTCAGCGACTCTAATCGCTTGGCCATGGACGCCAGTCAATACCTTTATTTCAAAGATGACCCAGAAAGTTAAACTAGCCTTACACAGTACGGTCTGTGTGGAATATTGTTTAATAAAAATGTAAAAACATTAACCAAACAGTTTTAAATAAACATAATAATTACACTATTTAGGCGATACTTAATTTCAAATGCCTTATTATTATATTATTATTATATTAGAAGTTACCTTTAAAAATCTTAAAATTACCATAATGGTCCTGCACTACAGCTGCTTAAATTGATTAAAGAGAACCGAAAAGAGGACTTGTACTTTAGCTTCTTGTGTAGCTGTTGTAATAAAAATAATACTTCTCATTTCACCCAGAAATTTACTTCATTACTTTTTTATATATTTTATTACGTCAATATTTGAATCTCAGAAACCGTTATCGTTTTTACATTTTGTTTTCAAAGGAATCTTTTTTATTTCACAGGTTGTTTTTGAGAAATGTTTGGTTTGAGCTCTGTAACCAGTTTCAGCATCCCAGTCGGCTCTTCTGCTAACCAACTATTTTAAAACTGATGGATTTGCTCCATTAAATTTAATGTCTGGTCTCTGTTTTCGTGTAACTTATAATTTCACTGGTATGTAAAATTTATGGCACCACAGTATATCAGTTATCATAAGACGGTGTCCATCTGAAGCAGGTCAAGTGCTGCCCCCACTGTGTATAGCAAGTCAAGCAACACTGGCATGATATCACACCCAGTCACATTATCCCAACAACGGGCCAACCAGTCGTGGAACTACCATTATATTTGTTTGAGCGTTAGCTAGGGAGCTATACCAATACCATTTTTATGGACATGTATGTCGCGTCCCATGGCATCGTGCCATTTTAATTTTTGATTTATGATGCAAAAAGGACCTTGCCTTATTTTCGTATTGCGTCATCATGAATGGCATTACATGAAGTGCAACTTTACCAATGAATTTCTTTACATACAAAAATAGTATTTATATATTTTTTTACTGTTAAAATGGACATAAACCCTCAAAGCATTCTGACTGATTTAAGTTAATATTAATAAGCAGCAAAATGTTTGCTCCTTTCTCGATGACTGAATGGTTAGGACAAGTGACACTTTATTCTGATATACAATGTATTGCTTTTTCTGTTATTGATTGGTGGAATGTTTTTATAATGACGAATATACATTAGATTTGCTTTCTCTCCACTGTTACAAATGCGAACATACAAATTTTATTTTACGACTAATCATGAAAGCAATATATCTTACAATATCTTTTAAGCATGGCCTTTCTGAACTATTAATGCAGAATTTAAATGTCCAATTTCTGGAAGGCTTTTTTTCTGCTTTGGCAAAATGCTTTTGAAAGAAAAAAAATCCAGTACAATTTATTTTTGTGTATACATTGTGGTAGATTAGTTTCAACTTACCGTGATCCTTCATTTTCTCTAAATCGCCTAGAAACCTGTTTTTCTCTTCTGGTTTCAGTTTAAGATTCTTCAGCAACTCCTCAATCAGGTTTAAGGCATTCTGGTAGAAATCATCTGTCCATTCTGAAAAATCACAATGGGCCCAGTGGTTCCTTATATCGATAACCTGAAATTGAGGATAAAAATAGAAGCAAGAACTAGCTGTATAATCGTTAAGTGTCAACCCTATCTCAAATAATTTGGCAGAATGAGGTTATAATTATGAAAAAAAAACACTAGCTAATATAGTAATTAGGCATTACATTATCCATTTATACAATGATTTAAACACCCTAGTCGGTCCCTTTTGCCGACTGACTGTTCTAAGGCGGTAACAGTTGGGTTTGCTCTTTTTGATAGATTACGCATCACAGATTTGTTCTTACTTTTATATTTGGGTTACATGTGAATTCCTTTGTCCTGAGCTTTTTTAAATGTTGGTATATGCTGCAATGCTCATAGGACTTTGTCATATATAATGTAAAGCGTTCTAGGTAACGAATGTTGCTGGGTGGATAGTCACCGACTTGCCTCCCGACAGTGGAGACCTGAATCTAAAAGAGATATTCCAGCTAACCTCTTGTGGATTAGTGGTTCTACTTAGATATTTGTCTGGTGTATTTTCCAACACACTATATTGACCATACAAGTTAAGTTTGGAGGTATATTAAACTAGTTTTGTTGAAAAGCCATCGAATACCATATAAACCTACAAACAGATGGAAACTAATGTTCAATGTAAATATAGGCAGAGAGTCAGGCACCACCAAGAACTGTCTTTATGAAAGTATGCAAACTTTAACCTTAAGTCTTTTAAGAGTTTCGGTAAGTGATAATCCCTCACCTTTTCGACCAATTCCCGGCGAGCTGCAGTTATGCTTGGAAAATCAATATCTATTAGAAAGTATAGCCATGTCTCCAGCTTGCAGTCATTGAAGTCTGTATACTTGTGGGCCTGTTTGGGCACTAGACATTTAGAAAAGTCAACTGCATTCCTGATGTTGTAGTCATAGTCCTCCTTCTTATTAAGGTTGGCATTTCCGTTGATTACCTTATAGGACTTATAGGTCAGTGGTGTTTTATCATGTTTTTCTAAAAACTCATCTATCGTTTGTTCACTTATCTTCAGATCCTTGAATACCTTTTCAATAAGAGGACCAACATGTTTCAATGCAGTAGACAACACAATGTTCAAGCACAGACCAACGGTATGCCATCGTTTTTTGTTATCTGTGTCAAGTCCTGGTATGCTCACTGTAAATGAAACAAATTTAATAATGCATGATGTATGTATGATGATGTGTAATTTACAGCATCACGTAAAGACAGAACATAATGAACTAAACAAACTGTAAGGCTCCATGTAAAGCGGCAATATAACCAATGATGTTACAGTGTAAATCTGACATGCTACATGCTTATTATAATAGGGCAGCTATTAATTGGGGAAAAAGGTGTAAAAATGTTTCTTTTTGAGTACAGCCCCCACCCCACCCCCTCAATATATAATGAGATTGTTGGAAAACAACACCTCAACAAAATCAGCATTTTTGTTTTAAGACAAAAATGCCTTCACTGTATATCAGATTGGCCTGATAAGTGGCTTATAATTCAGATAATTATTATATAAATAACACAAATGTACTGTTTTCAGCCCACATGCTGCAAATAAAATGGAAATAATAGCCGAGACAGGAAAACGAGATGGATAAATGGACCGAAGTTCAGACCTAGACTGTGAGAATGCGTGGGTGTAATAATTTTTAGCTCTAACACTAACTAACATATGTACATTTGGGTAAGGAATTGCAGTGGTATTGATTTAGATATAGTAGAAATGTCGTGTTAACTGGAAATAATGTTTTACAAGTACAGTAAATATGATTATTGCCAAAGAACATTGTACACACATGCATTGAATGCACGTGACAATTCATTAAAAATCAAGTAGCATAAATGATGATATAAAGACAAAACAATCATTAATTGATAATTTAATCAATTCAATATTAATATATAGCAGCAAGGAAAGGGGCATTTACAATTCCAAGAGGGTCGTTATGGCCTAAAACGCTCACCTGACGACACGAGCCTGTAATAGGCTCATATCTGGCATCAACTTATTAAGTGTTTTTTATTTAAGAAATATTTTGTGACGATAATACCATATTAGGCTACTAACAACTTTTTCTATGATTTGACCTAATGACCTTATAACCCCCATGATCCAGTTCCAATGTCATCCAAGATTTTATGCAGGCAAACATTCTGGCCAAGTTTGTTAAAGATTGGGATAACAAATCTGACTTCTAGCATGTTCAAAAGGTTTTCTTAGATTTGACCTACTGAGATACTGAGACCCTGTTACGAACTCATCCATGATTTCATTCTGGTCAAGTTTAATGAATATTGGATCATAAATGGATCATAAATGTGGCCTCAAAAGGTTTTTGTAAGATTTGACCTAGTGCATAGTTTTAGATTCCACATGACCAAATTACGAACTCTTCCAAGAATTCTTGCCGACAAAGGTTGATGAAGATTGGATAAAAAACTGTAGCCTCTAGTGTGTTCACAAGCATACTGTTGAGGCCGCATGAAAGAAGGCAGATGAAGGAGTATCAGAAAAACTCGCAATGCATGTTGTGGTGAGGTGTGTTAAAACTAGAAAGAAATTGACACTGTTAATATTGTTTAAAAGGATATTATAATATCACAAGCAGGCTATTTTAAGAAAGAAGAACAAGATAATTGTGGAACTGGTGGCTGGTCCCAAGGATATGATAGGGCCACAGGAAAACATATTGTATGGAGCCAAATCAAAGGGCTATAATTTAGTAAACACAAACTGTCACTTGTTGCTTTGATTATATTATGTGGCTTTCCACCTACTTGTTATGCCTCTTATTAAGTTTATGTAGCAAGCGGTTGCAAAAAGTTGTTTCGGACATGAAGATTTTCAAAGTTTTGCTTTACAGCCATATATGAAAAGTGGCAGCCATGATTTTAACAATTCTTTTTTTATTAGTAGAGGGCTACGCAGGGACATTGTATACTAAATATCAAGGCTCTAGATCTTGTAGTTTGTGACAAAATGACTTTCAAACTTTTATTATTTAGTCACTTTGGACTATATAGCCATATAGAAAAATGGCCACGCCGCTGGCGACCATGTTTTCTGATGGAATCTGATTATTTGAACAATGCATAGATGGTTACCTAAGGAGCATGTATACCAACTATCAAAGCTCTACCTCTTACAGGTTCTGACTTTTCTTTCTTCATTTTACTACATAGCCAGCTATGGCCTATATAGCAATACAGGAAAATATCAAGCCCCAGGCAGAATGTGTTTTTGACATCAAAATTCTTTGAACAATTATTTCATTCCTCCTGCCTACTACAGCTTCTGACAGAGTTTGGTTGAATAGGAGCCAACGGTTTAAGATATTTCGTATAAAGAATATTGACCCCTGTATTATACTGTATAGAAAATAGAAAGGCCAATAACTCTGAAAAATCACCAAACCAGAATGTGCTGACAACAGACAGACCTGCAGTTAGTGAAGCTTCCTTTAAAGTGTCCCATATGGTGCTTGCTGAGAAATTGCTCTGGTATAAAGTCAAATTGTACAATAATAAAAAAAGATCAATAACTTTATGAAAAATCATCAAAACGAAATGAGTTGACAATATACGGCACATATGAAGCGGTATAATGCTCTTCAGACCGCTCCATAATTATTACTGTTCTGTTAGCCAGAAAATGAATTTATCTGAAAGATTTTGTATAAAATTTCACCAACATAAAAATATCTAAATTATTGCCCCATTATTTAGTCTATTAGTGTCCCATCTAAAATTAAGAAATTTATTACTGCATGCATAGGACAGAGCTATACTAGTGTGCTCACAGCTTCAAATAATATGTTTAGAACCATTTCAATTCTTTTGATTCTATAAATTTACAAGATTTTTACATTGTAAATTAAGACGATGTTCACAAAAGAAGTTTTTTTGTGGTTCAGCAACAAAATAAATAAATAAATAAAATAAAACAATGCTTATATTTGGACAAGGGATCTTTTAAATTAGCTATTGTCTTAAAGAGAGTCTTTCAGTTTGAATAACTTCGAGCATTTTGAGCGACTTCAGTTAATTATTCTGAAAAAAATCGGTAACTTTACTAGTCGATTCTTATATGTAACGGATGGAACATGGTCAGCATGACAATTATAGTAACAACGTGTTGTTGTTGTTGATACTGAGAAGATTATATGAGACAATGATGATAATTTTGATAATGATAATGATGTATGTTGATAATGATTATAAAGACGATAATGATAATGGTGATGATGGTCATGATGATAATGATGACGATGCTGATGATGATAGACAATGATGGTAATGATGATGATTATGTTGATAATAGTACTTGTGATGGTGGTTAATATGATACTGATGGTGACGATGATAATGATAAGGAACAATAAAGATAAGTTGGACAAAATTAAAAACGAAAAAGATGATACTGTTCTTTGAACAATCTATACAGGGCTACCCTAGCAACATGTATACCAAATATCAAGGCGCTATGAGTTCTAAGTTTGTCTATATAGGTATATATGGCCATGACCCTGGTGGCCATGTTTTTTGACGGATCAAAATTATCTGTGCAACTTTTCATTCCCCCTGCTTTATTAAAGCTTCTGAGAAAGTTTGGCTGAATGTGGCCTAGCTGTTGCAGAGATGTCGTTTGAAAATGTTAATGGACAATCATAATAGCTCGACCTGAGCAGAAACTGTTTATTGATTTCATACATATATGTGAAGAATGCAGCATTAAGCCCCACTCATTATTACAAACATGTATTTCCTGTCTGAGCCACACTATTATGACTCTTTATCGCTCACCTGAGGATACGATTTAGTAGATTCATATCTGGCACCAAGTAATTAAATGTTGTTTACTTTAGAAATCTTTAGTGAAGATTAGACCATTAGTGTGGCCATGGGGCTGCTAACATTTTCTAGGTTTTAACCTAGTAATCTTCTTAATCCACATGACCCAGTTCAAATCTTGTTTAGATTTCATACAGGCAAACATTCTGACAAAGTTTGGTGAAGATTTGATAAATGTGGCCTCTAAGCGTGTTTACAAAGCTTTTCTAAAATTCGATCTAGTGAACTAGTTTTTGACCACATTAGACCCACTGACGAACTCATCCAAGATTTCATGCAGACAAACATTGTAAACAAGCTTGGTGAAGATTGGACCACAAATATGGCCCCTAGTGTGTTCACAAGCTTTTTCTAAGATTTGACCTAGTGACCAACTTTTGTCCCTACGTGACCCAGTTACGAACTCATTCAAAATTATTGCAGACAAGCATTTTGATGAAGTTTGGAGAAGATTGAGCTATAAATGTGGTCTCTAGCGTGTTCACAATATTTTCCTAAAATTTGATTTTTTGTCCTAGTTTTTGACCCTAGGGGATCCAATAATAAACTCATCCAAGAGTTCATGCAGACAAACATTCTGACCAAGTCTTATGAAGACTGAATAAAAACTGTAGACTCTAGGTGTTCACAAGCTTAAATGTTGACGAAGTTGTCAGATACCCACGCTCGACTATTCCGTTTTACTACTTTCGTCGGGTTTATTGGTAAATATTCTGTTGTCTTTCGAAACAATGAAAGAACAAGCTTTATTACTGGTCTGAAATCTTCAACGGATGAAACGATCAAGGAAATATCGTTACCAGTAATGGCAAAAATACTAAATATCCCACGGGCGATGAATTGAGATTAACGGAATGGATTGGGCATGGGTGTGCGACGATGAGCTCACCTTGTGCTCAGGAAAACTGAACTGTACTCTTAGGATGTCATTTTTTGCAATTGATAATGTATTCATGCTTACAAAAAGAATACGAATATATGATAAAGTCCAATGAGCATTGCAACATATACCAAACTCCGAAGAGGCAGAGAACAAAGGTATTTCACATGCAAACCAAGCGAAAAATAAGAACAAATTTGTGATGAGTCATTTGACGAAAAGAGCAAACCCGACAGTTACCGCCTTAGAACGGTTAGCCGGCAATATGGACCGACTGGGGTGCTTAAACCGGTTTTACAGAGCTCTAACATCACACTTCCTAACGAGTTTCTCAAATGCAAGCAATGAAAAGAAAAATGATCTATTTAAATACAAAATGTCCAAGTGCTGATATTTTCTATAATAAGTGATGACGAAAGAAGTCAGACAAGAGAGTAGTAATCATAACAATTATAATTCCTATATGTCAATCCAAATCATAGATAAAATTGTACTATTATTATCTTATTTGAAGTGATCAGAACATTTTTAAAAAAATCTTTCAAATTTAACTACATAAATTTAGTTTACCTAGATCTATGTGTTTCCCTTGCATTATCACTGACTTGTTTTGGTGCAGACAGGATTCTGTTGATGATGAATCATTATTAATTTCAAATTTATCAATGTGTATGCATTTTTACACTTTCATGGAGTGGTACAATCATGCAGGTTTCAACAAAACTGCACATCATTTAACATATACCACTAGACGAAAATGTTGGCCTTTCCTGATTTTATGTGCTTCTGTTTTCTTACAATGCATTAACATTTCCACTATGGCAACTTGTAATTAACCGAAAAGTCAACATTATAAATCGACAACTAGGTCAGACACATGTTTCCACTTCCTCTTTTTGTAAATACTAGCAATCACTAATGACACAGGCAATGTTCAGTTATTTTTGGGGGTTTAAAGATTCCTTAATATACCATGCACCTAGGCTAAATTTTACATTTCCAGTCTGCTTTGGAATCGTCAAAAGGCTAACCCTTTTCTGCGCATTCTATGTTGTTTACAATCAGCCTCAACGTGTTTCCCATGAGTGTTTCTAAACGGACGATTCCATAATGGCGCATTGGGATATATTACTCCTGCGTGTACTTGTGTTCTCACATTTTTTCTATTTTACCATAGCTACTATCTCTACAGTATTGAATTTAAACAGATACAAAACCGAACTTTCAAAACTGAAGACTACGCTACATGTTTTCCAGTGTACGTCTGCTACAACACCTATCACCCCTAATGTATGTTAGATCTATTCCTTCATCAATGCCATTCATTCATAAATGTTACTGTCTTATTCTGCTTTCAAATAATTTAAACTTTCAGCATAAATCTCAAACTAGCTTACGTATATTTTTGGAAAGAGTGAATAATTTACCTCATGCTTCTACTGTCTTACAATTAAGACAGTGTTCAAAATCTTCCGAACAAGGATAAGGTTTATTTGATGATAGGAAACTGCCAAATACCGCCTTTAAGTCTTACTGTAAGTTTCAAATACATCCATACACACTTTTATCTTTATTATCTTATAAATAAATAAATGGTGAATATGTCCATAATCGTATTTGTAAAATGCCCATTATTTCTGTGTTCTGTAATTCTTATAATGGTGTATTTGAGTCCAATTCCTTTTCGATAGGGACAATTTCTTGAAAAAGCTCCTGATAATTGTTCATTGTTGTTTCATTTTGTACATAAACTTGCCATTTCTGCCAAACTAGTGTGTGTTATCATGAATAATAACTTTGGGAAATACTCAGACTATTACATGTTAGTTCTTTATATTACTGATACTGCTTCAATGTTCAATTGTTAGAGCAAATTGATAACAAACTTATTACCTAATGCAAGGAACCTTTCACAGTATTTATATTGCTCCATACATAAGTAAGAACAGGATATTACATTATTCTAGTGCAAAATTTAATGAAAGTCAGAACTAAAAGTACTCATGCTTACCTAATCTCACCTGGGTCTTTTGATTACCACCTGTTGCAGCATCATTCTTGCAATTTTGGGTTATCCAATCTTCCTGTTTTTTTCTTAGTTCTTCATTTTCTTTCACACATACATAACTTTTACCCTCAATCAAACTAGTAAGATGTTTCCTGTAGTGTTCATTATCTTTGAAGGGCTCTATTCCTCTTAAAGCTGTTAAGAAGGAGGGGAAAACTAATTGTGTACATTCTTGCCTAGGATAAACAGGTACAATAGTTCTTTTATTGTCTTTAGTTTTGAGGGATGCGACTAACAAAGATTCAATTTGATGAAGCAGGATATTGTCACTGAGCAAATTCTCTGTCATATATATGAAGGTATAAGTGCTCCGTTTAAAGCATTCTTCTGTGTGTGACAAAACGGCTCCACCTAATGAACTAAACTCTGGACCTTTATCGAGAACGGCAGTCACGGGATAATGCTTTTTAATTTTGATATCTGTTATCAAATGCTTCCTGAATTTGTCTGCATCTTCAATGTCCTCCTTTGAACACATGATAAGGCAATGTACTGGTTTAACTTTAAGTTCTGGAGGCATCTGGTCAATGTACTTCTCAAGTTCTTCATCCGAAATTTGTGACTTCTTTGTTAAAGACACAGAGCTGCTGTCATTAAGTGGCTGGTGTTTGATGGAATCATCAAGGCTTGTGTCAGGAACAACACCTGCAATCGACACAACAATCATTAAACTGTTTACAAGTAATTAAAACGATTTCATTTGTGTGCATTTTTTATTCCCATATGATGAACTATTAAGTAAGAAATAATATTTATACAATTTAAATTTTAAACTTTATAGAAATTAGAATGTTTAAAGAATGCCATGACTAGACAACGCACCTAAAATATAATTTTGCAATTTGTTAATTGTGTTTTTATTAGTCTGATAACATCGCGAGCGACTGACGAGACGATTGTGAAGCCATATACAAAGCTAATTCTCAAGCTAATACAAGCTTCTTCTAAACATTCAATTACTGCATATCATTTTAAACAGTCCTCCCAATGACTCAGTTAATGCACAGCATTATGTGTCACCGGCAATAAACATTTCTGGATAGTAAACAAAGGCAGGAAACAGACCAAACATCATTTGCCGCCTAATTGAAAGATTTACAGATTTGAAGTTATAACTTTACCCACCCATTCCACACACCCCAGGTAACATCAAAATGGAGCAGTTCAATAAATGATGTATTTGGTCTTATCATGGTGTTGGTGGCCTATAAAGCATGATATTAGTTTTAGCAGGTCATGTGACATTTGACATCTCTGCCTTTGGTCCCCCCTTTTTACTAACAGGTGCTGTCAAATAAATTCATAATTAAAATTATTTTATAAATTAAATAATAAACATTGTTGCACTAAACAAAATGTTAATTGCAACTAACGTCATACTATTACTCATTACAACCTTTTAAATTATCCTGGGTAATTTTGTTTTTGTGTCTTTTCAAATTTTTACTTTATCATATTCTGTTAAATAGTAGTCGAAAATGTTCTGAAAAAAAAACATACCTACAAAATATAATTCTTTTTTTTAGTTGCAATCCGTTTATTTACATTTTCCTTTTACAAACATACACACACACACATATATATATATATATATATATATATATATATATATATATATATATATATATATATATATATATATATATATATATATATACATAACATGGAAACAGTATATAAAATGGTGAACATTATTACATGTGTGTATGTCAAAGTACAAATAATAAATACAAGGCAGATTGGTGATGAAAAAAGAAGCTGCAGGAAACATATCATTGCATATTTTTGATGAATTTTTCCAAAAAGAAGTTAGTATTCTTTCTTTGTAAATAAAACAGAACCATATTAAGGTCATTTAAAAGAAAGTTCCATATATAAATTGACTTTTGTCGTCTTTCGCTTAAAAGGTAAGTTTTGTAAATATTATAGCCTATAAAATTGAGTATTAAGTTAATTATATTATAGCTAGGTGAATCTTTTTTGTAACCTATAATGATGTATTCAAGTTTGTTCATACTTTTAGAAATTCCAGACAACTGAAAAGTGGTATTGACTTTTTTCCAGAAGTTATTTAAGAACCTACATGTTACACAAAAGTGATTGTAGTCTTCCAACTCATTACATAATAGACATAGCGGTGATTCTTTTAAATTCCATGTAAATAAGTTTAGATTTGTGGATATAATATTATTGACAAGTTTGTACTTAAATTGTTTGACATCGTTGCTATAGGTAGCTTTGTGTAGAATATGATACGAAGAGTTCCAGTAAATTTCTTTTTTAAAGAGATTCGTCCATTGCCTATGCATAATTGGCTTTGTAAAGTATTTATCCATGTAAGTGTTATATGTTTGTTTGTTTGTCATTTGTTTTATATCTGATTCATTTTCGTCAATAATATGTTTAGTGTTAACTTGTGTTTTCATCGAGTCTATTTTCTTTAAAGCTTTCACCCATTCTTTTGGAATGGATTGAATGACAGAATTTATTTCAGATATCCAGTTCTGTTTGTTTTGTAACTTGTTGTGTATATAATTAGTGTCTAAATTACCTTCTTCTGTTAGGTCATTTATAAATATTATGCCTGTTTCTATCCAATGTTTATAGAGTAAGCATTTTCCTTTATGTTTGATAAATTTATTACCCCATATTATTTGTTTTCTTACGTTTTCAAAATTAACGATTTGTTTATTTAAATGGTGTATTTTATGAAATTCTATCCACGTATTAACCAGTTCTGTATAAAATGGATTTTATTGAATATTTGTTAAGGGACTTTAACGAATCTAAATTCATATCGAATATGAGGAGGTTATTGCCAAGTCTATTCAGAATGTAAAGCGGTATTTTTTGCCAGTTTGCATTCGAGTTAGTTTTAAGATATTTAATCCATTTTAATTTCATTGTTTTTGAAAAGATATTGAAGTCTGGCATGTCAAGACCACCTGATACTTTAGGACCTATTAGAGTTGCTCTTTTAATTTTTTCACTTTTTCCTGACCATAGGAAATTAAACATAATTGAATTAATACGTTTAGTAATATGTTTAGGGATTACTATATTTTGGATTAAGTATGTTAATCTTGGAAGGAACATGCTTTTTAGTACAACTATTTTCCCTAACATAGTTAACTTTCTACTTTTCCATGCATCAATGAGTTTGACAGCATTATTAATCTTATTTTCCCAATTTAAATGGTCGCACAATTCACGATTATTACCAAAATAAACACCCAGAGATTTTATCGAATCGTTAGTGAGTTTTATTCCATGAGAGTTGTTTATTTGATTCGCATTTGTTTTTCCGATGCAGAGTCCAATAGTCTTCGATATATTAAGTTTAAGGCCCGAAACTTTGCTAAATTGATCAATAATAGAAAGGACAGTTGGTATCTCGCATTCGTCTTTCAGGAAGAGCGTGGTATCGTCTGCTAGTTGAGTTATTTTAAAAGTGATGTTGTTAATGTTTATTCCCTGGAACATTGTATTATTATGTAATTTTGTAGCCATGGTTTCTGCGACAAGTAAAAATAACAGAGCGAAAAGAGGACAACCTTGCCTGACACCTCTATGTATATTAAAAGGCTCGGATATCCAACCATTATTTGAAATTCGTACATTAGCATTTCGATACAATGTTTGGATCCATGTTATAAAATTGCTTTTAAACCCAAATTTATGCAGTACATCTATCATAAACGGCCATTCAACAGTATCAAAGGCGATTTGAGAGTTTTTTGGCAGCAATTTTATAATCTATGTTTAAAAGTGATATTGGTCGCCAATTTTCTAAGTTTTCTGGATCTCCATTCTTAAATATGAGGCTAAATATGATTTGCTTCTGTGTATAGGATAGTTCATTCGTTTCATAACCTTGATTTAATGAATCGACAACTAAGTATTTTAGAATGTCCCAGAAATGATTATAGAATTTAACGGTTAAACCGTCTAACCCTGTACTTTTATTCAGTTGCATGTTCTTTAATGCCACTGTTGCTTCGTTATAAGTAAATAAACCTTCACATTTTTCTGCCTGTGTGTTTGACAAAGTATTTTCAAGTTTTATGGTTTCTAAATATTGGTTTGATTGTATAGTACTTTCATCTGTTGCATATGATGTATATAGCTTTTTGTAGAAGTCATTCTCTGCATGTAGTATATCTGTATTTGAAGTTAATATTTTTTCATTATATTTTAATGTATTTATGGACTTTTTACATTGTCGCGTTTTTTTCTAGGTTATGGAAGTATTTGGTATTTTTTTCATTTTCATCTATGAGCTTAACCCGAGACCTTATTTTAGCACCAGATAATTTTATGTCATATAGTGACTTTATTTTTATTTCCAGTTGTTCGATTTTATGTTGTATAGATTGATAAGGGTTTGTATCTATCTCTTTATAAAGGTTATGTAGTTGCTTTTCGAGATTTTGTAGTTCAACATTTCTTTGTTTAGATAGTTTTTTAGAGAAGTTAATTGTAAAATGTTTTATTTCTATTTTACACAACTCCCATTTACATTTATGATCTACTTGTAGATATTTAAAATTGTTTAATATTATTTCAACTTGTTTTGTGTACAAATTATTATTCAGAAGAGTATTATTAAATTTCAAATATCCTGGACCTCTTTTACATGGGATTTTTATTTTTAATGATATAGCCATGTGGTCTGTACTTTCTATAGCTGCTGGTCTAATATCGCATGAAGATATTTGTGTAATCATATTCCAGTCAGTAAGCCAGAAGTCTATTCTACTTTTTTCAATGCCGTGTTTTCTCCTCCTCCACGTGAATTGTTGTTTATCTTTAAATTTATATCTCCAGATGTCGGTTAGATTGTGGATTTTTATTAGTTGTGATAAATAAGAGACTGTCATTTGTTTTCTGTTATTGCTACAAAATGTAATTCTATCCCGGCATAATGGTTAAAGTCGATGAAAGATTGGATTGTATGCATTTTTTATTGTCATATTTTTTAAACATTATTTAAAAAAGGGTTGATATTATAGAGTAGATTTGCAGTCCTTTTTGACAAGTGTAATTCTAATTCTTGTGGTCATTTCATGCATAAGAGTAGTTAGTATATTTATTGTGATGCATTATTTATATCTTACAGCCTTTCCTGTGTCTGGCTAGGGTTAAACTTGCTAATGATATACCTTTACAATGGGTGTTAATCAGGTATTGTTACATTGTTGTTTGGTATCTAAAGTAATGTAAACTTGCTGTCTTTATAAATCTAATATTATAGTATTTTCTCGTTTACATTGGTACATTAAGGAGGAACAACTGACCAATTAGTTGTTTTGGTAAATACATAATTTGTGTAGCTTTTCTTCTTGATTGTATTAAATGGCACTAGCATGCTATCGAAATAGACCTTGACTTTTATTGCATAATGTTGTCACAGTGACAATATATGGATGTTGTAACGATCAATGGCGCAAAAAAAAATGCCAGCAAAAATTTTTACATCACAATATATTTTATCAAATATGTTACACTCTTTTAGTACATCTCTTTAACAGAACAATCAATCGTTAACTAAAATGCAGCCAAAGCCGATCAAAGTCCTAATTAAATTGTCCATTTAGTTGATGAAAGTCTAAATTATTTTTAAAATCCAAAAATGTCCGAAGAAAGCGATATTACACTTTAAACCCCCAATACACTAGCTTTTATCCACAGGTACATTCGTACACTGCTGTTATTTTGAAACACTTGCTGTATTCATGGCTGGTCTTTTGAGTCTAAACAGGTCTGCCAAAAAATAAGAAAACAACACTATTTATAATTAAAAACCAATATAAAATGACGGAGAACATTCTTTCAATTACTGACATGGCAGTAACGTAAGCACTGTCTTAAAATGTGATTATCACAATGTCAAATATATCACGATGCGAGACTTAAGTAACATCTCCTCTTCCAAAAAATGGTCTATGTAATAAATCTTGTGATGTAATAAATCTTCTAAATAACTTTTATCACAATATACAACAATATAACAATATACAACAAGAAATATTCAAACATGTGTCATACTTAACTGCAAGTACTTTTTACAAGCAAGACAATGCATCCGGAATGAAGGTGTTTCAACCTTTGATATGTCTTCCATCAATATTAAATTCATGCAACAATAAACCCCTCCTTAATTCCCAAAATCAAAATCACGATGGGATACTTATGCAACAATATATTTGCATCCTGAAAGTGAGAGATATTCAAGACAAATTTACACCTTCATCTCATAGTAATGCCTTGCAAAATAACACATCGAAAGTGGGAGGGGAACGCTGTTGGAGACAATATACATTCCCACTTTCTAAACTCATTTGTTTGCAACAGTTATTGTTACAAAATGTTCTGTATACAATGGTATAGGCAGTATTATGGAGCTTGGAAATTCAATTTAAAACGGGAACTTGAAATAATGAATACAAAGTATGATACAAAAGCACTAAGCTGACTGCTTATATTCCTCAGCATATAAGAAATATATTTGCCTCCCTCCCTCCCTTCCTCCATAGAATATAAAAAAGTGAAGGGGTTGACTGAATGTTGTCATTATTTTTATGTGAAAAAGGTGACAAATATTTCCATTTTATAAAAGTTTAAGCACTGAACTGGGTATGATAAGACCGAATTGATTCAACATGTTGCTTCGTGTCTTATACGTACTTGTACTTATTAACCAGGAACCATTTTATTTCGGTGTTTGGCTGTTTGAATAAGGAAATATGACAACGTCCTAATAGCAGTGCAACATTTACCAAAATTTGAAAAGGCATAGGACAAAGGTATTCACATGCAAGAGATATGTAAATGTAAGAACAAATATGCGATGAATCATTAAATAAAAAGAGCAAACCCTACAATTACCGCCTTGGAACGGTAAGTCGGCAAAAGAGACTGATTGGGTTGCTTAAACCGGTTTTACAGAGATCTTACCTCGCACTTCCTGGGGGTGTGGGGAGGGGAGGGTCTCAAAAGCAAGCAATGGCAAGAAAGCTGATCAATTTGTGGACTGCCATGTACTAATTTTGATTAGACAGCCAGTAGGAAGAATTATGTGAAGGTCAGTTCTAATCTGTGCACAGGTTGTTGAGATAATACTTGAGATATAAAACTTTGCACAAAAAACGCTCTTGCAGGCACCCTCAGAAAACGCACGCACGCACGCACGCACGCACACGCACATACACAGGCAGATATTCATTCAGACATTTATACGTACAATACGAAACTATATATTTTCAGCCATCTTATACATATATTAATATCGTCTAAGAACTGTTTTTGTGGTAGACATTGTTTTGTCATTTATAGTCAAAGTTGGTCTATTAAGCCTATATGTAAGCATTTATAGGATTAAGTTCTTACATATGAAGTAGTAAGAACATTATTATACCGAACAAAAATAAGTTACAAATTTACCAAAAAAACCCAGAAAACCGTTCATATGTTGTTATTATCTAGTAATTGCACCTTGTAGGTATGCTACTTAATAGAGATCTTTTATCACAGTCTCAAATGATACTTGAGCATAGACAGGCGTATTTGTATGACATCCTCAAGAACTGAATATGAGCTTCCTTTGATATACAAGCGTGTCTTAGGCTCAGCAATGTTGAAGGATGTTTTAGGATCGATATTTGCTTATGTGTATAGTATATTGCTATCTACAGCAGCAACATTGTCGAGGAGCCGACTACGTTCACTATCTATTGAAGCACAATTGTATAGACGATGAACACAAATGCTGTTACATTATACCGTGCAAGCACCACATACTTCTTCACGTCTTGGCGGCGGTAGGCACAACATCTTTGCTAAGGACACTTCGATGTATTTTTCGTTAGTGCTTTTGAACACCTTATGCACAATAGATGGTGTTGCTCTCGGTTGCAACAAACAAAAGCTTTCAAAGTCATTGTCAAATGATAATTAGTAATTCCTAAGGGCAATTACAAGTCTTTGCATGGTTCTCTTCCAATTGTATTTTGTCGGTAGTGCAGGTGGGTCAACAATAAAATTGGAAACAAATGATCCAATATTACATCATTGTAAAATGTTACAGATATCAGGCATAAATCCTAAAAATACGCGAGAATACGTTACAGACATTACTAATATACCGTCTAATAAATGTTTCTTGTATTGCTATCGATGCTTAAGGACACTATTTTGTGTAAAAACAACAATTTTCGTACAATTACAACAGAAAACAATTTGTTCAATCCGAGCATAGATTCACACATATCTGACCGGGTGGATAACGGTAAGCCCTGAATTTTCTTGGCGGTACAATGTTGTAGTTTGTTTATAGTTTTTATGTCGGACGAAGTAATCTTGTTCCATAACTCGCACCCATACAGTGCTGTATGGCCTATTACTTTGTTGTACAGGCTGGGTGCCACGAGAGGGTTGATGCCGTCTGGATGTAGTCGCTGTGAGCCCATTGCGAAAAATGCGTCTTTGCTTTTTGACACCGTTCTTCTATTTTGTTTTTGCATTTCATGTTGCTGTCTTGTCTGGTACCGAGATCGTTAACAGTATCAACTTGAGTTAATTGCTGGACACCGTATATTATACAGATAGGAGGATTTTGGCGTGTTGTGGGGCATATTATTGTGTTTGACTTGCTTATGGTTATGTCTATTTTCCATTCACTGCAATATCGACTTGTCGCTGTATATTAAGTGGGGAATTTGCAATCAATGCAATGTCATCGGTGAAAGATGAGTTACCCCCCTTTGTGGAATATACTGAACACTCTAGATTTCTGGTTTCTAGTTCATTAAGTAATTGGTCAATATCACCGTCGGATACCCACGGTTGATTCTATTACGTTACTCTCCATTTATCACCCGTGGGCAAATTGCTACTCATTTCGTCGTTCTGTTTGAATTGAACAGGACAGACATTATCCAATCAGATGATTGGTTACAAAATTAAATATTCTTCAATCGGAAGATCAATACGGTGACCTGAGAACGTACACATGGAGACCGGTACAGCGCATCACAAGTGTAAAAAATGTCTGTCAGCGATCCGCGACAAATGTTCTTAAAGATCTTGAAAAATACACGTCGGTTGTAAACGAAATCGGTATCCTTGCCCATGAAGACAGTGACGTTGCTTGTAATTTGTGCGTAAATAAACTTACGACAATGCTATCGAAGTGGTATGAAAGCGTAAACTTGATTGGTTGGCAGATTCGCTGGATAGTCTCAGCGAACCAATCGGATTGCGGCATTTCATAGTAAACAAAGCGACGAAATAAGTAGCAATTTGCCACGGGTGATGAATGGAGAGTAACGTAATAGAATCAACCGTGGGTATCCGACGATGGGTCAATATATACTAGATAATAAAATGTGGAGAGAACGCCCCCTTGTCTGAAAAATCGCTTCACTGGTAATTCGTTTGAACTAACTTTCAGCTAGAGGCCGTCGTACCACACAGGGTCAAAGGAGACCTTCTGGTCGAGCGTTGCAATATCCTTTATTGAAACTTCCTTTCTCGATCTGTTGAATGAGGCGGTTGGATGAGGAAATTTAATATTTAAGCACAGAGAAAGGTATCGATTCGAGACAGCAATAACTTTTCGAACAACCTATTCATGACAGACATTAGAGAAATCGGCAGATAGCTGCCAGGTTCGTTTGTTTGGTTTTCCTTTCCTTTGTAAAGCGGTATAAGGATACTAGTTTGCCACTGTCTTGGTGTGCGCTCGTTGTGTAAGACGGAGTTAAAATGAATAGTTAAAGCAACTGTAAGATCCTTCCCTCCAAATATTAGGTGTTCGTTGTTTACGCTATCTATGCCAGGGATGATAACAATTTGATATTTGCAGCTATGTCGTCTGCTGTGAATTGTATGCAGAGCCTTGTTTCGTATCGTTTCATACAACTCGTTTAATATTTTCGGTAGCTAATGACCACTCATATCAGATCCTCTATATACCTGATGCTAAACAAATAAATAATCTTCTCATAGTTTTATATGTTTCTCACCATCTTGTTGCATTAGAGTCTCCCACTGTATAGTTTTTGAAATTGAGGCAGTTCCTGCTTACGTCACTGCTCCGTAAATTATTATAGAATGTTCTCTGTTAGGTTGTATTGATTTGCAGAATCTTTAGCTAGTGCATTTGTGGATAAATTTAAAGTGATAATATCACCATCTTCAGACATAATTTTGAATTATATGGATTTAAGTAAACAAAAACAAATATAATATAATATTATATAATGTTATTATACAATAATATATATTATATAAATAAAATATTAATAATAATAATTATATATATATTATATATATATAATTTACTTTCCGATACGCCATAGATCGTAATCTTAATCAAAATTTAAATATTGTCTACTTGTAACTGCGTAAAGTTTAAAAGAAACTTCTTTGACCGTTCTGTCCTCTCACATAGTCGAGATATTGTGTTTATGTAAAGTTGAACAAACAACATAAATATAAATTGCACATGCCTAGATGGTTTTTAGTTAAAACGATAAGGAAAGAAATCTTTCAACTTATACTAGTCACTCTCGACTGTCCACTTTCAGGATAGAACCAGTACTCAGGTACTATGTACCTGGAGCAATGTGCAGTAAACAGTCTTGCTCAAGGACTAACATCACGTGGTCAGTTTCGGTGTTCGAACCCGGGACCCTCCGATCCGCTGAATGGTTGTTGTACTGGACCATCATACATTAGTTTACTGGTTTTAAGGTAATTTCCTTCTTTGATGTTTTATTAAAAGAAAAATGATTGTTTTAACAAGATTTTGTTTTATTCTGTTGAAATACAAATGATCTAATAGGTTTTCGTGCTTGATGACTGTTTAAAAATGAAGACAATCTGAAGGATGGGACCTTTATTGTGAAGATATGTAGGTGGTGTTATCAATAATAATTCACTATTTATTATTTTCTAAGATCAGTTTGTAGGTGTGTGTGTAAGAGCAAATTTCAGGATCACTCAGCTGACTTTACTACAGTAATCTCTTCCAATCGAATGTCAACTTTATGTATGTTGTGAACAGTACATCCGTTTATTGTGGTAAACACATCTTAAGTGACTTCTGACAGGAAGGCGACACGTTAAATCCAGATCTCTTTAAGTTGCTAGGACGAATTAGACAACTGTTATAAAAATAATGTCAAATTTACAACCAATAAAATTAAGAGAAGCAAAAACAACAAGAAGTTTTAAACAGTGAATTATTAGAAATATTCAATTAACAAGTAAGTATAAAAGAAGTAATTTACAAACTACATACCCCACATCGAATCATCAACATCATTATTGCTTTCATAATTATCATTTTTACTATCATAAGTTTATTGCAAAAATGACAAATATCGCTTATAAACATTATCTTAAAAGACTCTAATGACACATCTAGAGGAGCGCTTGATGTACCGATTAATGAAAAAGTGTTATCCGGGGATGAAACTTCATTAGGTTGAGTGCGTAGCCAGGAGTTGATTTTTTATAAGGCAAACATCAGGTCAAAGGAATAATTCAGAGTAAATCAGTATATCCAATAATTCTTAACTAACATTTACCCGAGGAATGCTCATTAAAAGGAATGTTCCGAAAGTTAGTGCATATTAATTGCTAAATAAAGTGCTGTCCACAACATTTCCTATTAATACACTCATTATGAACAGACAGACAGTATGGTTTGAGATTGTGTAATAATTTGTGAAGGCACACTTACACAAGTCATAGCCCTACATGTTATTCATTTTATTGATATCTCATTTCAGGTAAAACAGAGGTGTGGAGATGCAGTTGTATTGCTAGAGACACCTGTCAGTGGACGCAGTACTAGTAATACCATCAGACTGTCTGAATTGCCAGGTGTTAATAAAATGTAAGCAAATATTTGTAATTGAAAGTGTACTAAACAGTTTATTGAACGTTAAATTGTTTATTTCAGAATAGTGAGAATACAGCAAATATTCTGTGAGTTTAGTTTGAAACTTTTAGTTTACATTAATAAATTTCAAGTCTCAATATATTTTTGTACACACACTTATGTAATATGTGGTAGTAAAAGTAATAGATTAAGCAGGTAAGCACACCAAATTAGAGAGTCTACCAAAATGTGCTCATAGCTTTATTGTTTAAAAACTGCATTTTTCTAACTTATGATGCACATTTTCTTTTGCCTTGTTAGCAGGGTCAGGATCTCCAGGGACCCATCCACCCTAGAAATGGCCCCGTAGTGCCATGGAGGACCTTTTTTGGGGATGTGTTGATTGTCAAAGCCCAGCCAGTAAAATCAATCTCCTTTCGGGCTAGGGATGAGATCAACTTACACCCATCCCCGCTACATAAGTGGAAGAGAATCCATTGGCATGGTGGCAGCACAACTGTGAGAATTGTTTTCTTTTGGGAAAGCTAGCCATGCCCTACTTGAACATTCAAGGAACAACTGTGCCAAGTGAGAGGGTATTTTCAACAGCTGGTGACAAGAGCTCATCTTCTTGAAAAACAAGTTATATAGTTCACATTGTCATATGTTGATTGGCGAGATGGGACACCATATGACACTGAATATTGTTATTGATAGACATTCCAAAGTTACTAAAGAGATTTGAAAAATGTTATGTTGCAATTTGTTTTTGAGAACTAACAAATTTAAATGTTAGGTTATTCTGCTAATTTATTCAATATGTGATACCTTTTTGTCATATATATTCAGATTAATGACTTCCACACTTCGTTTCAGTAAAAAACTCTGCTTATTCATTGTTAAACATAAGTTATTATGTAATAGTGTACCTTTGTGATGAGAAAAGGTATCCTCTGTATCAAAAAATGACGTATCGCGATACGTATTGTATCGTTTGTGATGTATCGCGATACGTATAGTATCGTAAGGGCAGCGTATCGTTACACCCCTAGCCTCGAGTGTCCACAAGGCTTTTCTAAGATACGACCTAGTGTTCAACTGTTTGACCGCACATGACCCATTTAGAACTCACAGATTTTATGATGGTAAACATTTTGGCCAAGTTTGGTGAAGTTTGGAGGTTTTTCTAAGATTGACCTAGTGACCTTTTTTAGGTAAAGATTAGTTTATAAATGTGGCATCTAACATGTTCACATGTTTTTTCTTTCAAAATTTGACATAGTGACATATTTCTTGATCCCAAACATCCTGACCAAGTTTGGTGAAAATTGTATAAAAAATGCAGCCTCTGGCGTGTTAACAATCCAAGTGTTGAAGCCGCACGCCAAACGACGGACAAGAAATATCAGAAAAAAACCGGCTTGAGTACGCTGTACTCAGATGAGCTGGCTAAAATGACAAAAAAGGTGACAAAACTGCCCTTCTTGAGCTCCTTTTAAAGACACCCATTAGTTCGAAATCACCTAAAATAAGTAGATAAAACCTATTAAATGCGAAAATAAAGCTCTCCATTTGAAGATGTTCAAATTTTGAGCATAGGAGAACGTAAATTAGAACCCGATTGCGATTGATATAAACCCCAATATTTGTTTGTTGTGGAAGTCTTCCGACATTATATGAATCATAATCGCATACGATCGACGAGCTCGTAAAAATCCCGATATTCTCGTGACATGATTTTTCAAGACGCATGCGCAGTTCATCGAAAGTGCAATGGCGAATCCCTCCTCCACCAACCATGCAGGTATAAGAGTTGTGAAAACACATGCATGCGAGCTCAGATAATGAGTGATATTAAACAGTGTTGTATAGTAGAACATGGGACATCATTCAGTGTGAACATCTTTTTTTTCTAGAAGAGAGAGGTGTAGCGGTTTCACAGCACAGGCGGATCCAGAAAATTTTGGTGGGTGGGGTTTGAATCAAGGTCCATTCAACTTTAGCGCAGTAAATACTAAATGTATATACACAGTAAGGTACCCTAAATTCGACCTAAGCAGTCAATAGACAAAATTTACTTTAAAAGCTTAATATTTTAAGCTTACATGTATGTGCTTTCATGATTCTACTCTTTTACCTGGTTGATGCCCCCCTCCCCCCCAAATCCTTTTTTCACTGGTAGTTTATTCACCGAGCCTCTTTAGCTCAGAATATTATTTCTCAGAGATTTAATATAACTTTCATATGTGTTTACCTGGGCGCAAAAGATGACCCTTATCCAATATGTGCGATGAATTAGTGCCGGAGAATGCAATGCTCAATGACCAATCAGGAAAGGTAAGGATGAACTTTGTTTCAATGACTCAGACTGTATGAAAATTAAATTTAGAAACCTAGAAATGAGATATTTTGTAAAATGCAAACAGTAATTGACATCAGGATTTTGCTGCCACTGAGCCCAACAAGTCATGTCCTTCATTAAAAGATGCCACAAAAAGCAACTAACTGCACAGCTCATATGTTCATTTTTTTGCTGACTTTGAAATGCATCACAAAGACACAGATGTGCACATGATAATGATGTCCAACTACAGTGGTTCAGTAAGACCCAAGACAAATGTCCGAACAGAACAACCGGTGTACTGCAGCCAAAATGGAATTTTAAGTTTATGTTAATATTTATTCCGTTTTGTCAACTAGAGAAAAAACATCTTAAAAAACGTCTTAAAGCCTTAAAGAATGATCTGAAGACTATATTGACATATTTTGTACTTAAATAAAAAGTTTGTGACTAAAGTTATAGTATAAATCTGACACACATTTTGTTAGTAAAGTTATTTTACATTACATTATTTACACATTACTGTACATGGTAATTAAATGACTTTATCCCTCATGACAAGGGTTTGCAATCCATTGAGTGACAACTTCATTTAGGTAGATCCTTTAGTTGTGATGGACTGGTGGTTATACCAAGACATGAATCCGTTTCTTCTACTACCAGTAGTAACTAAAAGTTGCCAATATCACCTGAATTAATGAAAGAAATGTTATTTACTGTCTTTACATGAGAAAAATAAATTTGATTACAATACAAGAGTTATGGAAGTTATGTTGTCTGCCAACGATTGCACATATTTTATTGAAATGTGGATTTACCCTATATAAGAAAAACAGGCGTTGTTATTATTTTTCTCGTTAACTTAATGATTCAAAATGTAAAATATGTTGTTTTTCTTTTTTGCAGACTTTGCGATAATGGTGGGTTGTGTATCGACGTAGGGAAAACAGCAAACTGTTTCTATATTCTATACTGGTGACTGCAGAAGGCAAAATGAAAAGGAGAAAGCAGTTTTATAAGGATGAAAAGGTTGCAACAAATCAAATTGGTTCATGTCCTTCACCTGCAAGAGGAGTTCAAGGATAACCTGAATGTGAGCTAACAACCTGCCTAATCCACTGATTTAACACAAACAATTTTACTTTTTTTTGCAAAAAATAAAACAGTAACACTAATACTTTGTTTTAGTTATTTTTCAATAAGCACAACCGAAAACATGATAAGATTAAAACAGCGATTAAGTTAAGCCTGCAATCAACCTCCCTGATCTTCACTTACTTTCAATGTCGTTAAAATATTTAAATTCTAACTTAAGTTTTCAACTTTCTGTCTGACATGTCTATCTCAAATACTTTATATCGATGCTATTTATTATCTTGCATACATTTTAAAATCAAATATTTAGCATATTACAGAATAAATTTCATGCAATCTAAATGAAAAACAAGTACAATAAGAATATATGACAAAGTCCTATGAGCATGGCAACATATACCAAACTTTGAAAAGGCACAGAACAAAGGTATTTCAAATGCAAGCTAAGCGAAAAGTAAGAACAAATTTGTGATGCGTCATTTAACGAAAGGAGCAAACCCGACAGTTACCGCCTTGCAACGGTCAGTCGGCAATATGGACCGACTGGGGTGCTTAAGCCGGTTTTACAGAGCTCTAACCTCGCCCTTCCTGACGAGTTTCTCAAATGCAAGCAATGAAAAGAAAAACGATCTATTTGAATACAAAATGTCCAAGCGCTGATATTTTCTATAAGTTATGACGAAAGTAGTGACGTCATTGAAAAATAAATGTCCACATAGTGTTTAGAAGAGATTATATTTATACTGGTCTGCAAAATGTAAATAAATCCAAATTTCTAATTTATAATCCATTGTCTTAATACGTTGTTTCTATGTTAGAAGAAGCATGTTTTAACTCCCGATGTAGGTGCTTACTGTTAGTTATCTCACTTTGACAGGATATTTGTATTTACACTGTTTGTTTGATAGAAAACCCTTCAGGAAGTGCGACGTTGGAGCGCTCCACAAACCAGGTTTAAACACCCCCTCGGTTCTTTTGCAGACTGACCGTTCCAAAGTGACTGCTCTTTTTTTGTATGTTATGTCTCGTCTGTGTGTGTGTGTGTCACATTTACATTTATCATGTTTGTCTTTGTCTAGAGGTAGTTTAGATTTAAACATCTGTCGTAATTTTGAGAGGACCTTTTCTAATTTAAATATTAAAAAAGGGAACATTTTAACAATGAAATGAATGCTATATAAAGCTACTAGCCTATATCTACAGTCAAACCCTTGTAACTCAAACAACAACTGGCATGACCTTCCAGTTCGAGCAAGCCGCGAGGTTGAGGGAAGGAGAAATGTGCATGTTTGCAAATGTTTTCAGCTTATGCTGGCTCCAATGATACTGAGTAACTATAAACAGTATGGGATTAATATTTTTAAATTATGCAAACTTTTCTTTAATTATTGCTTTGAGATAATACATTGGCGGGCTGTCAGCTCCAATATTGGCAGCATGTGCAACAGAAACATAACGTTTGCATTTGTCATCGTTATTATTCTTAAAACATTGAAATTATGGTTCTTGGTTTGTGTACTTGAATGAACCTGTTAAAAAATCTTCTTCAAAAAGACTGGTTTGCACGTCAAAATGAGGAAAACTGTATATGCATATCACATATATTCATTATAAGGCGTGTTTCCCAGTGCAATCAGACATAAGATAACAACCCCTACACCACCCAATGAATCTTCCTCCACACTGTAGTAAACAGCCTGCAAATGTAGTTTCATACGCCTGTCAGTACACATTATAGACATAGTAGAGTAGTGAGATGATTGATCTGCACCCACAGTATTTGCCAAAGCCTTCAAAGCTAACAGCTAAAATACAAGAAATTAGACGACTTCTTACCAGAAGAATCTACTGCCGAGTTTTGAAGTTCTGCATCAATGGGATCAGATGACACAGCTTGAGCAAGTACTGATGTATTGCCCAATTTATCATCAGCCCTGGATGAAAGAGCATTATCCGGGGATGACACTACTTCATCAGGTTGAGCATGTGGCGATATGGCTGAAAATGAAGAAAGGAGTTGATTTTTTTCCATTATGCATGGAATAATTATAATAAGGCAAAACATCAGGTCAAAGGAGTAATTTAGATTTGGTAAAGCAGTATATCCCATAATTTTCAACTAAAATTTCACAAGGAATGCTCATTAAGAGGGATGTTCCAAAACTTAGTGCATACCTATTGCTAAATAGTGTTGTCCCCAATCTTACAAAAATTGCAAGTCATAGCCCCTACATACTCCTTCTTTGTATCCTTTCTGAACAGAACCGATCATCATCGGGTCTGCTCATGAGCTAAATGCGAAACAATAATTTTGTCACCTGTTTAAAAAATACCAGAGTGCACATACGGTGCAAAATAGTCATACAATCTTTGCATTTTTTTTAGGTAAACGACTTATAGTTCTTTCTCTTGGGTTGTTAAGAACGATTTAAATATAAATTGCTACACACATTTATGTACTGCTATTTAGTTTATCAAGGATTTGTCAAATAAATATAAAACTATTGACTACTAATATTTCTGGGTTGAGTTTGAAGTTGGCAGTAACATGTGTATAAACTAATAATGTTATTTCTATTACATTTATGGTGCGAAGACTTGACTTTTTATAATTTTATTTGAAGAAGATCTATTTGATATTTAACAACAAGACATTATTGACCTAGAAAGCTTGAGAGCACCGCATGTTGAATTAGACTGGAAGAGCAAAGTTGGAAGAAAACCATATTTTATTGATAATAATGCATATATTACAGATAAAGAGGATGTCAATTATACACCCGACCTACGTCTAATGGATAGAACAGTAAATAATTGTGTGGTTAAATTGCATGATTTGTGTAAAGCTACTTGCTTTAGAACTGCAATTGGTTTCATATAACGAACTAATTGACCATTCTGCATTCATTTTTCTGTTAAGTGTAG
This sequence comes from Sinonovacula constricta, assembly GCA_007844125.1. Classification (NCBI taxonomy): domain Eukaryota; kingdom Metazoa; phylum Mollusca; class Bivalvia; order Cardiida; family Solecurtidae; genus Sinonovacula; species Sinonovacula constricta. The sequence continues at coordinate 11,963,502 of CM017571.1, read as the reverse complement.
AACTGTGAAAGTGAAGAGCAATCATGCTAGATTAATCTATTATACACTTTACAAAGATTTTAATTATAAAATAGTGTATTTCATTAAATACTGAAAGTCAAATGTATTGGGTGTGCACGTGGTCAAGCGGTTAGAGTTGCAAACTTGCAACTCCTTAGCCCCTCATTATGTGGGTTTGCGTGCCATTTGTCGCGGTAACTTTCATAAGAGGAGGTTCTACCTGACATTGATCTGGGGTCTTCCTTTACCAATCACTAGTTAAAACATCGACCTTATGACCATAACTGTGCTAGTGCGATGTAAGAAAACAAACAGAATGATCAAGCTTTTACGAACAAAAAGAGCAGTTTGTAAGTGTGTGTAAGAGCAAGTTTCAGTATCATCCAGTTGCCTTGACTGCAGTACTCTCTTCCCATCGCATGTCAACTTTATGTATATTGTGAACAGTACACCCGTTTATTGTGGTAAACACATAAAAGCCCTCATCTAAAGTGACTTCTGACGGGAAGGCGACACGTTAAATCCATATCTCTTTAAGTTGCTAGGACGAATCAGACAACTGTTATAAAAATAATGTCAAATTTACAGCTATTAAAATTAAGAGAAGCAAAAACAACAAGAAGTTTTAAACAATGTATTATTAGGAATATTCAATTAACAAGTAAGTATAAAAGAAGTAATTTACAAACTACATACCCCACATCGAATCATCAATATTAACAACATTATTGCTTTCATAATTATCATTTTACTATCATAAGTTTATTGCAAAAATGACAAATATCGCTTATAAACATTATCTATAAAACACTTTAATTTTTATGTTCTTTGAAACAGTATTCAGAGAAAGTTGAACAACTTACACCCATCACCGGTGAGTTTATAGTGGAATCTAAGCAAATAAGCAATTTAGACAATTTCTTACCAGAAGAATCTCCTGACAAAATTCGAGGTTCTGCATCAGTGGGATCAAATGACACATCTGGAGGATGAAGACAGGAATTATTTTTTTTTTCAATATGCAAGGAATATTTACAATAAGGCAAACATCAGGTCAAAGGAATAATTCAGAGTAAAGCAGTATATCCCATAATTCTCAACTAACATTTACCCGAGGAATGCTCATAAAAAGGAATATTCCGAAAGTTAGTGCATATTAATCGCTAAATAAAGTGCTGTCCACAACATTTCCTATTAATACACTTATTATGAACAGACAGACAGTATGGTTTGAGATTGTGTAATAATTTGTGAATACACACTTACGCAAGTCATAGCCCTACATGTTATTCATTTTATTGATATCTCATTTCAGGTAAAACAGGGTTGTGGAGATGCAGTTGTATTGCTAGAGACAGCTGTCAGTGGGCGCAGTACTAGTAATACCATCAGGCTGTCTGAATTGCCAGGTGTTAATAAAATTTAAGCAAATATTTGTAGCTGAAAGTGTACTAAACAGTTTATTGAACGTTAAATTGTTTATTTCAGAATAGTGAGAATACAGCAAATATTCTGTGAGTTTAGTTTGAAACTTTTAGTCTACTTTTATAAATATCAAGTCACAATATATTTTTGTACACACACTTATGTGTTGTTATGTAATATCTGGTAGTAAAAGTAATCGATTAAGCCGGTAAGCACACCAAATTAGAGAGTCTACCAAAATGTGCTCAAAGCTTTATTGTTTAAAAACTGCATTTTTCAAACTTATGATGCACATTTTCTTTTGCCTTGTTAGCACGGTCAGGATCTCCAGAGACCCATCCACCCAAGAAATGGCCCCGTAGTGCCATGGAGGACCTTTCTGGGGATGTCAAACACATTGATTATTAGTAATAAGTTATATTATTACTGCCACTTAGATAATTTCTAAGTTGTTCTAACGTCAAGTTACCTTATTACTGCCACTTTAGAACAGTTGTTTCCATTTAGCAGGTCCCACGGTTATCAAACCAAAAGAATCATGGATGGATCGGGGAGGGTTGGGGTGTGTAGATGGGGGATGCATCCCTCCTCCACCAACCATGCAGGTATAAGAGTTGTGAAAACACATGCATGCGAGCTCAGATAATGAGTGATATTAAACAGTGTTGTATAGTAGAACATGGGACATCATTCAGTGTGAACATCTTTTTTTTTCTAGAAGAGAGAGGTGTAGCGGTTTCACAGCACAGGCGGATCCAGAAAATTTTGGTGGGTGGGGTTTGAATCAAGGTCCATTCAACTTTAGCGCAGTAAATACTAGATGTATATAGACAGTAAGGTACCCTAAATTCGACCTAAGCAGTCAACAGACAAAATTTAAATTTAAAAGCTTAATATTTTAAGCTTACATGTATGTGCTTTCATGATTCTACTCTTTTACCTGGTTGATGTCCCCCCACCCAAATCCTTTTTTCACTGGTAGTTTATCCACCGAGCCTCTTTAGCTCAGAATATTGTCATTCTCAAAATATGTACAGAAATTTAATATAATTTTCATATGTGTTTACCTGGGCGCAAAAGATGACCCTTATCCAATATGTGAGATGAATTAGTGCCAGAGAATGCAATGCTCAATGACCAATCAGAAAAGGTAAGGATAAATTTTGTTTCAATGACTCAGACTGTATGAAAATTAAATTTAGAAACCTAGAAATGAGATATTTTGTAAAATGCAAACAGTAATAGGCATCAAGATTTTGCTGCCACTGGGCCCAACAAGTCACGTCCTTCATTAAAAGATGCCACAAAAAGCAACTAACTGCAGAGCTCATATGTTCATTTTTTGCTGACTTTGAAATGCATCACAAAGACACAGATGTGCACATGATAATGATGTCCAACTACAGTGGTTCAGTAAGACCCAAGACAAATGTCCGAACAGAACAACCGGTGTATTTGCAGCCAAAATGGAATTTTAAGTTTATGTTAATATTTATTCCGTTTTGTCAACTAGAGAAAAAAACATCAGCCTTAAAGAATGATCTGAAGACTATATTGACATATTTTGTACTTAAATAAAAAAGTTTATGACTAAAATTATAGTATAAATCTGACACACATTTTGTAAGTAAAGTTATTTTACAGATGCCAATATAACCAGCTTGGTCTTCATTTTCCCCCTTATTTTTGGCACATTACTGTGCATGGTAAATAAATGACTTTATCCCTCATGGCAAGGGTTTGCAATCCATTGAGTGACAACTTCATTTAGGTAGATCCTTTAGTTGTGATGGACTGGTGGTTATACCAAGACATAAATCCGTTTCTTCTACTGCCAGTAGTAACTAAAAGTTGCCAATATCACCTGAATTAATGAAAGAAATGTTATTTACTGTCTTTACATGAGAAAAATAAATTTGATTACAATACAAGAGTTATGGAAGTTATGTTGTCTGCCAACGATTGCACATATTTTATTGAAATGTGGATTTACCCTATATAAGAAAAACAGGCCTTGTTATTATTATTCTTCTCGTTTACTTAATGATTCAAAATGTAAAATATGTTGTTTTTCTTTTTTGCAGACTTTGCGATAATGGTGGGTTGTGTATCGACGTAGGGAAAACAGCAAACTGTTTCTATATTCTATACTGGTGACTGCAGAAGGCAAAATGAAGAGGAGAAAGCAGTTTTATAAGGATGAAAAGGTTGCAACAAATCAAATTGGTTCATGTCCTTCACCTGCAAGAGGAGTTCAAGGATAACCTGAATGTGAGCTAACAACCTGCCTAATCCACTGATTTAACACAAACAATTTTACTATTTTTTTTTGCAAAAAATAAAACAGTAACACTAATACTTTGTTTTAGTTATTTTTCAATAAGCACAACCGAAAACATGATCAGATTAAAACAGCGATTTAGTTAAGCCTGCAATCAATCTCCCTGATCTTCACTTATTTTCAATGTCCTTAAAAATATTTAAATTCTAACTTAAGTTTTTAACTTTCTGTCTGACATGTCTATCTCAAATACTTTATATCGATGCTATTTATTTTCTTACATAAATTTTTAAATCAAATAAATATTTAGCATATTACAGAATAAATTTCATGCAATCTAAATGAAAAACAAGTACAATAAGAATATATGACAAAGTCCTATGAGCATGGCAACATATACCAAACTTTGAAAAGGCACAGAACAAAGGTATTTCAAATGCAAGCCAAGCGAAAAGTAAGAACAAATTTGTGACGCGTCATTTAACGAATGGAGCAAACCCGACAGTTACCGCCTTGCAACGGTCAGTCGGCAATATGGACCGACTGGGGTGCTTAAGCCGGTTTTACAGAGCTCTAACCTCGCACTTCCTGACGAGTTTCTCAAATGCAAGCAATGAAAAGAAAAACGATCTTTTTGAATACAAAATGTCCAAGCGCTGATATTTTCTATAAGTTATGACGAAAGTAGTGACGTCATTGAAAAAATAAATGTCCACAAAGTGTTTAGAAAAGATTATATTTAAACTGGTCTGCAAAATGTAAATAAATCCAAATTTCTAATTTCTAATCCATCGTCTTAATACGTTGTTTCTATGTTAGAAGAAGCATGTTTTAACTCCCGATGTAGGTGCTTACTGTTAGTTATCTCACTTTGACAGGATATTTGTATTTACACTGTTTGTTTGATAGAAAAACCTTCAGGAAGTTCGACGTTGGAACGCTCCACAAACCAGGTTTAAACACCCCCTCGGTTCTTTTGCAGACTGACCGTTCCAAGGCGGTGACTGCTGCTTTTTTGTATGTTATGTCTCGTCTATGTGTGTGTGTCACATTTACATTTACCATGTTTGTATTGGTCTAGAGGTAGTTTAGATTTAAATATCTGTCGTAATTTTGAGAGGACCTTTTCTAATTTAAATATTAAAAAAGGGAACATTTTTACAATGAAATGAATGCTATATAAATCTACATGTCAATATCTACAGTCAAACCCTTGTAACTCGAACAACAACTGGCATGACCTTCCAGTTCGAGCAAGCCGCGAGGTTGAGGGAAGGAGAAATGTGCATGTTTGCAAATGTTTTCAGCTTATACTGGCTCCAATGATACTGAGTAACTATAAACAGTATGGGATTAATCTTTTCAAATTATGCAAACTTATCTTTAATTATTGCTTTGAAATAATACATTGGCGGGGTGACAGCTCCAATATTGGCAGCATGTGCAACAGAGACATAACGTTTGCATTTGTCATCGTTATTATTCTTAAAACATTGAAATTATGGTTCTTGGTTTGTGTACTTGAATGAACCTGTTCAAAAAGACTGGTTTGCACGTCAAAATGAGGAAAACTGTATATGCATATCACATATTCATTATAAGGCGTGTTTCCCAGTGGAATCAGACATAAGATAACAACCCCTACACCACCCAATGAATCCCCCTCCACACTGTAGTAAACAGCCTGCAAATGCAGTTTCATACGCCTGTCAGTACACATTATAGACTTAGTAGAGTAGTAAGATGATTGATCTGCACCCACAGTATTTGCCAAAGCCTTCAAAGCTAATAGCTAAAATACAAGAAATTAGACGACTTCTTACCAGAAGAATCTACTGCCGAGTTTTGAGGTTCTGCATCAGTGGGATCAGATGACACAGCTTGAAGAATGACTGATGTATTGACCAATTTATTAGCACTGGATGGAAGAGCATTATCCGGGGATGACACTATTTTATCAGGTTGAGCATGTAGCAATATGGCTGAAAATGAAGAAAGGAGTTGATTTTTTTCCATTATGCATGGAATAATTATAATAAGGCAAAACATTAGGTCAAAGGAGTAATTTGGTAAAGCAGTATACCCACTAATTCTCAACTAAAATTTACACTAAAAATGCTCAATAAGAGGAATGTTTCCAAACTGAGTACATACTTATTGCTAAATACAGTGTTGTCCCCAAGCGTACAATAATTTGTGAAGACACACCTTAAAGTTAGTGACATGCAAGTCATAGCCCCTACATACTCCTTCTGTGTTTCCTTTCTGAACAGAACCGATCAACATCGGGTCTGCTCATGAGCTATATGCGAAACAATAATTTTGTCACATGAGGGGAGGTTCTACCTGACATTAATCTGGGGACTTACTTTACCAGTCATTAGTTAATACGTCGACCTTATGACCATTATTGTGCTAGTGAGATTAAGAAAACAAACAGAAAGATCAAGCTATAACGAACAAGAAAGATCAGTTTGTAGGTGTGTGTGTGTAAGAGCAAGATTCAGTATCACTCAGCTGCATTTACTACAGTAATCTCTTCCAATCGATAGTCAACTTTATGTATATTGTAAATATTACATCCGTTTATTGTGGTAAACACCTTAAAGTCCTCATCTAAAGTGACTTCTGACAGGAAGGCGACACGTTAAATCCAGATCACTTTTAGTTGCTAGGACAAATTAGACAACTGTTATAAAAATGTCTGGAGGAACGGTTGATATACCGACTAATGAAAAAGTGTTATCCGGGGATGAAGCTTCTTTATTAGGTTGAGTGAGTAGCAAAACAGCTGAAAGTTAAGACAGGAGTTGATTTTTTTTCAATATGCAAGGAATATTTACAATAAGGCAAACATCAGGTCAAAGGAATAATTCAGAGTAAAGCAGTATATCCCATAATTCTCAACTAACATTTACCCGGGGAATGCTCATTAAAAAGAATGTTACGAAAGTTAGTGCATATTAATTGCTAAATAAAGTTTCCTATTAATACACTCATTATGAACAGACAGACAGTATGGTTTGAGATTGTGTAATAATTTGTGAAGACACACTTACGCAAGTCATAGCCCCTACATGTTATTTATTTTATTGATATCTCATTTCAGGTAAAGCAGTTGTATTGCTAGAGACACTTGTCAGTGGGCGCAGTACGAGTAATATCATTAGGCTGTCTGAATTGCCAGGTGTTAATAAAATTTTAGCAAATATTTATAGCTGAAAGTGTACTTAACAGTTTATTGAACGTTAAATTGTTTATTTCAGAATAGTGAGAATACAGCAAATATTCTGTGAGTTTAGTTTGAAACTTTTAGTTTACTTTAATAAATAACAAGTCACAATATATTTTTGTACACACACTTATGTGTTATTATGTAATATGTGGTTGAAAAAGTAATCGATTAAGCAGGTAAGCACACCAAATTAGAGAGTCTACCAAAATGTGCTCATAGGTTTATTGTTTAAAAACTGCCTTTTTCTAACTTATGATGCACATTTACTTTCGCCTTGTTAGCAGGGTCAGGATCTCCAGAGACCCATCCACCCCAGAAATGGCCCCGTAGTGCCATTGGGGACCTTTTCGGGGATGTATTGATTGTGAAACCCCAGCCAGTAAAATCAAACTCCTTTCGGGCTAGGGATGAGATCAACCGCTACATAAGTCAGTCAGGCGTTCAGGTGGAAGAAAATCCATTGGCATGGTGACAGCACAACTGTGAGAAATTTCTTCTTTTGGGAAAGCTAGCCATGCCCTACTTGAACATTCAAGGAACAACTGTGCCAAGTAAGAGGGTATTTTCAACAGCTGGTGACAAGAGCTCATCTTCTTGAAAAACAAGTTATATAGTTCACATTGTCATATGTTGATTGGCGAGATGGGACACCATATGATACTAAATATTGTTGTTAAATTTTATCTTGTTCTTTTATATTGTACAAAACTGTTGCATTTTTATTTGTGATAGACATTCCAAAGTTACTATTGAGATTTGAAAAATGTTATGTTGCAATTCGTTTTTGGGACCTAACAAATTTAAATGTTAGGTTTGGTGAAAATTATATAAAAACGGCAGCCTCTGGTGTGTTAACAATCCAAGTGTTGATGCCGAACGCCACACGACGGACGAGAGGTATCAGAAAAAACCCGGCTTGAGCACGCTGTACTCATATGAGCTGGCTAAAATGACAAAAAGGTGACAAAACTTCCCTTCTTGAGTTCCTTTTAAAGATACCCATTAGTTCGGAATCACCTAAATAAAAGTAGATAAAACCTATTACATGCGAAAATAAAGCTCTCCATTTGAAGATGTTCAAATTTTGAGCATAGGAGAACGTAAATTAGAACCCGATTGCGATCGATATAAACCCCAATATTTGTTTGTTGTGGAAGTCTTCCGACATTATATGAATCATAATCGCATACGATCGACGAGCTCGTAAAAATCCCGATATTCTCGTGACATGATTATTCAAGACGCACGCGCAGTTCGTCGATAGTGCAATGGCGAATGCATAAACATGACAATGCTGAATCGAAAAGCTTGTTTCACTGAATTGAAGAGATAGTGTCGAGAGAAAAATGTGCCAGGATAAATAATAAGAAAATACAACAGAACTTGAATCAGTCGTAGGACGAAAGTAGAAAAATGATTTTACGCAGCCTCCACAGCTAGAAGCGATCAGCATACAACAACTTGGAACAAATAGGTCAATATTCTACTTTCGCTTTCTCAGTGTCTGAAAACTTGCTAAAGTCTTCTTGTATGCATACGATTTTTTCCTAATGGTTTGAGAAAAGAAATTTTTGTTGCTTGACAAATAAAAAAACGTGTACTCATCGCATGCCAATGATTGATTACGTCTGTTATAATATAAAAGATCGTGTTAAGCGAAATTCAAATGCTCACCACTAAACACATTGATTATTAGTAATAAGTTACCTTATTACTGCCACTTAGATAATTTGTTCAAACTTCAAGTTACCTTATTACTGCCACTTAAGAAAGTTGTTTACAATTGGCAGGTCCCACGGTTATCAAACCAAAAGAATCAGGGATGGATCGGGGGTGGGGTGGAGTGTGTAGATGGGGGGATGCATCCCTCCTCCACCAACCATGCAGGTATAAGAGTTGTGAAAACACATGCATGCGAGCTCAGATAATGAGTGATATTAAACAGTGTTGTATAGTAGAACATGGAACATCATTCAGTGTGAACATCTTTTTTTTCTAGAAGAGAGAGGTGTAGCGGTTTCACTGCACAGGCGGATCTAGAAAATTTTGGTGGGTGGGGTTTAAATCAAGGTCCATTCAACTTTAGCGCAGTAAATACTAAATGTATATACATAGTAATATACCATAAATTCGACCTAATCAGTCAACAGACAAAATTAACTTTAAAAGCTTAATATTTTAAGCTTACATGTATGTGCTTTCATGATAATACTCTTTTACCTAGTTGGTGCCCCCCAGTCCTTTTTTCACTGGTAGTTTATTCACCGAGCCTCTTTAGCTCAGAATATTGTCATTCTCATAATATGTAAAGAGATTTAATATCACTTTCATATGGGTTTACAGGAAATGAAAACCTGGGCGCTAAAGATGACCCTTATCTAATATGTGAGATGAATTAGTGCCTGAGAATGCAATGCTCAATGACCAATCAGGAAAGGTAAGGATGAATTTTGTTTCAATGACTCAAACTGTATGATGATTAAATTTAGAAACCTAGAAATGAGATATTTTGTAAAATGCAAACAGTAATTGACATCAAAATTTGCTACCACTGGGCCCCACAAGTCATGTCCTTCATTAAAAGATGCCATTAAAAGCACAGCTCATATGTTCATTTTTTGCTGACTTTGAAATGCATCACAAAGACACAGATGTGCACATGATAATGATGTCCAACTACAGTGGTTCAGTAAGACCCAAGACAAATGTCCGAACAGATCAACCGGTGTACTGCAGCCCAAATGGAATTTTAAGTTTATTTTAACATTTGTTCCGTTTTGTCAACTAGAGAAAAAAACAGCATCTGTCTTAAAGCCTCAAAGAATGATCTGAAGACCATATTGACATATTTTGTACTTAAATAAAAAAAGTTTGTGACTAAAATTATAGTCTAAATCTGACACACATTTTGTTAGTAAAGTTATTTTACAGATGCCAATATAGCCAGCTTGGTCTTCATTTTCCCCCTTATTTTTGGCACATTACTGTACATGGTAATTAAATGTACAAAAATATTTTACATTGTTTCTTTAAATTTTGTTGGGACTATGGAGCATCCCAGGTCGGGGACATGACTTTTTCCCGCATGGCAATGGTTTGCATTCCATTGAGTGACAACTTCATTTAGGTAGATCCTTTAGTTGTGATGGACTGGTGATTATACCAAGACATAAATCCGTTTCTTCTCCTACCAGTAGTAACTAAAAGTTGCCAATATCACCTGAATTAATGAAAGAAATGTTATTTACTGTCTTTACATGAGAAAAATAAATTTGATTACAATACAAGAGTTATGGAAGTTATGTTGTCTGCCAACGATTGCACATATTTTATTGAAATGTGGATTTACCCTATATAAGAAAAACAGGCCTTGTTATTATTTTTCTCGTTAACTTAATGATTCAAAATGTAAAATATGTTGTTTTTCTTCTTTGCAGACTTTACCGTGATGGTGGGTTGTGTATCGACGTAGGGAAAACAGCAAACTGTTTCTATATTCTATACTGGTGACTGCAGAAGGAAAAACGAAGAGGAGAAAGCAGTTTTATAAGGATGAAAAGGTTGCAACAAATCAAATTGGTTCATGTCCTTCACCTGCAAGAGGAGTTCAAGGATAACCTGAATGTGAGCTAACAACCTGCCTAATCCACTGATTTAACACAAACAATTTTACTTTTTTTTTGCAAAAAATAAAACAGTAACACTAATACTTTGTTTTAGTTATTTTTCAATAAGCACAACCGAAAACATGATAAGATTAAAACAGCGATTAAGTTAAGCCTGCAATCAACCTCCCTGATCTTCACTTACTTTCAATGTCGTTAAAATATTTAAATTCTAACTTAAGTTTTCAACTTTCTGTCTGACATGTCTATCTCAAATACTTTATATCGATGCTATTTATTATCTTACATAAATTTTAAAATCAAATAAATATTTAGCATATTACAGAATAAATTTCATGCAATCTAAATGAAAAACAAGTACAATAAGAATATATGACAAAGTCCTATGAGCATGGCAACATATACCAAACTTTGAAAAGGCACAGAACAAAGGTATTTCAAATGCAAGCCAAGCGAAAAGTAAGAACAAATTTGTGACGCGTCATTTAACGAATGGAGCAAACCCGACAGTTACCGCCTTGCAACGGTCAGTCGGCAATATGGACCGACTGGGGTGCTTAAGCCGGTTTTACAGAGCTCTAACCTCGCACTTCCTGACGAGTTTCTCAAATGCAAGCAATGAAAAGAAAAACGATCTTTTTGAATACAAAATGTCCAAGCGCTGATATTTTCTATAAGTTATGACGAAAGTAGTGACGTCATTGAAAAAATAAATGTCCACAAAGTGTTTAGAAAAGATTATATTTAAACTGGTCTGCAAAATGTAAATAAATCCAAATTTCTAATTTCTAATCCATCGTCTTAATACGTTGTTTCTATGTTAGAAGAAGCATGTTTTAACTCCCGATGTAGGTGCTTACTGTTAGTTATCTCACTTTGACAGGATATTTGTATTTACACTGTTTGTTTGATAGAAAAACCTTCAGGAAGTTCGACGTTGGAACGCTCCACAAACTAGGTTTAAACACCCCCTCGGTTCTTTTGCAGACTGACCGTTCCAAGGCGGTGACTGCTGCTTTTTTGTATGTTATGTCTCGTCTATGTGTGTGTGTCACATTTACATTTACCATGTTTGTATTGGTCTAGAGGTAGTTTAGATTTAAATATCTGTCGTAATTTTGAGAGGACCTTTTCTAATTTAAATATTAAAAAAGGGAACATTTTTACAATGAAATGAATGCTATATAAATCTACATGTCAATATCTACAGTCAAACCCTTGTAACTCGAACAACAACTGGCATGACCTTCCAGTTCGAGCAAGCCGCGAGGTTGAGGGAAGGAGAAATGTGCATGTTTGCAAATGTTTTCAGCTTATACTGGCTCCAATGATACTGAGTAACTATAAACAGTATGGGATTAATCTTTTCAAATTATGCAAACTTATCTTTAATTATTGCTTTGAGATAATACATTGGCGGGGTGACAGCTCCAATATTGGCAGCATGTGCAACAGAGACATAACGTTTGCATTTGTCATCGTTATTATTCTTAAAACATTGAAATTATGGTTCTTGGTTTGTGTACTTGAATGAACCTGTTCAAAAAGACTGGTTTGCACGTCAAAATGAGGAAAACTGTATATGCATATCACATATTCATTATAAGGCGTGTTTCCCAGTGGAATCAGACATAAGATAACAACCCCTACACCACCCAATGAATCCCCCTCCACACTGTAGTAAACAGCCTGCAAATGCAGTTTCATACGCCTGTCAGTACACATTATAGACTTAGTAGAGTAGTAAGATGATTGATCTGCACCCACAGTATTTGCCAAAGCCTTCAAAGCTAATAGCTAAAATACAAGAAATTAGACGACTTCTTACCAGAAGAATCTACTGCCGAGTTTTGAGGTTCTGCATCAGTGGGATCAGATGACACAGCTTGAAGAATGACTGATGTATTGACCAATTTATTAGCACTGGATGGAAGAGCATTATCCGGGGATGACACTATTTTATCAGGTTGAGCATGTAGCAATATGACTGAAAATGAAGAAAGGAGTTGATTTTTTTCCATTATGCATGGAATAATTATAATAAGGCAAAACATTAGGTCAAAGGAGTAATTTGGTAAAGCAGTATACCCACTAATTCTCAACTAAAATTTACACTAAAAATGCTCAATAAGAGGAATGTTTCCAAACTGAGTACATACTTATTGCTAAATACAGTGTTGTCCCCAAGCGTACAATAATTTGTGAAGACACACCTTAAAGTTAGTGACATGCAAGTCATAGCCCCTACATACTCCTTCTGTGTTTCCTTTCTGAACAGAACCGATCAACATCGGGTCTGCTCATGAGCTATATGCGAAACAATAATTTTGTCACATGAGGGGAGGTTCTACCTGACATTAATCTGGGGACTTACTTTACCAGTCATTAGTTAATACGTCGACCTTATGACCATTATTGTGCTAGTGAGATTAAGAAAACAAACAGAAAGATCAAGCTATAACGAACAAGAAAGATCAGTTTGTAGGTGTGTGTAAGAGCAAGATTCAGTATCACTCAGCTGCATTTACTACAGTAATCTCTTCCAATCGATAGTCAACTTTATGTATATTGTAAATATTACATCCGTTTATTGTGGTAAACACCTTAAAGTCCTCATCTAAAGTGACTTCTGACAGGAAGGCGACACGTTAAATCCAGATCACTTTTAGTTGCTAGGACAAATTAGACAACTGTTATAAAAATGTCTGGAGGAACGGTTGATATACCGACTAATGAAAAAGTGTTATCCGGGGATGAAGCTTCTTTATTAGGTTGAGTGAGTAGCAAAACAGCTGAAAGTTAAGACAGGAGTTGATTTTTTTTTCAATATGCAAGGAATATTTACAATAAGGCAAACATCAGGTCAAAGGAATAATTCAGAGTAAAGCAGTATATCCCATAATTCTCAACTAACATTTACCCGGGGAATGCTCATTAAAAAGAATGTTACGAAAGTTAGTGCATATTAATTGCTAAATAAAGTTTCCTATTAATACACTCATTATGAACAGACAGACAGTATGGTTTGAGATTGTGTAATAATTTGTGAAGACACACTTACGCAAGTCATAGCCCCTACATGTTATTTATTTTATTGATATCTCATTTCAGGTAAAGCAGTTGTATTGCTAGAGACACTTGTCAGTGGGCGCAGTACGAGTAATATCATTAGGCTGTCTGAATTGCCAGGTGTTAATAAAATTTTAGCAAATATTTATAGCTGAAAGTGTACTTAACAGTTTATTGAACGTTAAATTGTTTATTTCAGAATAGTGAGAATACAGCAAATATTCTGTGAGTTTAGTTTGAAACTTTTAGTTTACTTTAATAAATAACAAGTCACAATATATTTTTGTACACACACTTATGTGTTATTATGTAATATGTGGTTGAAAAAGTAATCGATTAAGCAGGTAAGCACACCAAATTAGAGAGTCTACCAAAATGTGCTCATAGGTTTATTGTTTAAAAACTGCCTTTTTCTAACTTATGATGCACATTTACTTTCGCCTTGTTAGCAGGGTCAGGATCTCCAGAGACCCATCCACCCCAGAAATGGCCCCGTAGTGCCATTGGGGACCTTTTCGGGGATGTATTGATTGTGAAACCCCAGCCAGTAAAATCAATCTCCTTTCGGGCTAGGGATGAGATCAACCGCTACATAAGTCAGTCAGGCGTTCAGGTGGAAGAAAATCCATTGGCATGGTGACAGCACAACTGTGAGAAATTTCTTCTTTTGGGAAAGCTAGCCATGCCCTACTTGAACATTCAAGGAACAACTGTGCCAAGTAAGAGGGTATTTTCAACAGCTGGTGACAAGAGCTCATCTTCTTGAAAAACAAGTTATATAGTTCACATTGTCATATGTTGATTGGCGAGATGGGACACCATATGATACTAAATATTGTTGTTAAATTTTATCTTGTTCTTTTATATTGTACAAAACTGTTGCATTTTTATTTGTGATAGACATTCCAAAGTTACTATTGAGATTTGAAAAATGTTATGTTGCAATTCGTTTTTGGGACCTAACAAATTTAAATGTTAGGTTTGGTGAAAATTATATAAAAACGGCAGCCTCTGGTGTGTTAACAATCCAAGTGTTGATGCCGCACGCCACACGACGGACGAGAGGTATCAGAAAAAAACCGGCTTGAGCACGCTGTACTCATATGAGCTGGCTAAAATGACAAAAAGGTGACAAAACTTCCCTTCTTGAGTTCCTTTTAAAGATACCCATTAGTTCGGAATCACCTAAATAAAAGTAGATAAAACCTATTACATGCGAAAATAAAGCTCTCCATTTGAAGATGTTCAAATTTTGAGCATAGGAGAACGTAAATTAGAACCCGATTGCGATCGATATAAACCCCAATATTTGTTTGTTGTGGAAGTCTTCCGACATTATATGAATCATAATCGCATACGATCGACGAGCTCGTAAAAATCCCGATATTCTCGTGACATGATTATTCAAGACGCACGCGCAGTTCGTCGATAGTGCAATGGCGAATGCATAAACATGACAATGCTGAATCGAAAAGCTTGTTTCACTGAATTGAAGAGATAGTGTCGAGAGAAAAATGTGCCAGGATAAATAATAAGAAAATACAACAGAACTTGAATCAGTCGTAGGACGAAAGTAGAAAAATGATTTTACGCAGCCTCCACAGCTAGAAGCGATCAGCATACAACAACTTGGAACAAATAGGTCAATATTCTACTTTCGCTTTCTCAGTGTCTGAAAACTTGCTAAAGTCTTCTTGTATGCATACGATTTTTTCCTAATGGTTTGAGAAAAGAAATTTTTGTTGCTTGACAAATAAAAAAACGTGTACTCATCGCATGCCAATGATTGATTACGTCTGTTATAATATAAAAGATCGTGTTAAGCGAAATTCAAATGCTCACCACTAAACACATTGATTATTAGTAATAAGTTACCTTATTACTGCCACTTAGATAATTTGTTCAAACTTCAAGTTACCTTATTACTGCCACTTAAGAAAGTTGTTTACAATTGGCAGGTCCCACGGTTATCAAACCAAAAGAATCAGGGATGGATCGGGGGTGGGGTGGAGTGTGTAGATGGGGGGATGCATCCCTCCTCCACCAACCATGCAGGTATAAGAGTTGTGAAAACACATGCATGCGAGCTCAGATAATGAGTGATATTAAACAGTGTTGTATAGTAGAACATGGAACATCATTCAGTGTGAACATCTTTTTTTTCTAGAAGAGAGAGGTGTAGCGGTTTCACTGCACAGGCGGATCTAGAAAATTTTGGTGGGTGGGGTTTAAATCAAGGTCCATTCAACTTTAGCGCAGTAAATACTAAATGTATATACATAGTAATATACCATAAATTCGACCTAATCAGTCAACAGACAAAATTAACTTTAAAAGCTTAATATTTTAAGCTTACATGTATGTGCTTTCATGATAATACTCTTTTACCTAGTTGGTGCCCCCCAGTCCTTTTTTCACTGGTAGTTTATTCACCGAGCCTCTTTAGCTCAGAATATTGTCATTCTCATAATATGTAAAGAGATTTAATATCACTTTCATATGGGTTTACAGGAAATGAAAACCTGGGCGCTAAAGATGACCCTTATCTAATATGTGAGATGAATTAGTGCCTGAGAATGCAATGCTCAATGACCAATCAGGAAAGGTAAGGATGAATTTTGTTTCAATGACTCAAACTGTATGATGATTAAATTTAGAAACCTAGAAATGAGATATTTTGTAAAATGCAAACAGTAATTGACATCAAAATTTGCTACCACTGGGCCCCACAAGTCATGTCCTTCATTAAAAGATGCCATTAAAAGCACAGCTCATATGTTCATTTTTTGCTGACTTTGAAATGCATCACAAAGACACAGATGTGCACATGATAATGATGTCCAACTACAGTGGTTCAGTAAGACCCAAGACAAATGTCCGAACAGATCAACCGGTGTACTGCAGCCCAAATGGAATTTTAAGTTTATTTTAACATTTGTTCCGTTTTGTCAACTAGAGAAAAAAACAGCATCTGTCTTAAAGCCTCAAAGAATGATCTGAAGACCATATTGACATATTTTGTACTTAAATAAAAAAAGTTTGTGACTAAAATTATAGTCTAAATCTGACACACATTTTGTTAGTAAAGTTATTTTACAGATGCCAATATAGCCAGCTTGGTCTTCATTTTCCCCCTTATTTTTGGCACATTACTGTACATGGTAATTAAATGTACAAAAATATTTTACATTGTTTCTTTAAATTTTGTTGGGACTATGGAGCATCCCAGGTCGGGGACATGACTTTTTCCCGCATGGCAATGGTTTGCATTCCATTGAGTGACAACTTCATTTAGGTAGATCCTTTAGTTGTGATGGACTGGTGATTATACCAAGACATAAATCCGTTTCTTCTCCTACCAGTAGTAACTAAAAGTTGCCAATATCACCTGAATTAATGAAAGAAATGTTATTTACTGTCTTTACATGAGAAAAATAAATTTGATTACAATACAAGAGTTATGGAAGTTATGTTGTCTGCCAACGATTGCACATATTTTATTGAAATGTGGATTTACCCTATATAAGAAAAACAGGCCTTGTTATTATTTTTCTCGTTAACTTAATGATTCAAAATGTAAAATATGTTGTTTTTCTTCTTTGCAGACTTTACCGTGATGGTGGGTTGTGTATCGACGTAGGGAAAACAGCAAACTGTTTCTATATTCTATACTGGTGACTGCAGAAGGAAAAACGAAGAGGAGAAAGCAGTTTTATAAGGATGAAAAGGTTGCAACAAATCAAATTGGTTCATGTCCTTCACCTGCAAGAGGAGTTCAAGGATAACCTGAATGTGAGCTAACAACCTGCCTAATCCACTGATTTAACACAAACAATTTTACTTTTTTTTTGCAAAAAATAAAACAGTAACACTAATACTTTGTTTTAGTTATTTTTCAATAAGCACAACCGAAAACATGATAAGATTAAAACAGCGATTAAGTTAAGCCTGCAATCAACCTCCCTGATCTTCACTTACTTTCAATGTCGTTAAAATATTTAAATTCTAACTTAAGTTTTCAACTTTCTGTCTGACATGTCTATCTCAAATACTTTATATCGATGCTATTTATTATCTTACATAAATTTTAAAATCAAATAAATATTTAGCATATTACAGAATAAATTTCATGCAATCTAAATGAAAAACAAGTACAATAAGAATATATGACAAAGTCCTATGAGCATGGCAACATATACCAAACTTTGAAAAGGCACAGAACAAAGGTATTTCAAATGCAAGCCAAGCGAAAAGTAAGAACAAATTTGTGACGCGTCATTTAACGAATGGAGCAAACCCGACAGTTACCGCCTTGCAACGGTCAGTCGGCAATATGGACCGACTGGGGTGCTTAAGCCGGTTTTACAGAGCTCTAACCTCGCACTTCCTGACGAGTTTCTCAAATGCAAGCAATGAAAAGAAAAACGATCTTTTTGAATACAAAATGTCCAAGCGCTGATATTTTCTATAAGTTATGACGAAAGTAGTGACGTCATTGAAAAAATAAATGTCCACAAAGTGTTTAGAAAAGATTATATTTAAACTGGTCTGCAAAATGTAAATAAATCCAAATTTCTAATTTCTAATCCATCGTCTTAATACGTTGTTTCTATGTTAGAAGAAGCATGTTTTAACTCCCGATGTAGGTGCTTACTGTTAGTTATCTCACTTTGACAGGATATTTGTATTTACACTGTTTGTTTGATAGAAAAACCTTCAGGAAGTTCGACGTTGGAACGCTCCACAAACCAGGTTTAAACACCCCCTCGGTTCTTTTGCAGACTGACCGTTCCAAGGCGGTGACTGCTGCTTTTTTGTATGTTATGTCTCGTCTATGTGTGTGTGTCACATTTACATTTACCATGTTTGTATTGGTCTAGAGGTAGTTTAGATTTAAATATCTGTCGTAATTTTGAGAGGACCTTTTCTAATTTAAATATTAAAAAAGGGAACATTTTTACAATGAAATGAATGCTATATAAATCTACATGTCAATATCTACAGTCAAACCCTTGTAACTCGAACAACAACTGGCATGACCTTCCAGTTCGAGCAAGCCGCGAGGTTGAGGGAAGGAGAAATGTGCATGTTTGCAAATGTTTTCAGCTTATACTGGCTCCAATGATACTGAGTAACTATAAACAGTATGGGATTAATCTTTTCAAATTATGCAAACTTATCTTTAATTATTGCTTTGAGATAATACATTGGCGGGGTGACAGCTCCAATATTGGCAGCATGTGCAACAGAGACATAACGTTTGCATTTGTCATCGTTATTATTCTTAAAACATTGAAATTATGGTTCTTGGTTTGTGTACTTGAATGAACCTGTTCAAAAAGACTGGTTTGCACGTCAAAATGAGGAAAACTGTATATGCATATCACATATTCATTATAAGGCGTGTTTCCCAGTGGAATCAGACATAAGATAACAACCCCTACACCACCCAATGAATCCCCCTCCACACTGTAGTAAACAGCCTGCAAATGCAGTTTCATACGCCTGTCAGTACACATTATAGACTTAGTAGAGTAGTAAGATGATTGATCTGCACCCACAGTATTTGCCAAAGCCTTCAAAGCTAATAGCTAAAATACAAGAAATTAGACGACTTCTTACCAGAAGAATCTACTGCCGAGTTTTGAGGTTCTGCATCAGTGGGATCAGATGACACAGCTTGAAGAATGACTGATGTATTGACCAATTTATTAGCACTGGATGGAAGAGCATTATCCGGGGATGACACTATTTTATCAGGTTGAGCATGTAGCAATATGACTGAAAATGAAGAAAGGAGTTGATTTTTTTCCATTATGCATGGAATAATTATAATAAGGCAAAACATTAGGTCAAAGGAGTAATTTGGTAAAGCAGTATACCCACTAATTCTCAACTAAAATTTACACTAAAAATGCTCAATAAGAGGAATGTTTCCAAACTGAGTACATACTTATTGCTAAATACAGTGTTGTCCCCAAGCGTACAATAATTTGTGAAGACACACCTTAAAGTTAGTGACATGCAAGTCATAGCCCCTACATACTCCTTCTGTGTTTCCTTTCTGAACAGAACCGATCAACATCGGGTCTGCTCATGAGCTATATGCGAAACAATAATTTTGTCACATGAGGGGAGGTTCTACCTGACATTAATCTGGGGACTTACTTTACCAGTCATTAGTTAATACGTCGACCTTATGACCATTATTGTGCTAGTGAGATTAAGAAAACAAACAGAAAGATCAAGCTATAACGAACAAGAAAGATCAGTTTGTAGGTGTGTGTAAGAGCAAGATTCAGTATCACTCAGCTGCATTTACTACAGTAATCTCTTCCAATCGATAGTCAACTTTATGTATATTGTAAATATTACATCCGTTTATTGTGGTAAACACCTTAAAGTCCTCATCTAAAGTGACTTCTGACAGGAAGGCGACACGTTAAATCCAGATCACTTTTAGTTGCTAGGACAAATTAGACAACTGTTATAAAAATGTCTGGAGGAACGGTTGATATACCGACTAATGAAAAAGTGTTATCCGGGGATGAAGCTTCTTTATTAGGTTGAGTGAGTAGCAAAACAGCTGAAAGTTAAGACAGGAGTTGATTTTTTTTCAATATGCAAGGAATATTTACAATAAGGCAAACATCAGGTCAAAGGAATAATTCAGAGTAAAGCAGTATATCCCATAATTCTCAACTAACATTTACCCGGGGAATGCTCATTAAAAAGAATGTTACGAAAGTTAGTGCATATTAATTGCTAAATAAAGTTTCCTATTAATACACTCATTATGAACAGACAGACAGTATGGTTTGAGATTGTGTAATAATTTGTGAAGACACACTTACGCAAGTCATAGCCCCTACATGTTATTTATTTTATTGATATCTCATTTCAGGTAAAGCAGTTGTATTGCTAGAGACACTTGTCAGTGGGCGCAGTACGAGTAATATCATTAGGCTGTCTGAATTGCCAGGTGTTAATAAAATTTTAGCAAATATTTATAGCTGAAAGTGTACTTAACAGTTTATTGAACGTTAAATTGTTTATTTCAGAATAGTGAGAATACAGCAAATATTCTGTGAGTTTAGTTTGAAACTTTTAGTTTACTTTAATAAATAAC
The DNA here is from genome assembly GCA_007844125.1 of Sinonovacula constricta. Taxonomy (NCBI): domain Eukaryota; kingdom Metazoa; phylum Mollusca; class Bivalvia; order Cardiida; family Solecurtidae; genus Sinonovacula; species Sinonovacula constricta. Next base: position 11,942,737 of record CM017571.1, on the reverse strand, counting down.
AAGTCACAATATATTTTTGTACACACACTTATGTGTTATTATGTAATATGTGGTTGAAAAAGTAATCGATTAAGCAGGTAAGCACACCAAATTAGAGAGTCTACCAAAATGTGCTCATAGGTTTATTGTTTAAAAACTGCCTTTTTCTAACTTATGATGCACATTTACTTTCGCCTTGTTAGCAGGGTCAGGATCTCCAGAGACCCATCCACCCCAGAAATGGCCCCGTAGTGCCATTGGGGACCTTTTCGGGGATGTATTGATTGTGAAACCCCAGCCAGTAAAATCAATCTCCTTTCGGGCTAGGGATGAGATCAACCGCTACATAAGTCAGTCAGGCGTTCAGGTGGAAGAAAATCCATTGGCATGGTGACAGCACAACTGTGAGAAATTTCTTCTTTTGGGAAAGCTAGCCATGCCCTACTTGAACATTCAAGGAACAACTGTGCCAAGTAAGAGGGTATTTTCAACAGCTGGTGACAAGAGCTCATCTTCTTGAAAAACAAGTTATATAGTTCACATTGTCATATGTTGATTGGCGAGATGGGACACCATATGATACTAAATATTGTTGTTAAATTTTATCTTGTTCTTTTATATTGTACAAAACTGTTGCATTTTTATTTGTGATAGACATTCCAAAGTTACTATTGAGATTTGAAAAATGTTATGTTGCAATTCGTTTTTGGGACCTAACAAATTTAAATGTTAGGTTTGGTGAAAATTATATAAAAACGGCAGCCTCTGGTGTGTTAACAATCCAAGTGTTGATGCCGCACGCCACACGACGGACGAGAGGTATCAGAAAAAAACCGGCTTGAGCACGCTGTACTCATATGAGCTGGCTAAAATGACAAAAAGGTGACAAAACTTCCCTTCTTGAGTTCCTTTTAAAGATACCCATTAGTTCGGAATCACCTAAATAAAAGTAGATAAAACCTATTACATGCGAAAATAAAGCTCTCCATTTGAAGATGTTCAAATTTTGAGCATAGGAGAACGTAAATTAGAACCCGATTGCGATCGATATAAACCCCAATATTTGTTTGTTGTGGAAGTCTTCCGACATTATATGAATCATAATCGCATACGATCGACGAGCTCGTAAAAATCCCGATATTCTCGTGACATGATTATTCAAGACGCACGCGCAGTTCGTCGATAGTGCAATGGCGAATGCATAAACATGACAATGCTGAATCGAAAAGCTTGTTTCACTGAATTGAAGAGATAGTGTCGAGAGAAAAATGTGCCAGGATAAATAATAAGAAAATACAACAGAACTTGAATCAGTCGTAGGACGAAAGTAGAAAAATGATTTTACGCAGCCTCCACAGCTAGAAGCGATCAGCATACAACAACTTGGAACAAATAGGTCAATATTCTACTTTCGCTTTCTCAGTGTCTGAAAACTTGCTAAAGTCTTCTTGTATGCATACGATTTTTTCCTAATGGTTTGAGAAAAGAAATTTTTGTTGCTTGACAAATAAAAAAACGTGTACTCATCGCATGCCAATGATTGATTACGTCTGTTATAATATAAAAGATCGTGTTAAGCGAAATTCAAATGCTCACCACTAAACACATTGATTATTAGTAATAAGTTACCTTATTACTGCCACTTAGATAATTTGTTCAAACTTCAAGTTACCTTATTACTGCCACTTAAGAAAGTTGTTTACAATTGGCAGGTCCCACGGTTATCAAACCAAAAGAATCAGGGATGGATCGGGGGTGGGGTGGAGTGTGTAGATGGGGGGATGCATCCCTCCTCCACCAACCATGCAGGTATAAGAGTTGTGAAAACACATGCATGCGAGCTCAGATAATGAGTGATATTAAACAGTGTTGTATAGTAGAACATGGAACATCATTCAGTGTGAACATCTTTTTTTTCTAGAAGAGAGAGGTGTAGCGGTTTCACTGCACAGGCGGATCTAGAAAATTTTGGTGGGTGGGGTTTAAATCAAGGTCCATTCAACTTTAGCGCAGTAAATACTAAATGTATATACATAGTAATATACCATAAATTCGACCTAATCAGTCAACAGACAAAATTAACTTTAAAAGCTTAATATTTTAAGCTTACATGTATGTGCTTTCATGATAATACTCTTTTACCTAGTTGGTGCCCCCCAGTCCTTTTTTCACTGGTAGTTTATTCACCGAGTCTCTTTAGCTCAGAATATTGTCATTCTCATAATATGTAAAGAGATTTAATATCACTTTCATATGGGTTTACAGGAAATGAAAACCTGGGCGCTAAAGATGACCCTTATCTAATATGTGAGATGAATTAGTGCCTGAGAATGCAATGCTCAATGACCAATCAGGAAAGGTAAGGATGAATTTTGTTTCAATGACTCAAACTGTATGATGATTAAATTTAGAAACCTAGAAATGAGATATTTTGTAAAATGCAAACAGTAATTGACATCAAAATTTGCTACCACTGGGCCCCACAAGTCATGTCCTTCATTAAAAGATGCCATTAAAAGCACAGCTCATATGTTCATTTTTTGCTGACTTTGAAATGCATCACAAAGACACAGATGTGCACATGATAATGATGTCCAACTACAGTGGTTCAGTAAGACCCAAGACAAATGTCCGAACAGATCAACCGGTGTACTGCAGCCCAAATGGAATTTTAAGTTTATTTTAACATTTGTTCCGTTTTGTCAACTAGAGAAAAAAAACAGCATCTGTCTTAAAGCCTCAAAGAATGATCTGAAGACCATATTGACATATTTTGTACTTAAATAAAAAAAGTTTGTGACTAAAATTATAGTCTAAATCTGACACACATTTTGTTAGTAAAGTTATTTTACAGATGCCAATATAGCCAGCTTGGTCTTCATTTTCCCCCTTATTTTTGGCACATTACTGTACATGGTAATTAAATGTACAAAAATATTTTACATTGTTTCTTTAAATTTTGTTGGGACTATGGAGCATCCCAGGTCGGGGACATGACTTTTTCCCGCATGGCAATGGTTTGCATTCCATTGAGTGACAACTTCATTTAGGTAGATCCTTTAGTTGTGATGGACTGGTGATTATACCAAGACATAAATCCGTTTCTTCTCCTACCAGTAGTAACTAAAAGTTGCCAATATCACCTGAATTAATGAAAGAAATGTTATTTACTGTCTTTACATGAGAAAAATAAATTTGATTACAATACAAGAGTTATGGAAGTTATGTTGTCTGCCAACGATTGCACATATTTTATTGAAATGTGGATTTACCCTATATAAGAAAAACAGGCCTTGTTATTATTTTTCTCGTTAACTTAATGATTCAAAATGTAAAATATGTTGTTTTTCTTCTTTGCAGACTTTACCGTGATGGTGGGTTGTGTATCGACGTAGGGAAAACAGCAAACTGTTTCTATATTCTATACTGGTGACTGCAGAAGGAAAAACGAAGAGGAGAAAGCAGTTTTATAAGGATGAAAAGGTTGCAACAAATCAAATTGGTTCATGTCCTTCACCTGCAAGAGGAGTTCAAGGATAACCTGAATGTGAGCTAACAACCTGCCTAATCCACTGATTTAACACAAACAATTTTACTTTTTTTTTGCAAAAAATAAAACAGTAACACTAATACTTTGTTTTAGTTATTTTTCAATAAGCACAACCGAAAACATGATAAGATTAAAACAGCGATTAAGTTAAGCCTGCAATCAACCTCCCTGATCTTCACTTACTTTCAATGTCGTTAAAATATTTAAATTCTAACTTAAGTTTTCAACTTTCTGTCTGACATGTCTATCTCAAATACTTTATATCGATGCTATTTATTATCTTACATAAATTTTAAAATCAAATAAATATTTAGCATATTACAGAATAAATTTCATGCAATCTAAATGAAAAACAAGTACAATAAGAATATATGACAAAGTCCTATGAGCATGGCAACATATACCAAACTTTGAAAAGGCACAGAACAAAGGTATTTCAAATGCAAGCTAAGCGAAAAGTAAGAACAAATTTGTGATGCGTCATTTAACGAAAGGAGCAAACCCGACAGTTACCGCCTTGCAACGGTCAGTCGGCAATATGGACCGACTGGGGTGCTTAAGCCGGTTTTACAGAGCTCTAACCTCGCCCTTCCTGACGAGTTTCTCAAATGCAAGCAATGAAAAGAAAAACGATCTTTTTGAATACAAAATGTCCAAGCGCTGATATTTTCTATAAGTTATGACGAAAGTAGTGACGTCATTGAAAAATAAATGTCCACATAGTGTTTAGAAGAGATTATATTTAAACTGGTCTGCAAAATGTAAATAAATCCAAATTTCTAATTTATAATCCATCGTCTTAATACGTTGTTTCTATGTTAGAAGAAGCATGTTTTAACTCCCGATGTAGGTGCTTACTGTTAGTTATCTCACTTTGACAGGATATTTGTATTTACACTGTTTGTTTGATAGAAAAACCTTCAGGAAGTGCGACGTTGGAGCGCTCCACAAACCAGGTTTAAACACCCCCTCGGTTCTTTTGCAGACTGACCGTTCCAATGCGGTGACTGCTGCTTTTTTGTATGTTATGTCTCGTCTCTGTGTGTGTGTCACATTTACATTTACCATGTTTGTCTTTGTCTAGAGGTAGTTTAGATTTAAACATCTGTCGTAATTTTGAGAGGACCTTTTCTAATTTAAATATTAAAAAAGGGAACATTTTTACAATGAAATGAATGCTATATAAAGCTACATGCCTATATCTACAGTCAAACCCTTGTAACTCGAACAACAACTGGCATGACCTTCCAGTTCGAGCAAGCCGCGAGGTTGAGGGAAGGAGAAATGTGCATGTTTGCAAATGTTTTCAGCTTATGCTGGCTCCAATGATACTGAGTAACTATAAACAGTATGGGATTAATCTTTTCAAATTATGCAAACTTTTCTTTAATTATTGCTTTGAGATAATACATTGGCGGGCTGACAGCTCCAATATTGGCAGCATGTGCAACAGAAACATAACGTTTGCATTTGTCATCGTTATTATTCTTAAAACATTGAAATGATGGTTCTTGGTTTGTGTACTTGAATGAACCTGTTAAAAAATCTTCTTCAAAAAGACTGGTTTGCACGTCAAAATGAGGAAAACTGTATATGCATATCACATATATTCATTATAAGGCGTGTTTCCCAGTGGAATCAGACATAAGATAACAAACCCTACACCACCCAATAAATCTCAGGCCACACTGTAGTAAACAGCCTGCAAATGCAGTTTCATACGTCAGTACACATTATAGACTTAGTAGAGTAGTGAGATGATTGATCTGCACCAACAGTATTTGCCAAAGTCTTCAAAGCTAACAGCTAAAATACAAGAAATTAGACGACTTCTTACCAGAAGAATCTACTGCCGAGTTTTGAAGTTCTGCATCAATGGGATCAGATGACACAGCTTGATCAATTACTGATGTATTGCCCAATTTATCAGCACTGGATAAAAGAGCATTATCCGGGGATGACACTATTTCATCAGGTTGAGCATGTGGCGATATGGCTGAAAATGAAGAAAGGAGTTGATTTTTTTCCATTATGCATGGAATAATTATAATAAGGCAAAACATCAGGTCAAAGGAGTAATTTAGATTTGGTAAAGCAGTATATCCCATAATTTTCAACTAAAATTTCACAAGGAATGCTCATTAAGAGGGATGTTCCAAAACTTAGTGCATACCTATTGCTAAATAGTGTTGTCCCCAACCTTACAAAAATTTGTGCAGACACACCTTAAGTTAGTGACATGCAAGTCATAGCCCCTACATACTCCTTCTTTGTATCCTTTCTGAACAGAACCGATCATCATCGGGTCTGCTCATGAGCTAAATGCGAAACAATAATTTTGTCACCTGTTTAAAAAATACCAGAGTGCACATACTGTGCAAAATAGTCATACAATCTTTGCATTTTTTTTTTAGGTAAACTACTTATAGTTCTTTCTCTTGGGTTGTTAAGAACGATTTAAATATATATTGCTACACACATTTATGTACATGTATGTACTGCTATTTAGTTTATCAAGGATTTGTCAAATAAATATAAAACTATTGACTACTAATATTTCTGGGTTGAGTTTGAAGTTGGCAGTAACATGTGTCTAAACTAATAATGTTATTTCTATTACATTTATGGTGCGAAGACTTGACTTTTTATAATTTTATTTGAAGAAGATCTATTTGATATTTAACAACAAGACATTAGTGACCTAGAAAGCTTGAGAGCACCGCATGTTGTATTAGACTGGTAACTTAGAAAGGTAACTTTCATAAGAGGAGGTTCTACCTGACATTGATCTGGGGTCTTCCTTTACCAATCACTAGTTAAAACGTCGACCTTATGACCATAACTGTGCTAGTGCGATGTAAGAAAACAAACAGAATGATCAAGCTTTTACGAACAAAAAGAGCAGTTTGTAAGTGTATGTAAGAGCAAGTTTCAGTATCATCCAGTTGCCTTGACTGCAGTACTCTCTTCCCATCGCATGTCAACTTTATGTATATTGTGAACAGTACACCCGTTTATTGGGGTAAACACATAAAAGCCCTCATCTAAAGTGACTTCTGACGGGAAGGCGACACGTTAAATCCATATCTCTTTAAGTTGCTAGGACGAATCAGACAACTGTTATAAAAATAATGTCAAATTTACAGCTATTAAAATTAAGAGAAGCAAAAACAACAAGAAGTTTTAAACAGTGTATTATTAGGAATATTCAATTAACAAGTAAGTATAAAAGAAGTAATTTACAAACTACATACCCCACATCGAATCATCAATATTAACAACATTATTGCTTTCATAATTATCATTTTACTATCATAAGTTTATTGCAAAAATGACAAATATCGCTTATAAACATTATCTATAAAACACTTTAATTTTTATGTTCTTTGAAACAGTATTCAGAGAAAGTTGAACAACTTACACCCATCACCGGTGAGTTTATAGTGGAATCTAAGCAAATAAGCAATTTAGACAATTTCTTACCAGAAGAATCTACTGACAAACTTCGAGGTTCTGCATCAGTGGGATCAAATGACACATCTGGAGGATGAAGACAGGAATTATTTTTTTTTCAATATGCAAGGAATATTTACAATAAGGCAAACATCAGGTCAAAGGAATAATTCAGAGTAAAGCAGTATATCCCATAATTCTCAACTAACATTTACCCGAGGAATGCTCATTAAAAGGAATATTCCGAAAGTTAGTGCATATTAATCGCTAAATAAAGTGCTGTCCACAACATTTCCTATTAATACACTTATTATGAACAGACAGACAGTATGGTTTGAGATTGTGTAATTTGTGAAGACACACTAATTTCTTTTCGAGGTTCTGCATCAGTGGGATCAAATGATACATCTGGAGGAACGCTTGATGTACCCGGGGATGAAACTTCTTCATCAGGTTGAGTGCGTAGCAAAACAGCTGAAAGTTAAGACAGGAGTTGATTTGTTTTTTCAATATGCAAGGAATATTTACAATAAGGCAAACATCAGGTCAAAGGAATAATTTAGAGTAAAGCAGTATATCCCATAATTCTCAACTAACATTTACTCGAGGAATGCTCATTAAAAGGAATGTTCCGAAAGTTAGTGCATATTAATTGCTAAATAAAGTTTCCTATTAATACACTCATTATGAACAGACAGACAGTATGGTTTGAGATTGTGTAATAATTTGTGAAGACACACTTACGCAAGTCATAGCCCCTACATGTTATTCATTTTATTGATATCTCATTTCAGGTAAAACAGGGTTGTGGAGATGCAGTTGTATTGCTAGAGACACTTGTCAGTGGGCGCAGTACTAGTAATACCATTAGGCTGTCTGAATTGCCAGGTGTTAATAAAATTTTGGCAAATATTTGTAGCTGAAAGTGTACTAAACAGTTTATTGAACATTAAATTGTTTATTTCAGAATAGTGAGAATACAGCAAATATTCTGTGAGTTTAGTTTGAAACTTTTAGTTTACTTTTATAAATATCAAGTCAAAATATATTTTTGTATACATACTTATGTGTTGTTATGTAATATGTGGTAGTAAAAGTAATCGATTAAGCAGGTAAGCACACCAAATTAGAGAGTCTACCAAAATGTGCTCATAGCTTTATTGTTTAAAAACTGCATTTTTCTAACTTATGATGCACATTTTCTTTTGCCTTATTAGCAGGGTCAGGATCTCCAGGGACTCATCCACCCCAGGAATGGCCCCGTAGTGCCATGGAGGACCTTTTTGGGGATGTCTTGATTGTGAAACCCCAGCCAGTAAAATCAATCTCCTTTCGGGCTAGGGATGAGATCAACTTACACCCATCCCCGCTACATAAGTGAGTCAGGCGTTCAGGTGGAAGAGAATCCATTGGCATGGTGGCAGCACAACTGTGAGAAATTTCTTCTTTTGGGAAAGCTAGCCATGCCCTACTTGAACATTCAAGGAACAACTGTGCCAAGTGAGAGGGTATTTTCAACAGCTGGTGACAAGAGCTCATTTTCTTGAAAAACAAGTTATATAGTTCACATTGTCATATGTTGATTGGCGAGATGGGACACCATATGACACTAAATGTTGTTGTTAAATTTTATCTTGTTTTTTTTTTATATTGTAAACTGTTGCATTTTTATTTGTGATAGACATTCCAAAGTTACTAAAGAGATTTGAAAAATGTTATGTTGCAATTTGTTTTAGAGACCTAACAAATTTAAATGTTAGGTTATTCTGCTAATTTATTCAATATGTGATACCTTTTTGTCATACTTTCAGATTAATGACTTCCACACTTCGTTTCAGTAAAAAAACTCTGCTTACTCAAGTTATTATGTAATAGTGTACCTTTGTGATGAGAAAAGTTATCCTCTGTATCAAAATATGACGTATCGCGATACGTATTGTATCGTTTGTGATGTATCGCGATACGTATAGTATCGTAAGGGCAGCGTATCGTTACACCCCTAGCCTCGAGTGTCCACAAGGCTTTTCTAAGATACGACCTAGTGTTCGACTGTTTGACCGCACATGACCCAGTTAGAACTCACAGATTTTATGAAGGTAAACATTCTGGCCAAGTTTGGTGAAGATTGAATCATGAATGTGTTCACGAGGTTTTTCTAAGATTTGACCTAGTGACCATTTTTAAGTAAAGATTAGTTTATAAATGTGGCATCTAACATGTTCACAAGTTTTTTTCTTTCAAAGTTTGACATAGTGACATAGTTCTTGATCCCAAACATCCTGACCAAGTTTGGTGAAAATTGTATAAAAAATGCAGCTTCTGGCGTGTTAACAATCCAAGTGTTGAAGCCGCACGCCACACGACGGACAAGAGGTATCAGAAAAAACCGGCTTGAACACGGTGTACTCAGGTGAGCTGGCTAAAATGACAAAAAGGTGACAAAACTTCCCTTCTTGAGCTCCTTTTAAAGATACCCATAACTTCGGAATCACCTAAATAAAAGTAGATTAAACCTATTACATGCGAAAATAAAGCTCTCCATTTGAAGATGTTCACATTTTGAGCATAGGAGAACGTAAATTAGAACCCTATTGCGATCGATATAAACCCCAATATTTGTTTGTTGTGGAAGTCTTCCGACATTGTATGAATCATAATCGCGTACGATCGACGAGCTTGTAAAAATCCCGATATTCTCGTGACATGATTATTCAAGACGCATGCGCCGTTCATCGATAGTGCAATGGCGAATGTATAAACATGGCAATGCTGAATCGAAAAGCTTGTTTCACTGAATTGAAGAGGAAGTGTCGAGAGAAAAATGTGCCAGGATAAATAATAAGAAAATACAACAGACCTTGAATCAGTCGTAGGACGAAAGTAGAAAAATGATTTTACGCAGCCTCCACAGCTAGAAGCGATCCGCATACAACAACTTGGAACAAATAGGTCAGTATTCTACTTTCGCTTTCTCAGTGTCTAAAAACTTGCTAAAGTGTTCTTGTATGCATACGATTTTTTCCTAATGGTAGGAGAAAAGAAATTTTTGTTGCTTGACAAATAAAAAAACGTGTTTTTATCGCATGCCGATGATTGATCACTTCTGTTATAATATAAAAGATCGTGATAAGCAAATTTCAAATGCTCACCACTAAACAAATTGATTATTAGTAATTAGTTATCTTCTTACTGCCACTTAGATAATTTCTAAGTTGTTCAAACTTCAAGTTACCTTACTACTGCCACTTTAGAAAAGTTGTTTACAATTGGCAGGTCCCACGGTTATCAAACCAAAAGAATCAGGGAGGGGTGGGATGTGTGGATGGGGGATGCATCCCTCCTCCACCAACTATGCAGGTATAAGAGTTGTGAAAGCACATGCATGCGAGCTCAGATAATGAGTGATATTAAACAGTGTTGTATAGTAGAACATGGGACATCATTCAGTGTGAACATCTTTTTTTTCTAGAGGAGAGAGGTGTAGCGGTTTCACAGCACAGGCGGATCCAGAAAATTTTGGAGGGTGGGGTTTGAATCAAGGACCATTCAACTTTAGCGCAGTAAATACTAGATGTATATACATAGTAATGTACCCTAAATTCGACCTAAGCAGTCAACAGACAAAATTTACTTTAAAAGCTTAATATTTTAAGCTAACATGTATGTGCTTTCATGATTACACTCTTTTACCTGGTTGATGTCCCCCCCACCCATATCCTTTTTTCACTGGTAGTTTATTCACCGAGCCTCTTTAGCTCAGAATATTGTCATTCTCATAATATGTAAAGCGATTTAATATAACTTTCATATGGGTTTACAGGAAATGAAAACCTGGGCGCTAAAGATGACCCTTATCCAACATGTGAGATGAATTAGTGCCGGAGAATGCAATGCTCAATGGCCAATCAGGAAAGGTAAGGATGAATTTTGTTTCAATGACTCAGACTGTATGATGATTAAATTTAGAAACCTAGAAATGAGATATTTTGTAAAATGCAAACAGTAATTGACATCAAGATTTTGCTGCCACTGGGCCCCACAAGTCATGTCCTTCATTAAAAGATGCCACTAAAAGCAACTAACTGCAGAGCTCATATGTTCATTTTTTTGCTGACTTTGAAATGCATCACAAAGACACAGATGTGCACATGATAATGATGTCCAACTACAGTGGTTCAGTAAGACCCAAGACAAATGTCCGAACAGAACAACCGGTGTACTGCAGCCCAACTGGAATTTTAAGTTTATGTTAATATTTGTTCCGTTTTGTCAACTAGAGAAAAAAACAGCATCTGTCTTAAAGCCTCAAAGAATTATCTGAAGACTATATTGACATATTTTGTACTTAAATAAAAAAAGTTTGTGACTAAAATTATAGTCTAAATCTGACACACATTTTGTTAGTAGTTATTTTACAGATGCCAATATAACCAGCTTGGTCTTCATTTTACCCCTTATTTTTGGCACATTACTGTACATGGTAATTAAATGTACAAAAATATTTTACATTGTTTCTTTAAATTTTGTTGGGACTATGGAGCACCCCAGGTCGGGGACATGACTTTATCCCGCATGGCAAGGGTTTGCATTCCATTGAGTGACAACTTCATTTAGGTAGACCCTTTAGTTGTGATGGACTGGTGATTATACCAAGACATATATCCGTTTCTTCTCCTACCAGTAGTAACTAAAAGTTGCCAATATCACCTGAATTAATGAAAGAAATGTTATTTACTGTCTTTACATGAGAAAAATAAATTTGATTACAATACAAGAGTTATGGAAGTTATGTTGTCTGCAAACGATTGCACATATTTTATTGAAATGTGGATTTACCCTATATAAGAATATAAGGCCTTGTTATTATTTTTCTCGTTAACTTAATAATTAAAAATGTAAAATATGTTGTTTTTCTTCTTTGCAGAATTTGCGATGATGGTGGGTTGTGTATCGACATAGGGAAAACAGCAAACTGTTTCTATATTCCATACTGGTGACTGCAGAAGGCAAAATGAAGAGGAGAAAGCAGTTTTATAAGGATGAAAAGGTTGCAACAAAATCAAACTGGTTCATGTCCTTCACCTGCAAGAGGAGTTCAAGGATAACCTGAATGTGTGCTAACAACTTGCCTAATCCACTGATTTCACACACACAGTTTTACTTTTTTTTGCAAAAAATAAAACAGTAACACTAATACTTTGATTTATTTATTTTTCAATAAGCACAACCGAAAACATAATAAGATTAAAACAGCGATTAAGATAAGCCTGCAATCAATCTCTCCGATCTTCACTTACTTTCAATGACCTTAAAAATATTTAAATTCTAACTTATGTTTTCAATCTTCTGTCTTTCATGTCTATCTCACTCAAATACTTTATATCGATGCTATTTATAATCTTACATAAAATTTAAAATCAAATAAAAATTTAGCATATTACAGAATAAATTTCATGCAATCTAAATGAAAAACAAGTACAATAAGAATATATGACAAAGACCTATGAGCATGGCAACATTTACCCAACATTGAAAAGGCACAGAACAATGGTATTTCAAATGCAAGCCAAGCGAAAAGTAAGAACAAATTTGTGATGAGTCATTTAACGAAAAGAGCAAACCCGACAGTTACCGCCTTGGAACGGTCAGTCGACAATATGGACCGACTTGGGTGCTTAAGCCGGTTTTACAAAGCTCTAACCTCGCACTTCCTGACGAGTTTCTCAAATGCAAGCAATGAAAAGAAAAACGATCTATTTGAATACAAAGTGTCCAAGCGCTGATATTTTCTATAAGTTATGACGAAAGTAGTGACGTCATTGAAAAATAAATGTCCACATAGTGTTTAGAAAAGATTATGGTATTATTTCGATTTGAAAAAGTACACAAAAATGGTTGACTATAAAAAAAAAATTAATGAACAAACATGACCAGAAACAAATAAACTGTTGTAGCATCATGTTCATGTGAAGATGGAATTGAAGAACCAAAGTCCAATGTCCATCAAAGGAAATACACGTAACAATCCTTATAGGATGAATTAAATGACAACATAGATTACATGCACGGGGAGAATTTCTGCGGCCGCCACACTACACAAGTAACATTGTTGTGATCATGAATAAGAATATATGACAAAGTCCTATGAGCATTGCAACATATACCAAACTGCGAAAAGGCACATAACAAAGGTATTTCACATGCAAGCTAAGCGAAAAGTAAGAACAAATTTGTGATGAGTCATTTAACGAAAAGAGCAAACCCGACATTTACCGCCTTGGAACGGTCAGTCGGCAATATACGTTGGTAATATGAAGACAAAATGTGTTATGTCTACTTGCACTCATTTCAATCCCCTTTTACTACCTGATTTTAAGCCCTGATCCTCATCATGACTATATTGTATGTGCATGTGAGAATGAGAATTGCCGTAGTAGTTTATTAGATTAAAAATGTTAGAAGTTAAATTGAGACAAAATTTGAAAAGGAGATGGTTTACAGTTGTAAAATTGTTTTTAATGCTCCCTGGTTGCCTATTAGCATGTAAACATGCTGGTCCAAAGGAAGTGATTCTTGCATTTTGTCTTAATTACCTTCTAATACTGTCACTACAATGCTATCCGCCTTTTAATAGTTTTGTTACTAATTGAATCATGTTATTCTTTAATTGGTGCTATACTAGGTTATTTCATGTTATATCAATACACACTTACAAACGTTTAAAATACTTACAGGAATATGTGTACTATATTATCATTCAGTAAACTGATCCACATTACTTTTTAATTTCCAATATAGGTACTACAGGTGTAGCGGTGTGAAATTATTTCACCAACAGGAGAAGTAAAGTGCCTTCTTCCCTCCGCTAGCCTGTGGGAGATCCTTCGGCAAGGTCAAGTCCCCACTTAACCCCGCCCCATCCCGGCCAGGGTTATGTGAATTCTAGATCAAGAAACTCCAAAGGCCATCAAAGGTTTCTGGACTGTCAGTGACAGAGTTGTGATAATAAAACTTAAGGGTACACCTTTCGACATTGGAATTGTGCAAGTATATGCACCAACAGCTAATAAAGGTGATGCAGAAATTGAGGAGTTTTATGAAAATATCGAAAAAGGCAATTAAGCAACTGAAGTCTCAAGATATCAGAATTATAATGGGTGACTTCAATTCAAAATTAGGAAAAGGGAAAGATGAAACCACAGTTGGCCCATTTGGAATAAGAGTGAGAAATGAGGGATTGGGATTGGGATTAGCCGGCATTTTTGCCGATACTGCGCAGCGACATTTCTATCATTATAGCACAGGGGCACTTATGAGGTGCCCAGGGACTGAACCCGGCCGGTCCATTATACTGACACCGACGAGTCAGGCGTAATGCTGTCCCCTTAGCCCCGAGCGTTAGGAGGGAAGCCATTACTACCAACTTTAAAGTCTTTGGTTTGACCCGGCCGGGGTTCGAACCCACGACCTCCCGATCCGCAAGCCGACGCTCTACCACCTGAGCTATGTGAGAAATGAAAAAGGAGAGCGGCTCACAGAATGGTGAAAGAACAAAAGCTGGTTATCATGAATACATGGTTTGAAAACCATCCAATAAGATGCTTGACGTAGAATAACCCTGGCGATAGAACCAGAAATCAAATAGATTACATTCTGATTCAAGAACGCTTTCGTAACTCTATAACATCTTGTAAGTCCATGCCCGGTGCAGACTGTGGAAGTGATCATATACCAGTTGTCGGGACAATGCGACTAAAATTGAAAAAGTTGTTAAAAGCAAAAAGAACACCAAAACTCAGATGAACATGCTACAAACTGACAAAGAAATCAAAGAAAAATACACAATCAAAGTTGGAAACAAATTCGATGGCCTAGATCAACTCACCACTACAGAGGAAAAATGGCAGTTGATGATAGATAGCATTAGCGAGGCAGCAAAAGAACACATACCAGTGACAAACAGAAAGGAACATAAGAAGTGGATGAGGTCTGAGATTTAGACCTAATGGAAAACAGAAGAAAGGCAAAAGTAGATGAAAAGAAGTATAAAGAATTCGACAAACTGGTTACGAAAAAGTGTAATGAAGCCAAGGAGGAATGGATAAATATGCAGTGCCAGGAAACTGAAACGAATGCAAATTTTGACAGCAAACTTATGCATGAAAAGATAAAAGATGTGACAGGGAGGAAAACATCTGAAAAAACAGGTTGCATAATGTCGAGGGATGGAGAAATACTAATGGAAAAAGAAGATATTCTTAACAGGTGGTCAGAATACATCGAAGAGTTATACCATGACGACAGAGGTCCACCTCATCATATTAGCAACGAAGATGGCCATAAAATCATGGAAGACGAAGTGAGACATGCACTTAGCAAGATGAAAAGTGGAAAGGCGCCAGGACCTGATGATATCCCGTCTGAATACAGGAGAGATTCCGACAGATATGAAGAAATACATTTACATGGCGATCCCTCAGAAACCGGGCACAGCTGAATGTGACCAACATCGTACAATCAGCCTGATGCGTCACCTCACTAAGGTTCTTTTACGAATACTCATGAACAGAATGAGAAATAAAATTCTCCCAGAAATATCAGAAACGAAATTCGGATTCATGGCAGACAAAGGCAGCAGAAATGCCATCTTCGCATTGAAAACTCTCACGGAAACCTCTATCGAAGTCCAGAAAGACCTGTTCCTTTGCTTCATTGATTACTCAAAAGCGTTCGACAAAGTACGACACTCTGACTTGTATGATATTCTGGCAGGACTATACATCGATAGGAAAGACTTTCGAGTTCTCCGAAACATAAATTGGGACAAGAGGCAGCCATTTAAGTCGACAATGACATCAGTCAATATAGACCAATCTGCAGGGGTGTGAGGCAGGGCTGCTTGTTTTCACTTGATTTATTTAATATCTATAATGAAATAATTCTACGAAACTTGAGAATTATGTGGCAATTAGTGTAGGTGGCCACAAATGCATGGTGATCTCGAAAAAAGCTGTTATACCACAATGCAACATAGCCTGTAAAGGAGACAGAATCAGACAAGTAAACCCCTTTAAATACCTTGGTTGTACTATCATCCCGGAAGGAAAGTGTGACACAGAAATCAAGAAGAGAATCGGACAATCTAAGGCAACTTTTAACAACATGAAATGCATTTTTACCAACTAAAGATAAGCTTCAGGACAAAGATCCATGTTATGAGAGACTACGTATGGTCCATTCTTCTATACGGATATGAATGCTGGACCCTAACCAAAGACACAGAACAGCGACTAGAAGCAGTAGATATGAGATTCATCTGGAGAGTTATGAAAGTCTCATGGACAAAAAGAAAAACAAATGCAGAAGTAATGGACATGGCTGGATAAAAGAGATCCCTTCTCAACACCATCAGAGAAAGACAGCTAAACATTTTCGGCCATATAATTAGGGCTGGCGGACTAAAGAAACTGGAGTGTCACAAAATGTGAAAAAAGAGCAGAGGAAGACAACGCACAAACTTCACAGAAAGCTTAAACAAACTTGCAATGAATAAAGAGGGCACCAACAATGAGCTCATGAGGAAGACCGAGAACAGGGAAGAATGGAGAGCTATGATCGTCGATGTCTGCAAGTCTGCAAGACCAGACCGGGCACTTGAAGAAAAGGATAGGTACATGTACTATAAACACCCAGGCAAACGATTGAAGGACATTATCCTGACTTATGTTATAGCATTTGTAAACTTAAACATTAGAAAATCAAAACATTTTGAAAAAAATACATGTTGACACATTAACATGTAATAAGCATTTGAATAGTAACCCAAAACTATTAATAAGCAAATTTCAACAAAAACATTGCACTAGATTCTTCATACAAATTTATCAAACAATCTTTTATTACTCTCATTAAAGGTTTGGAACTTTTTGCCTGTGGGATACTTTCTCCATTTTTTCTTTGTTTATCAAATCATAACTTAAGGGATTTTATGCATATTTGTGTCCCCTAATAAGCTTCATTAAATAAATATTAAAATTAAAAATACAAAAATGAATATCAAGTATGAACAGATAAGTTACAATTTTAATCCCTAACTGACATATTCATGAAAAAATGTAACACTCTTAGTACTACACAGTCATAAGGCTGGTCTAATAACTTTTTTATAAGGTAAATAATTCAAGTAGCATACTTTATAGTAATTGTTTAACAAAGTAAACTAACAATGCCATTTTTTCTTAAAGGTAGTTTTGTCCGTACAAAAGTAATTGAATACTTAAAATGACATGTAAAATAATTCAAAATGAATTACATAATGACTTACATCCTCCACAGATACCCAAACACAGGCTAACAATATTCTTTAGATGGCATAATGTGATATACAGAGTAAATTAACAGGCACATTAAATCAGTTTTCTTGCCTATGTTAGAGGGGACACACAGGTCCCTCATTTTTCTTTTACAAATAACAGAGGTGACTTTTATTCCAAGAAGTCAATCTTCTGTGTTGATAAGGGTTTCTGTTCATAATATTGCATTCTTGAGAAATCCCTGTCATGGAAAGGTTACTGTCATTCCTTCCTGAATGATCATTCCTTTAGCAACATGCCTTCCTCTGTCAACAACATCCCTTCTTCTGACTGTTGTCTCAAAATCACTAAAACAATCAACCATTCAAATAAAAAAACACTCTTAATATAATCATGTTAAAAAAAACAACAACATACATATCTTCTATATTTAAAGAAAACTACTTGTGTGACAATATAGTTTTTTAGTTGGTACACTATTTTTACAGACATTCACTTGTGTTGCCAGTTTTGTCCCCCTATTATATCACACTATCATGTCTTTTTACTACTCACAAAAATAATAAGGGCTTGTTTTTACAAAAAGGGAGTGAAAAGTAGCAAATTTCATAAGTAAAAAGGGCTAAATAAGGAATTTCTTGCTAGTTTTATTTGGAATTAGCATTATTTCATACGTTATTGTCATTATGTTGCCCACCATAATCCATTGCTCTGCTCATGCTTGAAAGAAAGGCACCTCTGACCATTATGTCTGACTGGCCAAGGGACCATGTTGCTTTATAGGATGGACATCTCAAGGTGTACCCACTAGCACATCTTAACTGCTATTCACAAGAAATGGAGAACCTTAAACTACAACTAATGAAATATGTTGACGTTTATTTTACATTTTTTTTCTGAAAGCAAATATAAGGAAAAATATGGCTATTTCTGAAAAAAGTAGGGAAAAGTAGGTCTTAGTTGAAAACGTAGGAAAAATAGGAAAAGTAGGGACCAGTAGAAAGCCTGTTTAATGAGAGTATTAGTAATAATGATCGTGACCAACTAGCACATTTTTGAAGACTTTGGCATGTTCTATGATGAAACCATGAGCCAACTGGGCTGTTGGTTTATTTCATGCTGTTTGGAACAAAACAATAAAAGAGGACTATAATGACCCTTTATCGCTCACCTGAGTATCATAGACATTAAGTTATAGTGAGCAAGAATATCAGCAATATTTTAACAGACCAGAATAATTAATTATTGGGTTTATTATCCAAACAACATAATTCAGTCATTTGGAGATGGTGTCCATTTAAAGCAGATTAGGTGCTGCCTTAACTGTGTATAGCATGCTGTGAACACCTGGCACGATACCACAACCAACCCAGTCACATTATACTGATTTACTTACATGTGCTTGAGCATTGGCAAGGGGGCTATATCGTAACGATTTTGGTATGTCAAGACATGTGACCTAACCTGGGGCCTTTCGAATCTGGAGCCAAAACCCTACTGCTTGGCCTATAAGGTCTGGATCCTCCATTTTAAATACAGCATGCCAAGAAGTCCTGTATGAAACCGCACAAACTCCCATTATCCTGACACTGAGCAGACCTGTTGTGTAACTACCTTATATTTGCTTGAGGATTACAAGGGAGCTATAGTACCATAATTTCTAATGACTTTCGTATGTCACAGACCATGAATCTAACCAGGGGTCTCCAGTACCTGGTGCCTACGCTCTAATGATTACACTATCAGGTCCAGTTTAGAATAATCATACTATATGAATTTGCACAGGAGCAACATCTGGACAATCAGTTTCAATTCCTGTTTACTACAAAATAATATAAGGAAAATGGCATACACCCTGGTCTTTTGACAGATCAATATTCTTTTAACAACCCTTCATTCCCTCTGTCTGCTATAGCTCCTGAGGAAAATTGATGGGCAAGCAGTTTTAAAAGAAATGTCATTTAAAGAATTTTTATGGATGTTTGATGTTGGTGGTGTGCAATCACAATAGCTCATTTTGAGTGTATTCTCATGTGAGCTAAAATGCTACTTTCAACAAGGTCACACTGTAAATACAATGAACCCTATCATAAAGTAAATACTATTTTTAAATTATATATCAGTTTAAAAGAAATATGAATGTTGTCATAATCAAATTTGCTTTGTTTAAAGAATGACCGGCCAGGACGTACGGTTATAAAACGACCCAAAATGACAGTAGTATTTGATTACGAAAATTGATGGGTACGAACGACAAACGCCCGTTTATGCTAAAATGTTTATCACACTGTCAACTATGACAGCATAATGAATTTGAAAACTTAAAATATACACGTGTTGATAGAAAAAGTAAAAATCGGTTGCCTTAAAATAAACTATAATCGCTCCGATACTCTGGATCCGTAGTGAGCAAAAAGGGAATGTTGAACGGTAAAAAGACAACAACAGTACTGTCAACTCGTGTCGAGGTAAAAGGACAATTCAGTGCAAGCCATCAAATCTATTCCACAAATTAGGGAGCTAAATAGCGAATAATCAATAACATGCAGCAATCATACATGTTCACCAGAAAATGTACATAAATAGAATAACAATACTCACGTTGAAGACGGCATCTTGTCTAAACATTTTTCAACATGGTAGGCGTGGCTTCATATGCAAAGTAGTAGATTCTCAGCC
The DNA here is from genome assembly GCA_007844125.1 of Sinonovacula constricta. Lineage (NCBI taxonomy): Eukaryota > Metazoa > Mollusca > Bivalvia > Cardiida > Solecurtidae > Sinonovacula > Sinonovacula constricta. Next base: position 11,922,763 of record CM017571.1, on the reverse strand, counting down.
AAGCTTCGATACATTTCGTAAACTATTGGAATGTTCCGTTGAAATTCGCCTTATTACACTTGCTGTTTATATTGCCGATTTGTGTAAAAGATTATTACGCAGTTGGAGACATGTTTTTGGCTTGTTAACATGAATGTTTAAGTTGAGGCTATTATTATAATTTAATGGCATAAGACATTATTTTTGAGTTTTCAACTAATTAAGTGCCACCGAACTAATGGGTATCTTTAATTCAAAGGTAGTAAATTTTATATAACCAAAGAAAAAAACGGCGTCTGCTTAAAACGCTTGGTAAAAGATATCCTGCGAATATGGACAGTGATCAGATATCCTAACGTATGCATACGCAGGTGTGTTTGCACGTACCATTGATAGTTACCATGAACAAGTAAATTACCATAAAAATATGGAATAAAAATTCATGACTAATGAATTTTAGGCAGATATTCACTATTTTTTCAGGAATGTTTTTTTCTTCTTAAGTAGCAGGGGTGTGTGATATACGACCTTTCATACAATTTGTTTAACATTTCTCGTCTCTGTGTTTTTGTCCCATTTACATTTACCCTTTAGCCTTTGTCTAGAGGTAGATTAAATTTGAATATCTGTGGAAATTTTGATAGGACCTTTTATTATTTACCTGTTGATCTAGCTGTAATAAATTTGTTTAAATTGTCAAGTGTTTGCTCTTCAATTTATCGACACCACCACCATTCTCATCATCATCATCATCATCATCATCATCATTATTCCTACATTATCCTCTTCTTCTTGTTACCCTTATCATCGTAAATTGTCACATCATTAGCAGCAGAAGCATCTTAATCTAGGTTTTTATTGTTATTGTAGCAGGATATTTTTCTTTAGGTATTAAAATCAATATCTAAACAAGTGAACAGACACAATTCGGACACCTTACATTTTAGACAACTTGTGCCTACGTAATCATTTGTTGCATGCTTGTGTTGTATATTTTTCACGCAGACCTTAAACCAAGGAAAAATATAAATGCAATAGCCATGTGGACCAAGAAAACTTCCATCCACTTCAATATGAAAAAAATCTGGATTAAACCGGCTCGTAGTTTCGCAGCAACATCTAGCCTTAAGATATAATTGGTTCCAGGCTTCATATTATGGCAACTTTTAAATAATATTGCAAATTATATTATTGTAACACAATCTTTATTATTAAGACAACATACTTTTATTTTGAATGTTTATTGGCATTATCACGTTGCAGTTAGAATATCAAGTAACTCTTTAAAAACTGGGAAAAAAGTTAAAAATATTGAATTGTAATTTAACATAGCATAGATAAACATTAAAATGTGCACGATGTACAAGACTTGCATTTAAAAATATGTAAACGTTTTTTAAGGTAAAGAAAACTGTCTCCTATGTAAGAGTACATGGTGAATTAGGTAGATATCCCGATGTTTAAGAATTGTTAAAAACTGGTTTCAGTTGCTCAACACAGGCAGTTTCATACTTAAATATTTATAACCTAAGGACTGATAAGTATCACATTTTACAAATGGTTACGAATATGTATGGGAAATCCTAACAGAATGGAAAAGGAAATAATTCATCGAAGTATTCAAGCAGATTTTAGCTTATTGTTTTGTGTAAGAATGGATTAATACCATGAAGGAGAAGTATTTTAGTTGTACATAAAACATTAAAAATAAGCTAAGGATAAAAACATTTCTAAGTATTTTATATCGAAGTTTAGGATTACTTCTCATAATTATATAATTCATACTGGACGGTATTTCAACAACCGCACACCGCAAGAACAATGCTTTTGTCAATGTTGTAATATTGTAATATCACTGAAGAGACAGATGAATACAACTTCTTTATGTGTCCTTGTTAGTCAGAATAAATTCATTGTATACGTTTATTAAGAAGCATTATAAAGTCAGATCAAGTATATTAAAATTTGGACAGGTATTACAGTCTGATAATAAAGATATTCTGCAAAAGTCAAATGTGTATTGCCAAAAGGTGTTTGGAAAAAGAAAATCCTTTTAATGAAACAGAAAACATAAATGTAAATCTTACCTGAATTAAAGAGATTGTGTAGTCGATAGTCTTCCTCTGAAAGTAGAAGTATCTCAAAGGGTTGTTATTTAAAATTTTATTATTTTCTTATAGTAAATACAAAATATTTTACAGGTATACTTACATACAGCTGTAATACACAAAGTAAATAAAACCATTCTTAATATTATTTGTAAATATTCTGAAAATATGTTAAGAGCAGGTTTGCCTTGATTTAATACGTTTTCTTTCCTCCTTAATTACATGTTGTTTTACCTTAGTTCAAAATTTTGTGTTCGTTAATTTTGTGTAGATAACATGTAAAGTTCATTTATGATATAATGATCAATATAATTTAAATATCTTTAAAACATACTGTGTTTAGAAATTGCCTTTGAAATTATTTACCATAAAAACAAAATGTATGTGTGCCAGTATTTCGCTCTGTAAATGATAAACATTGTATTTATCTGACACAGCTAAATCTCTTAATATGCCACATTTTCCCAACAATACAGAAATAAACTACTTTAAATGCCAATTGCAAAAATTATAGTTCAAGGAATTGTAGAAGTTAAGATCGCATTACCGCATTATCTGGGTTAGCCAGTCTTACGCTCTCTATTGTAATCAGAAATTCATATATTGCTTATTTATAGATTTGAAAATATGAACATTAAGAGTGCGTTGTTCATGATGTATACTCCCTAACAAGGTTGTGTTCGGAATCATCTTTATGTAGACCAAAACACGAGTGTATGCAGAAATTAAGCCCAATTTCCCCCTAATTGGGTTAAGGTTTTGTTAACTGACCCTTCCTAAGGAAATGACAGACAGAATCTTTAAGCCAATCAGATAAAGGGTTATCCCCACATGTTTACGATGGTCAGTCAAAGGTTAGACAGGTTAGATTGTTGTAAGGGAGACAGTGGATATTACATTGAGCATAATGTTTCAAAACAAATAAATGCTTTATAAAATTTAAATATCTGTGAAAATTTTGATAGGACCTTTTATTATTTACCTATTAATCACAGATATATAAACACATTTGGGAATATTATATATAGTGTAAGTAGATGTGTGACTTCGTGACTAATTGCACTGGTATCGATGCTTTTCATCTGAAGAAAATGACAGAGTAGACAGCTTTTCTGAGATTTTCTCTTAGGTATCAGTAAAATGCGGATTCATACTATGTTTTCTGACAATTTTATGAGTATATTCTAAAGTACTGAGTTAAAAAGTGAAAGTTGGGGTATTATATGGTAAACTCGTACACTTTTATATTGGCTTTGTTTCCATCATTACTATTTATGGCGTATTGATGAACATTGTCACCATTAACAAAAACTCTTTTGTTATGAGCATTTTAGATGACTTCATTACTATCAATTTAGTAAATATAAATCAAGCATCTTCTTTCTATACAAATTAACATTTGTCTGAAACGTGGCAAAACACATGGAGAAATGATAACACAAGAGCATCTGGCGTACCAGTGAAAAGCATGATTGTGTAAGCAGATTTATGACCCTGATACAAGTCAATCAACTCTCAAAAAACTGCAGACGTTGTTAATTGGCTCATTTGAATAGATATTAATAACAAGTGTATAAGCACCTACAAGCATTACCCCATTGTGTGTGGGACAAACTTACTAGAATACTTTTCAAATATTATATAATGTATTGAATGGTGAAATGTTGTGAAATAATTTTGTAAAAAAGCAGCAACATACAGTCTCATATTTCAAAACTTAAAAGCTGGATTTAATTTGAGGTTAATTTATATGTTAATTTGAATCACTACTCACATTTTTAAGATTTCGTTATTCATTGTAATTTAAGTCGCGCTATTTGTCAAAAACTTTTTCCGGTATGCCTGTAAGTTCTTAGAAATAAAATCATTATATTGAACATGTTGATAATATGTGTATATTATCTGTTCATGCCTTCATAGTTGTTCAAATGAGACTAATGTTTAAAAACTGAATGAAGCTCAGAGGATATAAAGACAAAGTCGAGAACTGAGATGGAAAGAGTCCGCTACATTGCATCATTTATACCAACAATCTATGCTATTGAATTATATGTACCTGGGGTCTGCAAGATTCGATTATATGAACGTTTAGGCTGTCAGATGGGAACATATAAACCTGTAGTCTGAGATATATGATTGTACGTATGTGTGCTCCGCGAGGTTGAATCATATGAACGTTTTGGCTGTCAGATGGGAACATATAAACCTGTAGTCTGAGATATATGATTGTACGTATGTGTGCTCCGCGAGGTTGAATCATATGAACGTTTTGGCTGTCAAGAACATATGTACCAACAGTCAGTGTTATTGGATCATAGGTACATGAGGTCTGCAAGAATTGATCATATGAACGTGTAGGCTGTCAGATAGGTACATATGTATATGTAGTCTATGTTATTGGATTATTCGTACCGATGGTCCGCAAGATTAGATCATAAGAACTAGCAGGCTTTCAAACAGGAATATATGTACATATTTTCTTTGAAATTGGATCATATGTTACAGTTCTCCCCGTGAGAGTGTGGAATATGCATCTGAAGTCACTAAGAGAAAGTGATATGCAGAAGTGGATCTACACTGGAAGCCTTCGAGATTGGATGATCTGAGTTTGTAAAATATACATATTTGCCTATAATCGATGAGATAGTGTGATATAAATCAATCTTTTAAAGTATATCTTAAAGCAAATAGTATGTGAGAACAGTGTATGAACTGAAGTTTTGCATATTTATAAATATTATTTTGATATTATGCAGCAGTCCCAATATTTTAGAAGCCATTTTGTTAATAATGATTACAGCTCTAACCAGCAAGTAGTTCCGTGAAAATGTGGCACACCATCTCACTTTTATTTAATAGTATTCTTGTAGCGTAATAGTTACTGTCTACATTTCTAGCTTCTTTAAATTACACTACTTTGTTTATAATTGTATCTGATATTCTTCAACCAAGTTATTATATTATTACTTATATTATTTAGCACGCAGTTGTAATAGGTGCGCTAGCATTATTATGCTAAAGCTCTCAAATATAATTTTACAAAAAGGACTAACATGCTGACTTTTTACTGCTTGCATTTGAGAAACCATTAGAAGTGCAATGTTTGAGCTTTGTAAAACAGGTTTAAATACCTAGCTGGTCATTTCGCCGACTGACCGTTCCAATGCACTTACTGTTGGGTTTGCTCCTATTTGATATAATTTTCTCTTGACAGTTTTGTTGTAACTTCTATATGTGTCATCTTGTCATATTTTCTTATTGTTCATATTTTCTTATTGAGATTATAGCCCCGCCTATGATTTTTTCACAAATTTAAAGATACAAATGAGAGTTATGATAGAAAAGAATAATTTGATACCCTTGAAGGTTTAAATTGTTGCTTAAAAGATATTGTAGTTTATCCATTTTGTGTATCACATTGTGAGATCAAAATGTGATCTTTAGTCACTTTTAGTTTTCACATACTTGATATAGTTTGTTTGTTGGGTTTTTTATCTCACTAACAACATTTCAGTCATCTAGAGACAGTGTCCACTTAAAGCAGATATTGTGGTGCCATCACTGTACAGTGTTAAGCATGTCGTAAACACGTGGCATGATACGTCACCCATTCACATTATCCTGACAACGGGCCAAACCAGTTGTGGGACTACCTTTTTTATTTGCTTATGTATCAGCAAGGGAGCTAAACCATATCCATTTTTTCGACTTTGTTGCTTTGGTCTTTTATCTAAAATTATTTTGAAATATTTTATGCTTTTATTCCTCATTGATACAAAAGTAATAATGATCTTATCTGTTTTTTGAGCCTATAAACACTTAAAGACAATCTGATAAGCGGTACCTTCATTGTGAAGATATGTAGTTAAGGCTTCTTTGTAGCTTCAGAATTGACAAAACTTGTTTTTGATATTTTTTATTCAAAGCCCTGACTGTAATGATTCAAAAGTCAATTACCAGGATTTGAACGTAAAAATAACTTACCCTCCTCTACCGTACTTGCATGCGATTCTTCTTCTGAACACATTTAGCATAAATATTTAACTTAAAGTTAAATAAGAAAATTAACTTTCAATAACTTAACTATCACATTATCTTGCGCAACAATATCTGCATTGCTGCTTTCATCAACATAATTTTCAACACCTCCACCACAAGTTTTCAGCAAAACCTGACCAATTTTATAATCTATAAAATACTGAACAGCACAGATTGGCATGCTTAAATCTTCGAAGATTTAAGTTGGGACCAACATCTGCAAAATTTAAAGGCCAGTACACTATTATTATTTTTTTTGTTATAAAACATACATTGCAGCGATAAAATGGTGTTCATAATTGATATCCCGATCTACTGTGTTGCTGCTCTGGCAGAAGTTGAAGATATATGTTAATTTTAATTTCTATTCACACTTTCAAGATTTTCGTTATTTCTAAAGTTTAGTCATGTCTACTTATCAAGAAACATTTCCTGTAAGCCTATAAGTTCTAAAGAAACAATCAGTGCATTGAAAATGTTCTAATATGTGTGTACTATCTCTTGATTCCTTCATATTTGATCACAGGAGACTTAAAGATATTAAAAGATGTCAATAATAAATTCATTACAAAATTCATAAAAAAATAGATGAAGCTTAGAGGATACGGAGACATAGTCGGAAATTGAGAACGAGGTAGAAAGAGTACGCTATATTAGATCATTTGTACCAGCAGTTTGTGTTAATGGATTATACGTACCTGTGCTCTGCAAGATTCGATCATATGAACTTTTAGGCTGTCAGCTGGAAACATATGTACCTGTAGTCTGTGTTATTGGAGTATACGTACCCGTGCTCCGCAGGATTCGATCATATCATATCTAAAATCACCTAAGATTTCTTGCAGGCAAACATTCTGGCCATGTTTAGTTAAGATGGGCCATACGCTAGGTCTCTAGTGTAGACACAAGGCTTTTCTAAGATTTCACCTATTGACCTTCTTTTGACCTTACGTGACTAATAATAAACTCATCCAATTTTTAATGCAGAAAAAAATTCTGACCAAGTCTGATGAAGATTGGACCATAAATCTGGCCTCAAGTGTGTTCATAAGTTTTTTCTATGATTTTGCATAGCGACCTACATTTCAACCTCATGCGACAGTGTTACGAACTCATCTAAGATTTAATTCATACAAACATTCTGACCAAATTTAATGAAGATTGTGCTGTAGATGTGGTTTCTAGTGTGTTCACAAGCTTTTTCTGAGATTTGACCTAGTGACCTTTCTTTAAACCCCACGTGACCCATAAACAAACTCATTCAAGAGTTCATGGAGACATGCTGATCAAGTTTGGTGAAGATTGTGCTGAAAATGTGGTCTCTAGTGTGTTCACAAGTTTTTTTTAAAGATTTGATAAAGTGACCTACATTACGACCCTACGTGACCCAGTTATGAACTAATACATTTTTCATGCAAACAAACATTCTGGTCAAGGTTGGTGAATACTGGGCCATACATGTGGCCACTAGTGTGTTCACAAGCTTTATCTGAGGTTTGACCTAGTGACCTACTATTTGACCCCACTTCATTATTATATTATGTTATAAACACATCCAAGATGGTATGCAGACAAACATTGTAATCAAATTTTGTGATTATTGGGTCATAAATATGGCCTCAAGTGTGTTCATTTGCTTTTTCTAAGATTTGACCTAGTGACCTACTTTATGACCCCACGTGACCAAGTTATAAACTCGTCTAAGATTCCATGCAGGCAAACATTTGGTCAATTTTGGTGAATATTGGGGCCTCTAGTGTGTTAACAAGCTTTTTCCGTGATTTGACAGTGACCTGATTTTTTATCCCACGTGACCCACAAACGAACTCATCCAAGATGTCATGCAGGCAAACATTCTGACCAAGTTTGATGAAGATTGGGGCATAAGTGTGGCCTCTAGTGTGTTCACAAACTTTTTCTAAGGTTTGACCCCACGTGACCAAATAATGAACTCATCTAAGATTTCATGCACACAAACATTCTGACTGCGTTAGGTGAAGTTTGGCTTATAAATGTGGTCTCTATTGTGCTCATGAATTTTTCCTAAAATTTGACCTTTTGTCCTCGTTTTTGACCCCAGTTGACCCAATGATGGACTCATCCAAGAATTCATGCAGACAAACATTCTGACCTAGTTTGATGAAGATTGGGTAACAACTGTGGCCCCTAGCGTGTTCACAAGCTAAATTGTTGGCGACGGACGAAGAGGTATCAGAAAAGATCACCTTGAGCACATTGTAAAAAAACATGTTTGCATAAAAACGCTTAAAAAGATATCCTTTGGTTATGTACAGTGATCAGATATCCAGACGTATGCACAGGTGTGTATATTGATAGTTACCATGAACGAGCATAATTACAATAAACACATGACAATAAAACTGTATGACTAATGAATATTAACCAGATATTCATTGGGTTTTTTTCAGGAACGTCTTTTCTTCTTAAGCAGAAGTGAGGTGTGATATACAACCTATCGTACAACTTAATTAACATGTAAACGATATTTCTTTCGAAGACACGCCACGTTTTTTGTTTCTTGTATTTCTTCATTGATAACAACAGCATTTTGTTCACATGGGTATCTTTCAGGTAAAAAATACATGTAATACACTGGACCTATTTGCAGGTCTTGTTGGCTCCGAAAGTGCATTTCAACAGAATACACGTTGCGAAAATATCATGTTCTCGATGTTAACTGTGTTTTGACCTAGCTGCAATAACTTTGTTTATAAATCTGTTCATGTGTTGATTTGTTTATGTTGTCAAGTGTTTGCTCTTTTATGTATCGACAACACCATCATTATCATCATCACCATTATTGTTCACATCATCATCTTTATCTTGTCATCCTTATCATTCTAAATCCTCACATCATCATCAGCAGCATCTTAATCTAGATCTTAATTGTTATAGTAGCATGATACTTTCATGTTCATTAGGAATTAAACCCCATATTAAAATAAAATGAACAGACATGATTCTGACACTTTATATTCGGCAACTTGTGCTTACATAATCATTTGTTGAATATTTGTGTTGTGTATTTTTTTACGCAAATTTGAAACCAGGGAAAATATAAATGCAATAGCCATTTGGGCCCAGACAAATTCCATCCACTTCAATATGTCGGGAAAAAGTCTGGATTAACACCCGCGCGTAGTTTTGCACCAATATCTAGCGTTAAAATACAAGTGGTTCCAAGCTTCATATTATGGCGACTTTTATTTCATTATTATATTTCAGACGATGTTATTGGAACACAATCTTCATTATTAGGACAACATACTTTTATTTTAAATGTTGATTGGCATTATCACGTTGCAGTTGATACCCTTTCAATGAAAGCATACCTAATGCAACATTGTGATGCACAATTATCAATTAAAGGTATGAACAAAGACAATATTGTCATAATAAAGTAAAAGTTAGAACATCACGTAACTCTTTAAAATATTTTTTTAATGTTAAAAGTATAGAATTGTAATTTAAAATAGCATAGATTAACATTAAAATGTGCATGATGCAAGACTTGCATTTAAAATTATAAAAATACGTTTTTAGATGTAAAGAAAAATTCTTTTGTAAGAGTATATGGTTAATTAGGAAATAATTAATCGAAGTATTCAAGCAGATATCAGTTTATTGCTTTGTGTAAGAATGGATTAATATCGTAACATAGAAATATCGTAGTTGTACTTAAAACATCAAAAATAAGCTTAGGGTAAAATTGTTATAAGTATTCGACCTAATAATATGCATTCTGTTTAATCATAGTTTAGGATTTCTTCTCATAATTATATAATTCATACTGGACGGTATTTCAACAACCGGACATCGCAAGAACAATGCTTTTGTCAATGTTGTAATATTGTAATATTACTGACGAGACAGATCAATACAACTTCTTTATATGACCTTGTTAGCCAAAAGAAAGAAACATTTTATACGATAATTAAGAAGCATGATAGAGTCAGACAAGGTATAATTAAATTTGGACAGGTACTACAGTCTGAAAATAAATACATTCTGCAAAAGTCAAACGTGTATTGTCAACCTGCATTAGAGAAAAGAAAGTCCTTTGTAATGAAAAGAAAACATTAATGTAAATCTTACCTGAATCCTTTGGACTGTTTACATGATAGACATCCTCTGAAGGTAGAAGTATCTCAGTAAGGTTGTTATCTAAAAAAATATTTATTTTCTTATAATAATTACAAAATATTTCACAGGTATAATTACATATATCTGTAATACATAAAGCCACTAAAACCATTTTTAATATTATTTGTAAATATTCTGTAAATATGTAAAGAGCAGGTATGGCTTGATTTAATATATTTTCTTGCCTCCTTAATAACTTGTATTATTATTATCTTTGTTTACATTTTGTGTTCGTAGATTTTGTGCAGTTAACATGTAAAGTTCATTTATGCTACAATTATCATTATATTTTAAATATTTCTTAAACATACTGTGTTTAGAAATTGGATTTGAAATAAGTTACCATAACAAAGAAATGTATGTATGCCAGTATTTCGCTCTGTAAATAATAAACGCTGTACTTTTATGACGCAGCTAAATCTCTAAAATGTCACATTTTCCACATAATACAGATATATACTACATGATATGCCATTTGCAAAATTCATCGTTCAAAAAAATTTGTAGAAGTCGAGATCACCTTACAGCATTATCCAGGTTAGCCACTCTGACGTTATCTATTGTTAGCAGAAATTCATATCTTGCTTATTTATAGATTTAAAAATATGAACATTAAGTTTGCGTTTTTCATGACTCTCTAACAAGGTTGTGCTCGGAATCATCTTTATGTAGACCAAAGTGTGAGTGTATGCAGAAATTAGGCCCAATTTCCCCCTAACAGGGTTAAGGTTTTGTTAACTGACCCTTCCTCAGGTTATGACTGACAGAGCCCTTAAGGCAATCTGATAACGGGATATCCCCACATGTTTACGGTTTGTCAGCCAAAGGTTAGACAGGTCTGACTGTTGTTAGGGAGACAGTGAATATTACATTGAACATAATGTTTCAAAACAAATAAATGCTTTAATCACAGATAATAAAAGGTAATGGAACAAATTTTGGAATATTACATGTAAGTAGATGTTTGACTTCGTTGCACACTAAATGCACTGATATCGATACTTTTCATCAGAAGGCAATGTCAGAGTAGACAGCTTTTCTGAGAATTTCTCTTAGGTATAATTAAAATGCAGATTCATATTATGTTTTCATGAGTGAATTCTAAAGTACTGAGTTAAAGAGAGAAAGGTGAGGTATTATGTGGTGAAAACGTACAATTCTTATATTCGGTTTGTTTCCATCATTACTTCTTATGGCGTACTGATGAACACTTCACCATTTGCAAAAACTCTTTTGTTCTGAGTTTTTTTGATGTCTTCATTACTATCAATTTAGTTAATATAGACCAAGCATCTTTTTTCTAAACAAATTAACAATTGTAAGAAACGTGGCAATACACATGGAGAAAAGATTACAAAAAGGCATCTGACGTACCTGTGAAAAGCATCATTGTATTAGCAGATTTATGACCCTGTTACAAGTTAATCAACTCTCCAAAAACGCAGACGTTGCTAATTGGCTCATTTGAATAGATTTAAAAGTAACAAGTGTATAAGCACCTGAAAACATTGCCCCATTGTGTGTGAGATAAACTCAATAGAAGTTGTGAAATAATTTTGCAAAAAGCAGCAACATAAAGCCTCATATTTCATAACTTAAAAGCTGGATTTAATTTGAGGTTATTTTATATGTCAATTTTAATCTCTATTAACATTTTTAAGATTTCATTATTCATTTTAAGTTAAGTCATGTCTATATGTCAAGACTTTTTCCGGTAAGCCTGTAATTTCTAAGAAATAAAATCATTATATTGAAAATGTTGATTATATGTGTCATGTCTTCAGAGTTGTTCAAATGAGACTAATGTACTAAAACTGAATGAAGCTAAGAGGACATAAATATAAAGTCGAGAACTGAGATAGAAATAGTCCGCTAGATTGGATCATTTGTACAAGCAGTCTATTGGATTATATGTACCTGGGCCCAGGGGTACGCAAGATTCGATTATATGAACGTTTAGGCTGTCACATATGTACCTGTAGTCTGTGATATTTGATTATACGTATATGTGCTCCGCGATATTGACTCATATGAACGTTTTGGCTGTCAGAACATATGTACCAGCTGTCAGTGTTATTGTATCATATGTACCTGAGGTCTGCAAGAATTGATCATATGAACGTGTAGGCTGTCAGATAGGAACATATGTATATGTAGTCTATGTTATTGGATAATTCGTACCGATGGTCCGCAAGATTAGATCATAAGAACTTGTAGGCTTTCAAACAGGAATATATGTACATACAGTCTGTGAAATTCGATATGTTCTCCTCGTGAGATTGTGGGATATGCAACTGAAGGCACTAAAGGGAAAGTGATATGCAGAAGTGGATCTAAACCGGAAGTCTTCGAGATTGGATGATCTGAGTTTGTAAAAAATACATATTTACCTATAATCGACGAGATAGTGTTATATAAATCAATTTTTTAAAGTATATCTTAAAGCAAATAGTATGTGAGAACAGTTTATGAACTGAAATTTTGGGTATTTATAAATATTATTTTGATATTATGCAGTAGTCCCAACATTTTAGAAGCCACATGTTAATAATAATTACAGCTCTATCCAGCAAGTAGTTCCGTGAAAATGTGGTACAACTCCCCACGTTTATTTAATAGCATTCTTGTAGCTTAATATTCACTGTCTACATTTCTAGCTTTTTAAAATTACTATAATTTGTTTATACTTATATCTGATATTCTTCAACTAAGTTATTATATTATTACTTATATTATTTAGTACGCAGATGTAATAGGTGCGCTAGCATTATTATGCTGAGACTCTCAAATAAAGTTGTACGAAAGGACCAACATGCTGACTTTTTACTACTTGCACTTGAGAAAATTAAAAGTGCAAGATTTGAGCTTTGTAAAACAGGTTTAAACATCCAGTTGGCCATTTCGCCGACTGACCGTTCCAATACAGTAACTGACAGGGTTTGCTCGTATTTGATATAATTGTCTCTTGACAGTAACTTCTATATGTGGCATATTTTATACTGCAATGCTCATAAAATAGTCATACTTTCTTATTGTTCATATTTAAGTTGTTCATATTTTCTTATTAGCCCCGCCTATGATTTATTTTACAAATTTACAAATGAGATTTATGTTAGCAAACAATAATTTTGTTTTGATGATACTCTTGAAGGTCTAAAATGTTACTTAAAAAGATATCGTTGTTTTATCATTGTGTGTATCACATCACATTGTGACCTTTGGTCACTTTAAGTTTTCACATACTTGATAAAGTTTGTTTGTTGGGTTTGTTATCTCACCAACAACATTTCAGTCATCTAGAGACAGTATCCACTTAAAGTAGATATAGTGCTAATGCCAATTTGATACTATATTGAAGAAAAGTTAAGAAGCATAAATAAACTATAATTAAATTGCACATGTCTAGATGGCTGAATGGTTGGCATACTGGACCCTGACACTTGAGTTCACTACTGAACCCTAAAAGCTGCAATTTTAAATATATTTTATAATTTGGTCTTGTATTTAAAATTATTTTTTAAAATTAGATTTACTTTTATTCCTTTTTGATACAAAAATAAAAATTATATCATCTGTTTTCGAGATTATAAACATTTGAAGACAATCTGATATGCGATACCTTTAATGTGAAGATATGTAGTTAAGGCTTCTTTATAGCTTTAGAATTGGCAAAATTTGTTTTGATAGCTTTTATTTTAGGTCTTGACTGTAATGATTTAAAAGTCAATTACCAGGATTTAAACCTAAAAAATAACTTACCCTCCTTCTTCATACTGGCATTCGATCCTTCTTCTGAAAACATTAAACATAAATATTTAATTAAAAGTAATATAAGAAAAGAAACTTTCAATAAATTAACTTTCACATTATCATGCACAAAACTGCTGCTTTCATCATCATATTTTTTAACAACACCACCACCCCAAGTTTTCAGCAAAATCTGACCAATTTTATAATTTATTAACTACTGAAATGTTAGCACAGATCGTCATATTTGAATCTTCGAAGATTCAACTTAGGTCCAACATCTGCAAAATTACGTACTTAAAGTCAAGTACACTATTATTTTATTTTTTGTTATAAGACATACATTGCAGCAATAACATGGTGTTCATAATTGGGATTCTGGACTACTTCACTCCTGCTCTGGCAGAAGAAGAACCACTTGCGACCAGATCCCAAGTAGATGAGCTCGCATGTATTAAGTCCTCGTCCTGACATGAACACAAAATCAAGCGGTGAAACAACAAGAAGTAATAGGAGTAGTTACAAGTCCATTATTCTAAGACTTGACAACACGTACCTTCTCTAATTCTATAGTATGCTGTAATATAATAAACAGCTCTAACTACTTTATATCCTCAAATGACCCAAACAGAAATAATCTCAACCTGGGACATACCCAGACTAAATGTAATGGCTAACTTACCCTCACCAACTAAATTTGAACTCATATCAGAGACACATTAACAATTTACAATCGCCCTGACTGAATTCATAAAGGACTCCCATAGCAAATGTCACACCGCCTAAATATATTCATTTAATTTGGTTGTATGGCGTTCTATTAACATCAGTGGCTGATTTCAACAAATTAGATGCAGAGTTCGAAAGGTTCTTATCTTGAACCACAAAACTCGCTGATATGACTAGATCTACAGAATATTCCTGCCCAAACATTACTGAAATAATGAAAATTGTAAGCGCTCTTTTCCATTGATTTGTTTATATATTGTTTTCTAAAATTCAGAATTTCCTTCCTGTTTACTGTACATTTTAATTTTGACACACACACACACACACACACACACACACACACACACACACACACACACACACACACACACACACATATATATATATATATATATATATATATATATATATATATATATATATATATACATGTATATATCACTTCAATGTAACCTGGACTTATTACACAGCATCGCTTTTATTTCACACTATTATATCTTTGGGAACTGTTTTTCGCAGGCTTTATCTCCTGTACATATTTTCTATGTCGATAATTCATTGTAATAAATAATAGCTATTTTGTTTGTATATAATATTCGTTTCTTTGTCTTTTGACCCTCGATTCAGTGATATTTCTATTCACAGTGTTTGTGTGCGAGAAAAGACCTATAGGAAGGGAGTTCAGAGGGCTCAACAAACCAGGTTAAGCACCCTAGTAGGTGCTTTTGCCGAATGACCATTCCAAGTCTGTAACTGTTAATTTTTCTCTGTGTGTATCTCAAGTTTTTTTTGTCACTTTTACATTATTGTATGCCGTTGCCTATGTGAAGTTTAAATTTTAACACTTGTGGTAATTCTCTGAGGGCCTTTTCATATATTCTAACATTTTTATCTAATCCTTTTGAACTAAATGGCAACAGTTTTTACTCTTTAATCATCTTTCAAAATTTTACTTTGATAAGGTATATAACAGCTATCAAATGTGCTGCCATGATCCATGTCTCTTGAAACAGAGTAAGGGAACTGACAATCCTGCCCGGTATTGAAGAATAGGCTGATCTTTAAAAACAGAAAACACAGAAATATACATCACTTCAAGAAGACCAACTATTTTCTTTAGGACCAATATGGCTTGTATTTACCAACAATTCTTAGGAAGAGTTGCTCAATAGGTAAATAAGAAAAGGTCCTACCAAACTTTCCACAGACATTTAAATTTTATCTACAATTAGACAAAGGCAAACAAGGTAAATGTAAATGTGACAAAACACAGAGACAAGACATAACACACATAAAGAAAAACCATTAGTTACCGCCTTGGAACGGTCAATCGGCAAAAGGGCCGACTGGGGTGCTTAAACCTAGTTTGTGGAGCGCTCCAACCTCGCACTTCCTGAAGGTTTTTCTAGCAAACAAACAGTGTTATTAACAATATCCCATCAAGTGAAACAACTAACAGTAAGCACCTGCATCGGGAGTTAAAACAGATACAAAGAACTTATATACATACATAATAACTACTAATAAAATAAACTATAAACATATGCACAGTATGTACAGTAGATAAAAGCCTCGGCAACGTAAAAATAAAAACTCCAAAAGAGAAATTAGTTTGAAATTAAAAGCCCAAGCGCTGATATGTTATAAGAACAAATAAACAGCCCATGCGCTGATATATACTGAGATCAATTTAAATATGGCATATAATGCCATGACATTATATGCAAAACATCGAATTTTAGAAAACAAACTACCAACAAAATAAAATGTAGTATTGTTGAGAGCTAATAAGTCGAAAAAAAAAAGTTCATAAAAAGCCGAGGATTTATCCGCAGTTGGCATATTACATATAAGAAAGGTACTAAAAGTCCCGATGTTATACCAACTGTGCAATCTCACGTAAAGGGTATGGGGACTACTCAAGTTGTCTCACCTATATAGGACACGACTGGAAAGATGAAGAGACAAGAATTCCAACAGTCCAATTATGGTTTTAAGTCACTGTTTTAATATAGTCTCAACAACCTGTCCGGTCATCGTGTAATTTAACAGCAATGCAAGTTTTTGACTGTAAAAGGGTCAATTGCAAGCAATGCAGTACAACGGAGGATTCCTGGGTAACCGTCTGCAATACATTTTCTGATAAGTTTTGTTAAGTGATCAGAAAAGTTATTGAGACCCTTGATTTTCTTAAACTTGTTTAAAACATTTCCATAAAATGCAGGATTGCTTATGCCTTATCTGCAATCAATGGTGCACAGTTGTTTCCCATAGGAATACCAATTTCTTGTCTAAATAAAGTGTCACCGCATTTTATGTAAATATTGTCTAATAGGAAACGTAGAGCTTCACAAACATCCGAGCAAGTCCACATAGTAAACCTTTCTAAGAAAGTGGTGGTAAAAAATGCATTACTTTCATGACATGCAATATATAGACGTTGCCCTCGAGCAAATGTTTTCTCAATAAGAGCAATCAATTTGGTCTTTATTAAATCATTAGGTAAAGAAGTGTACAGCGTGGAGAAATCATAAGTATTAACTTCAGAGCAATACAGGTTTGAAGTACGAAATTTGTCTAAGACTTCTGAAGAATTTTTTATAGACAAAAAATGTTAATTCCTGAATTTTCATATATTTTTTCACAATATTTAACAACGTGATTGCGAACGGTTGTAAGGCAACACGGAAGTAGTTTAGATATGTGAGTGGTGGTGCTAGAGCTGGCATTAGCTATGAATCGTGACTTGTATGGTGTTTTGTGAAGCTTAGGAATCAGGTACAGTGAAGGAAGTTTTCTTGCTTTGATTCTATTTTGATATTAAAATTATGCAATACCAGTTTATGTTTGTCAATGACTGTCTTAAAGTCAAGGTTGGAGCTAGAGTAAGAACTGGTGGTGGATTACTCAGCACTCAGTACATTTTTGTAATATAGTCGTCAGACAAAAATTATGTTGTTTGAAGCTTTGTCTGCAGATACAAGTACAAATTTATCGTGAATAAAGGACTGTTTTAGATGTTTTAAGTATAAAAAAGATTTCTTAGGTAAACTAGAAGGATGGGAGCCGTAGAATTTAACACGTTTTTATCTTAAAAATGGCTTTCTCTAAGTATTAGGTGCTACTGTATCCGTGTTTTCTCTTTTACACCAGCGATCGGCAAACAGATTAATTGCATCAGCTATTTCATTGCAACAAAGGTCAAAATCTATTTTATCTGGCAGGCGATATTTCGGACCCTTAAAGAGTATTTTTTTAATGTATAGTCATCGATAATGTTCAAATCCCAGTAATGATATGACCAGAATGTAAATAACAGAAAGTCATGGTTTTCAGGTTTCAGCATCTCCAAAATACTTAAAGATAAAATATACTAATTAAAGTTAACCATTAAAACCAATAATGTTCCGAAATTATTGGTTTTACTGAAACAAAAAGCTTCTGACATGTGTTCAAGTCATGGACTGAAGAAAAGTTAACATAAACACATAATAAACTATATAAATTGAATTTATTTTTCTTTGTTACCATATCGTAAAGTATCAATACTGTAGTGTTCAATTTAGATTGCACCATTGCGATCATGACCCCTAAAATCTGTTTTGGGTGCATCCCTTACCATGGCTTGGGCCCGTCGGGCGCACCCATATTAAAAAGCAGCTCATTTTGTCCCACTCCGTCGCCTAATTTGACTGTGTACTCATTCCATTCTACTAATGCCAACGGCCTTTCACTCTTGTAATACGGTTAAACCATTCATTATAATATTGAGTGGCTGGCCTGTTTCCAAAGGCGGGAATATATAGTTTGCACCGTAATCGACAAAAATCATTGCAAAATGCAAATAATGCAAAAGAGCTTAAATCGACTCGCGAGGTAGCGGCATCCGCCTCAAACCTTTAGCCAGAAGCGAGTATTTCAATGCAAATGTCTAATGTTTTATGATCAAAATCACGCTATACATATAGTTCAAAAATAATATCAGCTCTTTTTCTCATATTATCAAACATTTTCTCTTAACATCACATGCCAATGGCAGATCATGTTCACTCAATGACTATACAAACTGAAACAAGCTAACTTAAAAACGGTTGTGCGCAATAGCGCAAGTGGTAGAGCGTCAGTTTGCGGATCTGGAGGTCGCGGGTTCAAACCCCGGTCGGGTGAAACCAAAGACTTTAAAGTTGGTTGTAGTGGCCTCCCTCCTAACGCTCGGGGCTAAAGGGACAGCATTACGCCTGACTCGTCGGTGTAATTATAATGGACCGACTGGATTCAGTTCTTGGGCATCTCATAAGTGCCACTGTGCTATAACAAGGAAATGATTTTGTATTAGTGTACATGTTTGACTTTGCACTGGGAATCCAGACAAATTGTAACCCATTTGTAATTTTCCGCTACGAAATGGAAACAGACGCCATTTAGAATTAGAGCAGTTTGGATTTATTACCATTATTGTACTAAAATTTAGTAATCACTTAGGTAACAACTTGACACTCTAGTGGAGCATTTTATTGGGAAGAAAGTATTATTTAAAACAAGAGCCATGACGGCCCTTAATCGCTCACCTGATGACACGACCTCTTAGTAGGCTCATATCTGGCTTCAAGTAATTAAGAGTTATTTACTTTAAAAATCTCTGGTGAAGATTGGACCATTAGTGTGGCCACTGGATTGATAATATTTAATATTAAAGAATTTTATATAATGAACTACTGAATCCATGTGACCGACTTCAAAGCATATTTAAGATTTCATACTGATAAACATTCTGGCCAAGTTTGGTGAAAATTGGACCACCAATGTGGCCTCTAGTGTGTTCACAAGAGATTTATAAGACTTGACCTAGTGACGTACTTTCTGACCCCACGTGACCCAGTTAAGAACAGATCCAAGATTTCTTGCAGGCAAGCTTGATCAAGTTTGATGAAGACTGGGCTATAAATGTGGTGTCTACTGTGCCACAAGCTTTTTCTAAGATTTGACCTAGTGATGTACGTTTTAACCCATCTGACCCAGTTACGAACTGTTCCAAGAGTTCACGCAGGTTAACCTTCTGGTCAAGTTAAGTGAAGATAAGGCCATAAATATTGCATCTAGTGTGTTTATAAGCTTTTTCTAAAATTTGACCGAGTGACCTACTTTTTGACCCAAGATGACCCAGGACTGAACTCATCCAAGATTTCAAGCAGACGAACATTCTGATCAAGTATGTTGACAATTGGGCTATAAATGTGGCCTCTAGTATGTTCAGAAACTTTTTCTAAGGTTTGATCTAGTGACGTACTTTTTCACCCAAATTGACCCAATAACGAACTCGTCCAAGATGACATGCCGACAAACATTCTGACCAAGTTTGGTGAAGATTGAGCTATAAATGTGGCCTCAAGTGTGTTCACAAGCTTTTTCTATGATTTGCTATAATGACTCTACTTTTTAACCCTACGTGACCCATGTACGAACTCTTCCAATATTTCATGCAGGCAGACATTCTGATAAAGTTTGGTGAAGATTGGGCTATAAATGTAGCATTTAGTGCGTTTACAAGCTTTTTCTAAAATCTGACTTAGTGACCTACGTTTTTTTCCACGCAACCCAATAATGGACATATTCAAGACTTCATGCAGACAAACATTCTGACCAAGTTTGGTGCAAATTAGGCTATGAATGTGGCCATAAGTGGGTTCAATTTTTTTTAGATTTGACTTAGTGTTCTTTTTTGTTTACCCCACCTAACCCTGACCCTAACCCTAACTCATTCAGGATTTCATGCAGACAAACATTTTTACTAAGTTTGGTGACGATTGGGCTATAAATGCGGTCTCTAGCATGATCACAATGTTTTCCTAAAATGTGACCTTTCATCCTACGTTTTGATACCAAGTTACCCAATAATGAACTCCTCCAAGATGTCATGCAGACAAACATTCTGACCAAGTTGAAAATTGGAGACAAACTGAAGCCTCTAGAGTGTTCACAAGCAAAATTGTTGACGCCGGACGACGGTTGACGGATTAAGGGGTATCAAAAATGCTCACATTGGGCACGTTGTTGTGCTCAGGTGAGCTAAAAATGCCCAACCGATTTTAGGGATTCTTTTGAAATTTGTTTAATTGATTATTTACATATAAACCGTGTAAGAACGAGGTTATATACTGTGTAATGTGTATGAAGGTTTTACAATCTGCTCAGATTCCACTATTTCCGGTGCCACTCTATATAGGGCCGTTCTGTAGATACTAAATACAAGAAGCCCAGTCGCAGTCAGGTCATTTGTCCTGTACAAAGGAAACAGCTTAATCAGTTCCGACAACTTAGCAATAACGAAGAAGAAAATTGTCAAATGATTGATTCGGGGTCTTATGTTTATCAATGATACCGATATCACTTCAGTTGACACTTGAAAACCATATATAGTATATGCCGTCCCAATTTGTTCGGTATGTTTAATTGGCAGATCGAACTTTAAACACGAAAGATCCACAGTTTAAAATGGAAATGAATGAAGAATACTCGTTCAATCGTTTTATTACAACACATTCAATCGTCTTTAAAAATCAAATGCAATGAAAAAGGGCCCTGATGGCCCTTAATCGCTGAGGACATGGACTTATAGTAGGGTTATATCTGGCATCATGTAATTAAGACTTATTTATTTTTGAAATTTTTGGTGAAGATTGGACCATTACTGTGCCCACTGGGCTGATATTTTCTAGAATTTTATCAGTGACCCAATGACGAACTCAGTCAAGATTTATTTCATGCAGACAACATTCAGACCAAGTTTGGTGAAGATTGTGATATAATTGTGGCCACTGGTGTGTTCACAAGGTTTCTTTTAAAGATTTTACCTAGTGACCGACTTTTTGACCCCACCTGACCCAGTTAGAAACCCATCTAAAATTTCATGCAGGCAACCATACTGACCAAAATTAGTAAAAGCTGGGCTTTAAATGTGACCTCTACCGTGACAATTTTATGCATGCAAACATACTGACCCATGGGTGAAAGTTGGACATTTTAATAAACCTGAAAAATATAGCTGAAGCTCCTGAGTTTTAAGGAATTCCAAGGGTTAAAAATGCCTATCAAGAGAAAAAAATAACACAATTTTATAAATTTCTTTTTTGATAATGCATATCCAGATAAAAAGAAATAATTTTATTAATTTCTTTTTTATTAATTTCTCTTTTTACTTATACTTAATTCTGTTGTTTCTTCTTCTGAATTCCAAAGATTGATAACATACCATGTTTTAATGTACACTGTATTTAAAGACAAAAAGATACTACTTTGTCAACACTCATTTTATTGTTAACCGTTCAAAAACCAAGCTTGATTTTTCCCACTTTTGACCACTTCCACTTCATTCTTCCATTTTCGTTGTAGCACTTTCTGTTTAGCCAACCTGTGCAATTTTGCCACCCTTTTTGCGTTTTCAGCTTTAAGAAGCTGTAGAAAAGCATGAAGTTTTTCCAGGAATGCTCTTGTAAGCATGGATACAACAGCATTTCATTCCTGCATCTACATTCATTGTGGTTCTTGTTTCACGTTTCTTCCTAAGAGTTACCTTGATGATGGCAATAGCCTCGTAATTCTCAACTGTGAGACAAGTCCGATCTTTCTCAACAATATCATCCTGATGTTGTGGTGATTATAAAAGAGGAAACTGGGAATTAACCATGCCTCTCCGAGAGGTGACCAATCGAATCACGGGGCATTGGATTCCAGGGCGAAGAGCGGGGTTTTAGAGGCTAGATCAATGTGTGGCTCGGACGAGAGCAGACGTGTCCATAGTGTTATTGACTGTATATAAAGTTCTTTTAGCATTAAATTCTATATTAAGTACAGGGCGTGTTTTATTATATAACCCCGTAAGGTCTAAATAGGAAGAAGAACAACATTATTGGCAACGAAGATAAACAGCAGGAAAGTGAGTCTGAACAACGGTCAACGACGAGAGAGATTAGACCTTCACACATTACTAAGACCGAAAATAGAGATACATACGTTGTAGAATGATGCATGTTGCTTTTAAGCAATAATATATTTATTTTGGTTCATATATTTTCAACAAAAAGGTGAAATTAGTTTTGGAAATTTGAATTCGTGCGGGTTTACCTTACCCCTATAGGATCGTCAATAAGCTTAACATATTCATAGGAGGTCTGTCTGTTTACTTTTTCTACGTGGTCTATTTGCTAATGAGCGGCCTCTAAAGGTTCTGAGTCTGTTTTATTCAGATTAATGTGTTTGAAGTGTGATGAATAATTCAATAGCTCCGTAGTAAGAGTACAACCAGAAAAAATATAGCTGATTACATAGTTTACATGCTTTACATTGAAGTATTTTAATTAAATTATCTATTTGTTGGTTAGATATTTTAGCAAATATTTTTGAAAGAATTGAACAATTTTTAATGTTATTTCTGGCATCCGATCTTAGTGTGTCTTTCTTTCGTCAACTTGAATATTCATCGATTGTAATTTGACCTCACTTCACATTTGTACTTGTCAAATATGGCCACTAGTATCGAGCAAATTCAAATTAACTTTGCGTCGGAAAATGAATTGTGTTCTATACCATCAATTAGTGAAAAAAGAGCTGCAGCCATTATTTGTAAACATATGGTCACATCTCGCCAAATGTTTTAGCAGTCTTACTTGGGGGATCAATACCTCAAAACATTGCAGAGCTCATAGATTTCTCAACAGTGAGAACACACTCGGAAGCTTTAGACATGAGGGGATGTGGGTGGGTGGAGTGTGGGGGGATGACAAAGATTTCTTTCTGATTCCAATAATTCAAAACAACTCAGTATTATTGGGAAACTATTCAATTCAGAACAGGACACAAAATTTCTACTTGTGATATGATATGAGCCAATGAATGTTGCAACGCCAGCAACACACTTGCATATGTCTCCAGCACAGAATGAACGGTCAAAGCATGTTGCTATACCAATCACATGTCAACAGGATAATTATAATCAGACACAGTCCCAGTACGAGTGGTCTAAGCATGTTGCTGGACCAACATCTCCAGTACAGCAAATGTCTTTGCATGTTGCTGGACCAACAACTCCACTACAGCAACTTTTGCGAGGCCAACATCACTAGCACAAAAATTGCCTTTGCATGATGCTGGGCCACATACACCAGCAAACCAGTCGCCTATGCATGTTGCAAGGCCATCTACAACAACACGAGAATGGCAAATGCATTTTGCTCAATCAACGTGGCAATAAAATGCTCAAATGTATAATGCATCAGGAGATGCCGAGTGGTCATCGCATGTTGCGAGACCAACCATGTCAAAGCAAGAACATTTCAAACAATACAAGCTACACAATATCCGCCATAGATGCAATATGTCCCAGCAACACATTTTAGGCGTCATACAAGCCAAACCAATGCATTTAAACTAATCAACTAGGGTATGTGACACATGTATATAATTTATTTGTGTATTCAACCAGGCCTACCAATTTACCGCACACAGTGTACTCCGTAACCACACGACCAATGTTGGTAGAAAGTCCGATATTGTTAGATAAACATGGAGCAACTAGCCTAACACATAGTTGCAAGCCAAAGAGCTATGCATAACCGGATTCTATGAGAAGCTATACGGAACACATCAACCAGTATAAATAAGGGTCATCTTGTTCAACCATACAATAAAGCATATGTGTCCGAGTCATCAAGTAAAGATAAATCCCGAAGCATTCAGCATGTTTATCAAAATGCGGAGAACGAACACAACTCTGCAGCAAAGAAGGAAAGAAGCAAATCTCTATGTCTTACCACCGGAAAGTGATGAAAGTTCATCTGAACATGAGACACGAGATGATGGACATGGAAAACATGGAAATTCAAATAAACTCCCCATTCTGCGGTTCGATGGAAAAAGTAGCTGGCTCTCTTTTAAGCAGATTTTTTTTCAATAAAAGCTAGAGCGATAGTGAATGCAGATATTATTTAAATTGGTGTATTGAAGGAAAGCCCTGGACTGCTTTAAAATGACGACGCAAATGGGCAAATTCTACAGTTTCAAACATATCATGAAGAGAATGGAGTCGCAGTTTGAAGCATTGGAACTTCCCGAAACAAATAGAGCCAAATTCCATCAGGCTTCTCAGTTCATAGGAGATAGCCTGGAAGACTTGTCGGATAAAGTCCGGTCCCTAGCAACAACATTTCAATTAACCGTGTGGTGGCTGTCACTATTGTGTGATGGCTCATAAGCAGTGGTCTGATTTCTGTGAAGATGTGGACGATGCCGTGAATCTGTCAGACCGCGGATGTTTACAGTGTGACCCGTCAGTGAAATAAATTAAGTACGCCGTTGATGAACAATTGAACTTGCAATGGCATGCTGATATGGAACTGGGACTAAGTGACTCTTCATTTGACATTGTTGTATAAGAGCTTGCCATTCATAGCTGCAGAAATGTTCAAGTAGCTGCGGATACATCTAGTGACGATAAACCCAATAAACAAACGGATACATCTAGTGATAATCAATCATGTTGGGATTTCTCCTTTAAAGAACTTCGAAAAAGAAGAAGCTAAAGATGAGAATCTCAAACATATGACAGATTGGTTAAAAGACAAAACAGAACTTAGTGACAGTGATTTATTTATCATTAGTCCTGAAACTAAATATTATTGGATTAATAGAGACATGTTTCAGTTATTAGATAATGTTTCGGCGTAAATCTGATACTTCTGATTTTCAACTTGTCATTCCAGATTCACGTAAGAATGCTGCTTTGAAGTTGAATCATGACATACCGTAAGGCGGCCACCAGGGTGTTGCAAAAACTAAAGCTAGGATGTCTGATACATTTTGGCATCACCTTACTAGGAATATAAAATCATATGTATTAACCTGTGATGTGTGCATTTGCAATAAGAGGAACAAAAAGTGTGGAAAAGTTCTAATGAGGGAATACCAGTCTGGAGGTTACACATAAGAATTCTTAGGCCCTTTGTCAAAAACTAAAAAATGAGAACGAGTAGAATCTGATGATGGTAGAGCCGTTTACAAAGCGGCTTGAATGCGTACCATTACCTTCACAAACTGCTTAGGTTACTGCTAAAGCAGTCTTGACACTTTCTTCTCAAAATTTCGGACCATGGGCGTAATTTTGGAAGTAAATTGTTCGGAGAAATACACAAGTTTAGTACTACACCGTATAGACCGTCGGGAAATGGCCAAGTCGAGCGTTTTAATCGAACATTGATGGATTCCGTTTGAAGCATGAACATATCCAACAAATACCAGGCTCGATTCGGTCATCAGTTAATCGCAGTGCAGGCTATACTCAAATCGAATAATGCTAGGCTAAGAGTTAATGTCCCTGATCAGTTGATGTTTCCAAGTGGGCCAGAAGAGGAAAAAAATGACTATGTTAAGGAATTGACAAAATCAATTGAAACTGCACATGAGGTGGCGAAAAACATTAAAACATCAGTGAAAACAATGGAAATGAACTACGATTTACGGACGCTTGTTAGGCCATACAAATAGGGAGATAGTGTTTATATTATGGACTTTGCATCTGTGAAAGTTAAATGCCGGAAGTTATGTTCTTCGTGGAAAGGACCAGCAGTCATCATTAAGAAGCTGTATGCTTCCTTGTATCGAGTTAAACTGGAAAACTCAATTGGTGGTGAATCACGACCAAATGATGCCATGCAGAAGTCGTAACATATTTAGGAACTTAATGGAGAGTTGACCTAGACCGCGAGGAAGATAATGACACTTTATATTGTATATATTTCGAAAACTATACGGGGGCAGATTTATGATTCAGCGCGACTAGTGCTCAGAGTGGTATCACGGATAAGGCGTGAATGTTTCGGCATCTGACGCTGTGGCAATTGACAAAGACAAATGTGAGGCGTGTTGTAAAATTACTTAATGAGGCCATTTGATCTGGGTTTTTTAAATGTTATAGTCGACGAAAACATAGTTTGTTTTGTTTTTGTATTCAGAGGGAACAGCGATGGACAACCTTTCCTTCAAGCGTGTTATCGAGAAGCTTCTTGCCAGAGGCAGAGTGTATAAAACACCAGACATTTGATCGTAAACTGGGTCTCATGATAGCTGAAGATTCAGACGATGTTATTCATTTACGAGGTAAATAAAAATTCCACAGATAATTCAATCTTATCTACATCGAGACGAAGGCAAACAAGGTAAATGTAAATGTGACAAAAACACAGAGACGAGACATAACACACAAAAGAAAATACATCAGTTACCACCTTGGAACAGTCAGTCGGCAAAAGAACCGACTCGGGTGCTTAAACCTGGTTTGTGGAGCACTCCAACCTCGCACCTCCTGGAGGTTTTTCTAGGGTAAAAGGAGAAATAGAAAGGGGGTAAAAGTCAAGAAAAAAAAGTTGGTTGATGTCCCTGGCATCTTTGCTGGACACATTTCAACTGATGGATCTGGATCAGCCAACATGTCAGTCAGATCAAAGCACATACAAAATCAGCTGTGCAACGTTTACCATCTGCAGATAAGACTGATGTCATACTCAAGGTTAATGCATTCATCCAAATGGTCAAATATGTAGGGAAAGAAAAGGCGGCAGATGTATGTTGCACTCCACCAGTACCTTCTACAAGTCGAGGCATGGAAGATTTAGGGCCATGTCCTGATATTCTTTTTGGAACTCCTAGTCCACAAGTGGAAAGAATTGTTCCTGTTGCCTCTAGTAGCAGCGATCAAAAGTTAACTAAGGAGCCCATGTAAACGGAAGCGAGAAGTGTCACTAAAAGACACATCTAGGAGTGTAGGTCCCCTTCTTCAGTGGGTACAGACCTCCGTATCTCCATTCCCAACAAAAGAATTAAACTGTCCAAGGAAAGTTTCAAAGAGGTACAAAATGACCAGATGAAAAAGAAAAGACGTCGAGCTCGTCACACAGAATGTCTTGTAAGTGATTGTTCAGGTGCAGGAACTGAATACCTTCGAGTGCACGTCTTCAAACATCACTTGCCCCAGATCTTTGACACTAGATTACCAGTGACTTATAACATTTAAGAAGCAAGACGACAGTGTTTACTCTAAGCGGCTCAATGGCTTTTAGCCAGAGATGCCCCCCTTCATGCCCTTTTAGTGCTGCTTAATAGTAATGACCTCATTTCGGCGGTACAGCAAATAACCAGTTCATCACACCAATGAAAGACATAAGTCGGATTCTGTCACTTTTTACAGCTTCCAGTTCCAAGCACATTTAGCCTTGCTCCATTGAATTCTGAAGCGCCTCTTATTCACAAGAAGGCAATTTATGGCATTTCTGCACTGTTAGATTCCCAGCGTCGGAAAACCTGAATGATGTTGTTTCCAGCACCGGAAGCAACTTGATCGGTCATGGAAGTGTCAGCACCTGTCATTCTTGAAGTTGTTGACATCCATTTTCACCTGGATATACTTGAAATAGAATCCAGAGCCCACGTGACATGTTTAGCCCTTTTATTCACCTGTTTAGTTTTGTCTACTTTTTAGAGCATTTTTAAATATAAACTTTATAGCCCTTTAATTAACCTGGCTAGTTTTGTCTGTTAAAATGCTTTTTTCTATGTAATAACTTGTATAGTCCTCAATGCACCTAGCTGTTTAAAATAAATAATGTATAGCTCATGTATTGTATGTATATGACCTGTCTAGTTTTGTCTGCTTTTTAGTATTAAAGTATATGTTTAGAGTTTTAAGTCTAATAATGTGTCTCGCGTGTTGTTTCAGCAATTTAGTTGATGTTTAAGTACAAGGTAGTTTAATATTCCTTTAGTTCTGTTCATAGTAACTTGGTTGTACAGAGTTTTCAAAGCCCTTCACTATAGATCTACCTGGATAGTTGTGTCTGCTTTTTAGTGCATTATTAAAATTTTATTATTTTAGCTTATTTATATTTTCTATTACAAAGTTTAACTTCATTAACCATTACTTGCAAGTTGTATCTGCTCGTTCATACAGAAGAAAAAAATCTTTCATTGCCTGTTTAGTTTTGCCTGCCTTTAAGTACATTTTTACGAAATCTTTTAAATCTTTTATGATAAGAAATAAATAAATAGTATGAGTTATCATTTTATATGCTTGTTTAATAATCATAATTCTTACACTATAAATATTTTACGTCTATAGTCCTGTTTAATAACCCTTGTTATCTCCCTTTGAAGAGTTATCGTTCGTTTTGCGTACAACTTCCGGTGAGCAAAAGAACAAACAAGATGGCGTCTGAAAACAATGAAATCGGTGATCTGTGCAAATTTTCAAAATTATCAGTGCGTGAACTGAAAGACTTTCTTAGAGAAAGAGGGGCGCATGTATCAGGGAATTGTCTGGAACTTATAATACGCGAAAGAAAAGCTTGGTACTCGGACATTAAGTGACATTAAATTGGACGACGAAGAAGACCGCATCAAACGCGAAGGAGAGTTGTTTGTAACGCCATTCGGGGAGAATCTTACAAAACCTAGCTCTATCTATATTCAGTTTACATTTTCCAAATACCGAAATGCAACCGCTTTGCTACCTTTCATATAAAGCATTGTGTCAACTTAAGGCAAATTGTCGGAGACCATTTTAAGTGGACATGACCTCAGTAGAAATGCATTTTTTTGAATAAAAGATGTTTAACCTGATATAATGGGGAACATTCTTAACTTAAGTGAATTTCTTCAGTTAGAGATATGATTTTGTTGGAAAATGTGTGGACATATCTTGAGCTAGATACTTAATTTTTCAGATGTCAATATTTTGTTTGAAAATCCATCTATATGATGTCATTCTGTTTCAGAATACTGTCATGTACATGCATTTTAATTGAATATTTATAAATACATAATAATTATAAAAAATAGTATTGTATTATATGTAACTACATGTATTAAGATTTCTCTCAATACAGTCTCCCTGTGTAGGCAAAAATTTAGTTATTACAAATTTTCAGCAGATGAAATCCTAGTGGTAAATTACATTTCTTCTTTTGTTATGGAAATTCAATTTAAATGTCCTATCCGATACCTTGTTTTATGTTGATATAAACATTGTTTTCTCCTCTTTCTAATTGACATAATATGACAAATATACAAATACAGACATAACATGTCAATACATTGTTGACACAATCTTGTTTTGTGAATTTCATCTCTGATGGTTATCACATAATATACGAATTGACATAAAAATTGGGAAGCATGGTCTTCTATATGTCGGGTGCGGGAATAGCTGTACCACTACATTCTCGTACCGGGAATAGTCGAACCATATATGAATTATATATTCCCATATTAGTGACATAATTGCTGCCAGGCATTGCATCTATCGCACTGGAAAGCATGCATTCTTGCTGTAACAAAACGGTTGCAATTTCGCATTGGAGAGCCATTACAGTTTGGCTTGTTTGGAATGACTGAATTTTCATCAGAATCGGATCTATATATATCTTATTTGACAAACTGTTGACATAAGACACAACTGCGAAGTGTTCGTTACTTACAAGTTCCCTCGTATCTATGATTGACTAAAATTAATCGTAATTTACTTTGTTCTTTAATTGTCGTCCAATCAGCGGTCATATTAAAATGACAATTCTTTCATAAATTAACATGTAATAAGCGGCCATTCAACAAAACCTGAAAGTCAATGTGTGATCGTCAGTTGTTTTTATTGCGGTCATGCACTAGAGGTGTGACTGTTAATGACCTTTGTGCAAATTCGCTGCTGTTATTGTCACGTGATGGTCTTTGTTTCGATTTGCTCGCGTAACCTATTAATCGCAGCCATTGCTTTATACTTGAATAATAATAAATGCATCGATTATTCTTTTATCTTTCTACATTGTCATAGATTATATATTTTCAATAAACAATTAAATCTTTAAGACGCTTTGGAGTTTTGATTATGCCGTGATTGATGCACACACAATTCCCCACCCACTTTTGAAACTTTGTTGTCTACGACGAATCTGCACGGTATAGGATTCTCCTTGGAGTATTTCCCTCTAGAATATGCTCTAAACAAAGTCGATCATTCTTCAGATTGCAAGTGGAAATTTGGCTCACTGTTTTAAGTCGACTTATCTACAGTTTTCTCAGTTTATCGTCAGTTGGAAATCTGTGAAAGGTGGCGTCCTTCTGTCAACTCTCCCCTGTAATTGCTTCACACACAACAATAATGTCTCTTTTTTCAGTCGAGTTTAACACCTTTTCTGCCATCGTTGACATTTTTGATTTGCTCTCCACCGGAAATGAAATGCGAACCTCCACGCTAAAGAGCGTTTAAGGGAGGCAATTATTCAGGGGAGATAACAGAGGTTATTAAACAGGACTATAAACAAAGAAGCTTTCTGCCGTGATAAAATAAAAATGACATTAAGCAGAACTATTTTACAGCAGTAGAATAGCTGTTCCTTTTATTTTCTCTACCCATTTCCGTATTGCAGACCAAGCTGACATATTGTGATAAGTTGTTTATTTTCGATCACATTCGCCCAAAACTTCACCCTGTCTTGGAAAGTATTGGTTTTGTTTTACTTTAAACATACGTATTAAATTATGACAAAAATAAATTAATTAAATATGCAACTTCGTCAGTTGTTGATATTAAAAAAATAACCAGGAAGTACGCGGGGTGAATTAGAACAGCCAAGGAAAACAACCTAACAACAATGCCTAAATTGTAGTTCGCATTGTAGTTCGCATTTGTGCCCCTTATAAGTAAAATTCGTGTCAAACGTGCAGACGGAATTACCCGAGGAGTTCCCATTGTTTCCGTAAAGGGTGTAGCGTTAAGGTAAGACACCACTAAATAAGTTCTATATTCTATTCTATAGTGAATCGCGAAAAGTTGGAAACAAATTGCACCATGACCAAGTTATGATGGACCTCAATAACCATATATAGGTGAAACGAGCTATTTATTATCTATCAGAAAGACCCAGAAATAAGCCAACTTTTGCAACGTGCAAGAAGGTTCTGCTTCATTGACTGCACATACAGCCAAATTACCAATCGGTAACCCCCAAATTTCAATGAAATATGTACTTCCTGTATTCCATTATTGTGCATAGAGATTCAAGACTTTGGCTTTCTTTTAATTCTACATGGTTTCAGCTTCCTTTTGACACCAAAAGATTAAGATTATCTTCAAAATAGGAAATTAAATGCCAAAACATAGCATCAGACTGTTACTAAAGAAAAAAGTTTATGTCACACATTCTACTTCCTCTTTCTTCTATTTTTTCAGTCAAAACGAAAGTTGCAAAAGTAATTTCAAGCAAGTTCAACAAAAATTCTTCTCTCAGTAGTAAAAAGCTTATCAAAATAAATTCTTACTTGGATCCGCTGGTAAGATGCCCTGATTATTCTAACCAAACAATCTTCTTGGTCTGGGAACACTGTGATGAGTAACTTCTTTACTCCAGTTTTTTAGAACAAAAAAAACCCATTCAGTGCTGTCAAGTTTTTCCAGAACGTAGCAAACTGCAGATAGTGAAGATATCCCACTTCTGACACCAATAAAACGACTCACCACTCGTTGATTCGAGGCTGGTGAAGATTGCAAAATTGGATTAAAAAGGTAAACAATAAAGGTCCTATCAAATAACCACAAATAACTAGTAACTAAATAAAAACTCGCCTGATCTGTTTCAGCTTTAGACTTGACTGACTACATGTGACGCATTTGAACAACTATTTTTAAGTAAATAATTGCAATTCAAGCTTAAAAATAAATAAAATTTACCGATATATTCAACACTTGCAAGTCTATTGTGTGTATTACCGGATATGATGCAATACCGGGGAAATTGTGGATTACAGTCAAAACGGCCTCAGGTCAAAACGGCCTCAAGTTAAAACGGCCTCATTTTGGTTAAAACGGCCTCACTATCAATAAAATATTGGTTAAAACGGCCTCACTTTTTTTAATTGGTTTTATATTTTTTATATATCTTAATGTCACTTTTTGATGTTCTATATTATAATATGTTATAATTTTATGTTTGTATCATATTATCATATGTTATTTCATTACTATTATGTTAAGTGCTTTTACGAGGAAGTGTTGTAAATAAAACAAGAATGGCATAAGTTGAATGGATTCCTCGGATCGTCTAAGAAACTAGAAAACTGTTATTTTTCAATTACAACATTAAAGTCGGTGTTACCTTTCAGTTGTGTTTACTTCTCGAAAGACAATATGCATTAAATTGTATTGGATTTTATTATCTATGATGAAAATAAAACATACAAGTTTGCCTCGTCATGGAATAAATAAAATTTTATAGAGTGAACCAAACATAAATTAAGCTAATTGACATGTGCATATTTCAAATGTCAACAGTAATGAAGCATTATAAACGATCCCTTACTGCATCTAATTTAATTTTTCTCATATAATATATGAAATTAATTTCAAAATTAAGGCCGTTATGTTAAAAAATTGAGGCCGTTTTGACTAAAAGTGAGGCCGTTTTAACCAAAAAAATATAAAGTTGTTAGATCCACACCGTTGAAGTCCATACACCGTTTAAGTTAGGTGTCACTGTTAGCCACTCCTTCTCTATGAAGGCTCAGTATTCGTAGAAAAGAACCAACACTAGATGTTGAATAGCATAAAAATGAAAATTATTTACTGATAATGATAATGAATTTTATCAGTTCAGAAAGTGAGCACAACAGTGTACTTATTGTCGTTATAAGCCACACACAGTTTCAGTAAGGTGGGTAGAGGTGTACACAGGGTCCTGCATGTCCGTTATAAGCCGCACATCATTAACGTCTAGTGGGTTAAAGGAAGACACATGGCATCTCGTGGCCGTTAAAAGCCGCAAATCATTAACGTCTAGTGGGTTAAAAGGAGACACATGGGCATCTCATGTCCGTTATAAGCCACACATCATTAAAGTCTAGTGGGTTAAAGGTAGACACAGGGCATCTCATGTCCGCTATAAACCGCACATCATTAAGGTCTTATTTCGTGTGTGGATAATTTTAAAGAAAGTCTTTAATTAGTTTTGATGTTTATTCAACGATGGTCAAAGGCAAACTGTCCCAAGTGCAGAAGTTTCAAAATCCTTATTGTCCCCTCTCAGTACTTATCGTTTATTGGTTTTTTAACATTTATTTTTTTAAAGGTAGGGGATTGTGGGGGCAATTTAGCATGTGACTAGACATGTGACTGGCCAAGCTGAAATGATTCAAATCCCCTGAATCAAAGTGCCAAAAGTTCTTACATATTGAACAGGTTTGAAAAATTTAAGGTGATCACAGTGTACCTCATGGCCGCTGCAAGCCTAACATCATTTAAGTCAACTGGATTAATGGTGGTCACAGGGCACCTCTTGACCATTATAAGCACCGCACCATTTAAGTCAGGTAACTGAAGGGTGAACAACGTGTCAAGTATGGCCATTAGAAGCCACATACAATTTAAGTCAGGTAACTGAAGGGTGAACAACGTGTCAAGTATGGCCATTAGAAGCCACATACAATTTAAGTCAGGTAACTGAAGGGTGAACAACGTGTCAAGTATGGCCATTAGAAGCCACATACAATTTAAGTCAGGTAACTGAAGGGTGAACAACGTGTCACGTATGGCCATTATAAGCCGCACACTATTTAAGTCAGGTAACTGAAGGGTGAACAACGTGTCACGTATGGCCATTATACGCCCCACACCATTTAAGTCAGGTAACTGAAGGGTGAACAAAGTGTCACGTATGGCCATTATATGCCCCACACCATTTGAGTCAGGTAACTGAAGGGTGTACAAAGTGTCACGTATGGCCCTTGTAAGCCGCACACCATTTGAGTCAGGTAACTGAAGGTTGTACAACGTGTCACGTATGGCCATTATAAGCCGCACACTATTTAAGTTAGGTAACTGAAGGGTGAACAACGTGTCACGTATGGCCATTATATGCCCCACACCATTTGAGTCAGGTAACTGAAGGGTGAACAACGTGTCACGTATGGCCATTATATGCCCCACACCATTTGAGTCAGGTAACTGAAGGGTGTACAAAGTGTCACGTATGGCCATTATAAGCCGCATACAATTTAAGTCAGGTAACTGAAGGATGTACAAAGTGTCACACGTGGCCATTATAAGACCCGCACCGCTTGAAGGTGGTATCCGACAGTTTGGACCAGCATTTTCTCTCTCAAAGATCCATATAAATTATTGTCGCCTGAAAAGATCCCGAAAATGATAATTATTGATGACTTACATCTATATGTAAAGTACAGCACAACACATTACTTCTCATTGCAAATATTTATTTCCTTTCTAAGCCACGCTGCAAAGTTAGCTCTTTTTTAACTAAGAAAGTCACTTGACCCGTAACTTTGTATAACCCATCCACTCTGACGTCGGTGTCTATTGTAGCAGAAATAAAATGATGCTTATTTATAGTTTAAGAAAGAATGGGCGTGTAGAGTTATTTATTCCACGATTTTTACTGTCATATAATTAAACCATTGTTCAAAATCGGCTTTTGTTAAACTTGGGTTTGACTTTTTGCAGAAATGGGCGGGGTCCATTTTCTTGGTTTCCTTATTATTTGATTGTTATTGTGTTCGTATTTGTCACATTAGGATAATATACATTGTGAAGGATTGATATAATCAATTAAGTATAAAACGTTAAGTTGGAAACAGCAAAAGTAACTTCATTCATGACATATTACATCACATCTTTAAATGCGATCAAAGTTGACGTCGTCAATATTTGCTTCAAATAAATAGTGCATGTTCACTGTATTTCGAATGTTTTGAGTTCTCTGCCACACATTTTGTTAACAGGGAATAAACAAATATTAACTTCTATGTTAAATTGATGCTGAAAATGTCAGAAGATATTATCAGCACTGTTAATGCGGACAACTAAGTTCTTAATACTTTAACAATGAGTTGCAAAAAGGTGCACACTATTTACCCATATTAAATGGTGCGTGGCTTATCATGGTCTACCGGGACACTGTACACCTTTTACCGACATGTCACGAATGGTGTACGATTTTAGTGGTCATATGTGACACTATGTATCCCGTTTACCCACCTCATGTAAATGGTGTGGAACTTTTAGTGGTTATAAAGGGCACTTTGTACACCTTTCATTCACCTGACTAAAATGGTGTGCGACTTAAAGTGGTCATATTGGTCTCTTTGTACAATGTTTCAATATTTCTTACCTGACTAAAATGGAGCACGAACGTTAATGGTAATATGGGACATAATGTTCACATTTTACTCAACGGACTTAAATGGTTTGCAGCTTTTAAAGTAACATGGGGCACTATGTACACCTTTTACCCAACAGACATATATGGTGTGCTGCTTTTAAAATAACATGGGGCACTATGTACACCTTTTACTCAACACACTTAAATGGTGTGTGTCTTGTAAAGTAAAATGGGGCACTATGTACACCTTTTACTCAACAGACTTAAATGGTGTGCAGCTTTTAAAGTAATATGGGGCACTAAGCACAACCTTTACACACAGGCTTAAATGGCGTGCGGTTTTTAGGTAATATGGGATACTATTTACACATTTTACCCAACAGGCTTAAATGGTGTGTGGCTTTAAAAGTAATAAGGGGCGCTATGTTCAACTTTTACCCAACGGACTTAATTGGCGAGCGGCTTTTGGAGTAGCAAGGTGCAGTATGTACACCTTTTACATAACGTGCTTAAATGGCGTGCGGCTTTTAAAGCAATATGGTGCAGTATGTACACCTTTTTACCCAACAGACAGAAATGGTGTGTCTCCTTTAAAGTAACATGGTGCAGTACGTACACCTTTTTACCCAACAGACTTAAATGGTGTGCGGCTTTTAAAGTAACATGGTGCACTATGTTCACCTTTTACAGAGCAGACTTAAATGGCGTGCGGCCTTTAAAGTAACATGGGGCACTATGTACCCCTTTACCCGACAAACTTAAATGGTGTTCTGCTTTTAAGTTAACATAGTGCACTATGTACACCTTTACCATTTTTCTCCTTGTTCAAGTATCCGGTCTGGTCTTGCAGACATCGACGATCATGGCTCTCCATTCTTCCCTGTTCTCGGTCTTTCTCATAAGCTCATTGTTTTGCCCTCTTTACTCTTTGCAAATTTGTTGAAGCTGTCTGTGAATTTTGTGCGTTGCCTTCCTCTGCTCTTGTTTCCACCTATTTTGCCACTCCATAGCGGTTTCTCTAGTCCGTCAGCCCTGATTATATGGTCGGAAAGTTTAGGTTGTCTTTCTCTGATGATGTTGAGAAGGGATCTCTTGTATCCAGCCATTTCCATTACTTCTGCATTTGTTTTTCTTTTTCTCCATGAGACTTTCATGATTCTCCAGATGCACCACATCTCCACTGCTTCTAGTCGCTGTTCTGTGTCCTTGGTTAGAGTCCAGCATTCACATCTATGTAGAAGAAGGACCATACATTATTTCTGTGTTACACTTGCCGTCCTGGGTGATAGTACATCAAGGTATTTAAAGGTGTTTACTTGTCTGATTCTCTCTCCTTTGCAGGCAATGTTGCATTGTGGTATAACAACTTTTGCGAGACCACCATGCATTCTGTCTTTTTTGCATTGAGCTGTAATCCTTTCTTTTCGCTTTCGTCTGTTACTGTTGTTAAAATCTTTTGCAGTTTTTCTTTAGAGTCGGCGATAAAAACTGTGTCATCTGCATATCTCAGGTTGTTGATGTTGTGACCACCTACACTAATTCCCTCACGATTCTCAATATTTCGTAGAATTATTTCACTATATACATTAAATAAATCACGTGAGAACACGCAGCCCTGCCTCACACCCCTGCAGATTGGTCTATATTGACTGATGTCACTCTAATGGCTGCCTCTTGTTGAAATATATATTTCTGAGGACTTGAAGATCTTTCCCGTCGATGTATAGCCCAGAGTGTCGTACTTTGTCGAACGCTTTTGAGTAATCAACGAAGCAAAGGAACAGGTCTTTTTTGACTTCGATGGATCTTTCCATGAGAGTTTTCAATGCGAAGATTGCCTTTCTGGTGCCTTTCTCTGCTATGTATCCAAACTGCGCTTCTGTTATTTCTGGGAGTAGTTTATTTCTCATTCTCTTCATGAGTTTGCGTTAAAGAACCTTGGTGAGGTGACTCATCAGGCTGATTTTACGATGTTGGTCACATTCAGCTGCACCCGGTTTCTAAGGGATCGCAATGTAAATGTACTTCTTCATGTCTGTCGGAATATCAGCTGTGCCATAGATATTGTTCAGTAGTTTTTGACTACTTCCCTCTTCATCCAGGGCTATTATTTATTCAGATGGGATATCATCAGGTCCTGGCGCCTAACCACCTTTTATCTTGCTGAGTGCATTTCTCACTTCGTCTTCCATGATTATATGGCCATTTTCGTTGCTAATGTGAGGAGTTGGGCATCTGTCGTCTATTCGATGTATTCTGACCACCTGTTAAGAATATCTTCTTTTTCCACAAATATTTTTTCCATCTCTCGACTTTATGCAACCTGTTTTTGCAGACGTATTTTTCCCTGTCACATCTTTAATCTTTTCGTGCATAAGTTTGCTATCAAAACTTACATTCGTTTCAATTTCCTTGCACTGCATATTTATCTATTCCTCCTTGGCTTTATTACACTTTTTCTTAACCAGTTTGTCGAGTTCTGTATATTTCTTTTCATCTACTTTTGCCTTTCTCCTTTTTTCCATTAGGTCTAAAATCTAAGAGCTCATCCACTTCTTATGTTACCATCTGTAGTGGTGAGCTGATCTAGGCCATCGAATTTGTTCTCAACTTTGATCTTTAATTTTTCTTTGATTTGTAACATTTTGATTTGCAGTTTTGGTGTTCCTTTTGCTTTTGACAACTTTTTCAATTTTAGTCGCATTGTCCCGACAACTGGGACATGATCACTTCCACAGTTTGCAGGTCCTGGCATAGACTTACAATATGTCATAGAGTTACGGTAGCGTTCTTGAATCAGGATGTAATTTATTTGATTCCTGGTTTTATTGCCAGAGCATTTCCCTGTCCAGCATCTTCTTGTATGGTTTTCAAACCATGTGCTCATGACAGTCAGCTTTTGTTCCTTGCACCATTCCGTGAGCCGCTCTCCTCTTTCATTTCTCACTCCTATTCCAAATAAGCCAACTTTGGTTTCATCTTTTACATTTCCTACTTTTGAATTGAAGTCACCCATTATTATTCTGATATCTTGTTGCTTTATTGCCTTTTCGATATTTTCATTAAACTCCTCAATTTCTGCGTCCTCTTTATCAGCTGTTAGTGCATATATTTGTACTATTCCAATGTCGAAAAGTGTACCCTGAAGTTTTACTATCACGACTCTGTCACTGACAGTCCAGAAACCTTTGATGGCCTTTGAAGTTTCTTGATCTAGAATCATGCCGACTCCTTTATAGCGATGATCTCCTTCAGAGTAAAGAATGGTGTAGTTGTCAGATGTTATGCAGCCTGCTTCTTCCCATCTCCCAAAGTCCTAGTATATTGATGGTCATTCTTTTCATTTCCTGTTTGAGATTTTCCAGTTTTCCTTTTTGTAGCATAGTCAGTACGTCCCATGTACCCATTCTGAGAAGTTTTCTGATGCGGACAGTCGCTGGGTGACGATCGAGGGTTACATGTTGCACATAATCTACCCTACCGAGTGAGGAACTTCCGGATAAATTGGAAGCACCTTCACGCTGTTATCTGCATTATGATTCTTTCTGATTGCCAGATTGCAGAAGTATACATATAGTAGGCTGCAATTAATTTCTAGAGGAGCAGTGCTCGTGCTGAGCGGATTGTCTTAGCCATTGTACCCATATAGTATCATCTGCCTAACACACTGAAGTGCTGACCAGTTTCCAAAAACAATACGGCTGCTCAAAACATCATCCGTCACCTGCCTTCCATGACTTCATGTACCCTGATCGGGGACTAATTGGATACTCGACCTTGCCGAATGATCTCCCACAGGCTAGCGGAGGGAAGGAAGCACCTTACTTTTCCTGTTGGTGAAATAATTTCACAAGGCTACACCTTGTGCACTATTTACACCTTTTACACAACATGCTGAAATGGCGTTCGCCTTTTATAGTAGACCTCTGGGTTCACCTTTTACCCAACAGACTTAAATGGTGTGCGGCTTTTAAAGTAACATTGGGCACTATGTACACCTTTACCCAACAGACTTAAATGGTGTGCGGCCTTTTGATAGTTTTTTAATATGATTCGCTATGTACAACAGTTTGCAGCCACAAAATACCGTTAAATATACTTACACACATTGCACAAAGTTGATTTATACAGGTAGTTTTGTCTCACTATTTCAATTCTTGTTTCTGTTTTACCGGATTGATGTTATTATTAAATCATAAGGGACATTTGTCTTTTTCTGTACTTTTCAGTCCATGATTGTATTTGGATACACGTTTAAATCCGCCTACATAGCACCATGACTCCACCTATACTACTAGACTTAAACGGTGTGCGGAGTTAAATGGTGTGGGTTTAGCGATTACCTTCCGATTACCGTCTTCTTTCGAATGGGAGATAACTCGGTTTCATAGGTGTGACTCAATCGGAACACCTCGGATAATTCACGGTGATTACCCCAAGGACGGAATAACCCGAGGAGTTCCGATTGAGGCCTGGCTTAGTCTGGTTCCCTGCGTACTGATATGACAAGCAGTACGTCAGGCAAACGCAAATAATGGCGGCCCACAATGATTATATAGCGAAATGCTGTAGTTTGTTGCTCACGTGTACAATTTTTTTTCACAATTGAGTTACATACATAAATAGTTCCCAATGCTGGATTTCATTTCCATGATCAGTTCTCAGAGCTAATAAATAATACAAATATTGAAAGTGTAACATTATTTCGGCCAACACTTAATTCCGGATAAATATATGGGTGAACATGACGTACTTACGATATTTATCGAACTATCCAGGCTCAGATCCAGATTTTTTCTTATTTTTTTTCTGGGGGAGACCGAATGTGACATACGTTCTAGGGGGCGGGGATCCGGAAAAAAGTTCTAAAATGTAGGAGATGAGTTCTGAATTGTATCTGGACAAAAGGGTAATAGTTTATAACAGTTTTATCAAACTCACTCTGAAAGTCTGAAAATGGTAAGACATAAACCATTAGCAACATAACTTTGTTGTTGAAGACTGGTTCGAATTCTTCCAAAAATATGCCGCAATAGGCAAGCACATACTTGCTATCTTGGCGCAATCTTTCAGCAAACAACCATTGCAGTAATGTCAGATATTATGCTTTACAGATATGCATTAATATTGCCTGAATTTAGATATCTGTTGGGTGTTCGAGAACGTGTTGCACATAATGTAGAGTATTTATGGAAGTTACAACTAAAATTTGTCTTATAAAAATACCAAAATTTCCAGTAGAGCCTCCAATAAATGGTATTGCAAACAAAGGAGTACTGATTTGCCGCGAAGGCTTTATTAGATGTTGTACAGAATACAACTGTCAGTGATTATTATAGAACAAACAAAAATAACAAAGATGTTTGGACAAGCAAAGCCACTTTCATTTGGATTTTAGAAAAACAAAAAAACAAATTACAATTGCCAAGGCATATTGTAGCTGTGTTTAAATGTTTGAAACAGCAGCATTTTAGCAAACGGCACATATTGTTAAAAGTGGTAACCGACAGTTTACCTGTATCTAATATATGTAACAATATCTTATCTCCCTTTGGGGTATTTGTACATGATGTCTGCAGAAAAAAAACCCTTCTTCAGCCTCAGCTTTGATGATTTGCAACAGTATCTCAATTTAAGGACAGTAAAACTCGTTAATCAGCACATAAATGTTCATTCTTTTCAAATCTATAATTTAGAACAATTGGGATTCCGGCTAACAGTAGACATCGATGTCACAGCGTATGACGTGGTCAGGAGGGTTTCTTAGTTTGTAAATAGCTAATTGTGCAGCGTGGCCCAGATAGGAAATACATGCTTGAAATGATTGTGGCGATATCTGTTCAGGTAACAATGGTTCATTGTGATGTTTAATGAATTATTTTTGGTCCAAACTGTCGGGTACCACCTTTAAGTACTATTGTTACACATGGTGCTTCCTATAGCTGCAGATCACTCAATTATAAAATAACTCCCAACTTATTAATATATCTTCCCTCTTCTCTTGTTTGCAACTTGATACATAATTTTTTAACCCTGTATTATTACTAAAAACGAAGTAGGGACAAAATCCTTTGATGACAATTATTCCTGTTCATTTTAGCAAAGGCAGACAAACACCCTTCCGTAATGTTTCCAATGCGGATAAATCCCCTCCTGTAAATTTTCCACTTTTGGCAAGAACGTGTATTTGGTTAAAACATAGTCTCATAAATGCATTGATAGTCCGGCAGCTGGATATGGTTACCGTTCACTACACGCCCCCCCATCCCCCCACTACTAGACTTTTTTTGCATGGGTACCAAAATGTTTGTTAGTGTGTCTAGAAACAGAATCTCCAATGTACTCAAAAATAAACTCATTTGGGCTATATGAAAACTATTGGTTTCCATGGCAACCATCATGGCATTTTGATAGGAGGGTATGTTTAGAAAAAATGCTTATAACTTTTTTTTCAAAAATGGTGACAGAAGTATACAACAGGTGATTAAAGGTTGCTTAATGGCCATTATGGTTATGTGTCAATAATGGAAATTAGCTCTTAAGAATATTTATAACTTTTAATTAGAATAAAAAATAGACCTTATTTTGAATAAATGATTAGATTTTTTTCTTTTTGAAAGCAATTTTTAAAAAACTCAACAGTCTCTTTCTCTCTCTATCTCACTCTCTCTCTCTCTCTATATATATATATATACACACGTACCACTACTTATCTAACATATGTTGGTCTAATTTTCATATGATTTGGTTCTTTATGCGATTTTTTATGACTTTTTTATTAATTTTCTTCCAAATTGCTTTTTCAATATTAATGCACAATTTGGCTAGAATTATGCTTATAACTAACCATATAACTTTGAAGAATAATTTTTGTATCGTTCCTTAAGTGGAGGCCTTCATAATATATATCTAATTACAATGACTTACAAGTCAAAATAAATATCCAGACCTCACCTCGTGGAGCGCTCAAACATCATGGCCCACCTTGCATTATGCTAAGTTCACTTATTAATACACCTATTTGGCGATGCAGTGGATACAGAAATATACATTATAAATTAAGGTCAGTAGTTAAGCACTACAATAAAGTTGTACAACTTAAGATGCCTTAACTATCTAACCTGGAGTCTATTTATGAATTGTAATAAAACAAAACATCAGTATTACTTTATTTATGACTGCGAGAATTAACCTAATATATGTGTTGCATTACAAAACTAGGTGGGGGGTTTTGTTTGCTTAGGACTTGTATTCACATGAGGGATTCTGTCCACCTTTTCAACATTTTGTAATTGCCTTTGTTAAAATTAAAAGTCAACTGCATGCCTTAATTTGGAAGCAAGGTGACAAACATTTGAAACTTCTCGGCTAATGCCACCATTTTACGTCATCACCAAGAAGGGCCAAAGAAGCAGGTAAGTAGGGCAGGAGACAGCAAATGCTACACAAACAGCTTATGTAGTTCGCAAGCCAGATGGTCTCAGGGGTCTGGTTAGCAAACAAGCCCTTTTCTGAGGATATATAGTTTATGAAAATTATATGTCACAGCTTAAGAGCCGATGCCCACCCCCACCCCCACTTCCCCAGTGAATATGTGCCTGCTAAGTACATCCATATGAAAAGTAAACCAGTAAGCCATTTTTAAACTAAGAAAACCATGTGAGCACTTACTATTGATATCACATTACGTGACCATCCAGGTAATCAGCTCTAACGTTGATATCTAGTGTTAGCTGAAATCCACATCATGCTT
Source organism: Sinonovacula constricta (assembly GCA_007844125.1). Taxonomy (NCBI): domain Eukaryota; kingdom Metazoa; phylum Mollusca; class Bivalvia; order Cardiida; family Solecurtidae; genus Sinonovacula; species Sinonovacula constricta. The sequence goes on along the minus strand of CM017571.1, from coordinate 11,879,039 downwards.
ATTTATAAATTTGGAAAAAATGGACTTTTAAAGCAATTTTCATGATTTGTCTAATTAATTCAGGTAATGTTATTAACGGACTTAAATTAAACTAAAGTATAAGTTTATGCAGCAGTTATGCACAAATTCTCCAGAACAGGGGTAAGATGTTGTTACATGTATTAGATATAGGCAAACTGTTGGATGCTTCAGAGTTGCGAACCAATTGGCATCTATAGCAATATCCTAAAACAAGAAACAGTAGAAAACAAACGTTAATTAATAAACAATATGACCATCTAGCTGCCTGCTGTCCATCCCAGAACCTTGGACAATGAGAATTATAAACTATATCAGAATAAGCCAGCCAGCCAGCCGGCAAGACAGACAGACAGACAGACAGACAGTCAGACAGCCAGCCAGACAGAGAGACAGACAGAGAGAGAGACAGACTGACAGACAGCCAGGCAGAGACAGACAGAGAGCCAGCCAGCCAGACAGAGACAGCCAGACAGAGACAGACAGCAAGTCAGAGACAGACAGAGAAAGACAGCCAGCTAGAGACAGACAGCCAGACAGAGAGAGCCAGCCAGACAGAGACACAAACAGACAGACAGACAGACAGACAGACAGACAGACAGACAGACAGAGACAGCCAGCCAGCAAGGCAGAGACAGACAGAGACAGACAGCCAGCCAGACATAGACAGAGAAAGACAGACAGAGACAGACAGCCAGCCAGCCAGACAGACAGACAGACATACAGCCAGAGACAGACAGCTAGCCAGCCAGCCAGCCAGCCAGAAACAGACAGCCAGCCAGCAGACAGCCAGACAGAGACATACAGATAGACTGACAGACAGACAGCCTGCCAGACAGACAGACAGAGACAGGTAGACGGAAAGAAGGACAGACAGACAGATAGAGAGAAAGACAGACAGACTGAGACAGACAGAAAGACAGACAGAAAGACAGAGACAGACAGCAAGCCGGCCAGCCCAGCCAGCCAGAGAGATGGACAGAGACAGACAGACAGACAGACAGCCAGTCAGCCAGCCAGCCAAACATTCTTATTTTATTCATACATAAGAAAATCATACACATAAATCAAATTTACTTCACACTCAAATGATAAAGTATAAAATGGAATATCATAAAACAAATGTTTATTATATGGTTGTCATATAATGTTATTATATCCTCTAACAATAACAACTGATAAAAAGTACATTAGTAGAATGAAAAATACATTGTATCTCAGATACTCAGATAATATAATTATGTATACTGGTAAGTGATTCATAATCAGCACAAAAATGTACACAAAATACAAGAATAAAACTCTGCTGTAAAAAAACCCAACAATTTACAGTGATAATACATATCACATTGACTACCTGATTTGCAAACATACATACTGAGCTCAACATTAGTCAATATTTGTATAGTATCGTATAATTTTCAAAAATCAATAATAAATCTATATAAGAATAAAATTATTTTGTATATGTTTTGTTAAAACTTTGTTAAATTAACAAAACTCTAGGCAAGTCATAAAGTTCTTTTAACATCCATTGGAAAAACAACAAATAAAAAAAAAAGCTAACATACTTTTAAGACATAAAATTGTAAATATTTTCATATAAAATAAACACATATAAAAAGACAAGAAAGTGTTACTGACTAAGTTCTGAACCCACTTTGATCATCAGGGAAAAGAATGGCGAGTAGTGATCTGATCTGAATGTGTCAGTTGTATTTAAACTGTCATTCTGATATCATGTGATTTAAGACGCATGGAGGTCATTCAAGCAAGATTAAAAGTCATACGAAGCACTAACTGAAGTGACACATTTAAATACATTATGTTATGAAGTAAAGATCATGTGGCCCTATTCATCAAGTACCTGTGTAAAACTGTTACCAGGTCACTTTGAAACAGAAAAAGAAATAAAACAACAATGTAGGTTAATCTGTAGTTCTCAATTGCGCATTTTGTTGGAAAAATATCCATTAATATCATTTATGATATTTTCAACGTTAATGTGTTTTTATTTGGTTTATTGTCCCACCAACAGTATTTTTAGTAATCTGGAGACGGTGTCCACTTGAAGCAGATATAGTGCTGCCTTAACTGTGTATAGCATGCCGTGAACACCTGGCATGATACCAAACCAAGTCACATTATCCTGACACCGGGCCAACCAGTAGTGAAACTACCCTTATATTTGCTTGAGCATTAGCAAGGGAGCTATACCACTACCATTTTTACTGACTTTGGTATGTTGAGGCCCTCACATATCCTTCTGCCATTTACACCTGACGAATGAAATACTACGATGTAATGAACTAAGAAATGCGACTAAGGCAATTTTTGTTCAACAACTAAACCTCTTTCCCGCCATAACACATTTTTCCATACAATACACTATGTCATTTCGCTCAAGATCTCCAATGACTTTTTTTAGTTCATTGTAGTTTTTCTCATAATCATTGTCTCTTGCATCTTTCCATTGCATAAGAACTTCCATATTTATATTGACAGTTGTTTTAAGCGATGGGTTCTGCTCTATTTTCTTGTATATATCATAGGAGAGTACTCTCATTGCCAAATGGAGGCCCTCAGTCCTCGTCAGCTTACGAGCAATATTTAGCAGAGATTTATCTTCCAGTATAGTCATGTAGGCTGAAACAAAAGTAAACCAAATGAATATTATAAAATAGTTGCTACTCGTTAATATAAGACTTATCAAAAGATTTCCTCCCACATTTAAGTACTACAATGCCATTCTACCAGTCTGTTAATTTAATCTTTCAATTGATAATTGATATATTTCCAAATAAGTAGCATTCTTTATTATATTAATTTTAAAAATAAATAAATAACAAATATTAAACTATTAAACTGATATTATAATTTAATTTTGATAAGTCCAAGCTGATGTTAATTTGAATTCTCATTCTAAGTCACAAGATGGTTGCAGACATACAGATGGATTATTATTTTAAATTAAATTATTTTAAACACTTTTATTCTGCACATAACAGCAACTTAAATAACACATTAGAGTTAAACTTATAACAATGAATATGCCAATAGAAATATGTATGAAGTGTCTTCTAGAATCCTTTTAAATCATACAATGTCACAACAGCATAATATATGACAAGTCTGTCATAAGAATCCAAATGCTTAAGCAATAAATTATACAAATACTTAATTATCCACATTATTTAGGCTTCCTTTGATATCGCCTTACATTCTCCTTTATGATGTAATGACAGATATATCACCAGACAGGTTCCAACTGGTGACCAAAGCAAGGTAAATTCACAGCACATTGAGTACAGCTGAATGACTCTTAGATTTTGCATAATTAAACCCAGCCTCAGCCAGCCAGCTGTCGTCATGAGGTGATTGTGAAACATCTGGACAGTTAGTGTTTACCCAAACTTAATCAACTTAGGAAAATCATCAAGTGGACATTCAAAATATTAGAAATAATTGAACATTGTCTGAACTACATTAAAGTAAAAGTAGAATATTTCTAATGTTCATTAAATTTTGATATCAAAAACTTAACCCTTTCATTTATAGTTTATCTATAATTTTGAAAATTCACCTGCATTGTTTTTCTGTAAGAGAGACAGATTTTAATAAATGTATGTTCAACTTGTAATAATAGATTTAAGGCTGAACCAATCTACACATAAACCCTTAGTCATGTAGATTCTGCAAATGATTTAGTCTGGAGTTTCTTCCCCTTTCACTACGTTATCGGGTCAGGCACAGGCTGAAAATGGCGACCGCCAAAGTAAGTTTACAGACACATTTAGCGAAGCACTGAGTTATAATTTATCGCTGTGCCATTCGAAAGATGTTTTTATTATGATCATAACTTAGTTCATATAAGCGATTACAATAAGTAATTTTATATGGTACATTACCTGTTTCTAGAAATTTGTTAGTAAGATAGTGTCAATGTTTTTACATTTATGTCTTTACAATACTTAATTATAGAGTCTTAACTTCTTGGCACACTTGCAAAGGTTATAACACCAAACATTACCGCATTATTTTCCAATACAGCGGAGGCCGGCATTGTTAGCATCAGCCAAACGTACTATTGCGTAGGATGGTACGCTGGGAACCAGACTACTAATGATTGTGAATGGCGTAAAATATGCAGGAAAGTGTTAATTCATATAGTCCAGATTATTGAAATACAACCTTTTATAATGCATAACAAGAAAAACAATAATCCTTATGATGCATTACAGACTTAAAATAGCATCACCATGCTTATCAATAATTGAAGTAGGTAACAAAATTTAAAAGGGAAACTTGATATTGAAACATTATACAATTAAAATGTACCACATTACTGTTATTATATTGTAATACTATATAATAACCAGGAATATAATTCAAAATTGTACATCTTCAGTGACATTCCTATGATCAATAAATTCAATGTTTATCTTGGACCTCGAATAGTGTATACATAATACAATGTTCAGGGCAATAAACCTCTGGGCGCAGCATGTGATGACTCCTGGCTAAACCTGTGTCTTTTATTAAAGACATAAACACATGTGTGAAGGTCATGTTTCCCTTATCAATGTCAGTCCATTGATTACTTTTTTACTATGTACGTAGTTAGTGTCTATTTAAACTTTAACAAGACATGGAGAAATAAAAGTCGTTTTTGGTAAGTTGAATCCAAGTCATGTTTTACATTGCTAGGTTGTTATAATTTTCTAAACACGTTTGCTTGATTGTTATCATTTTATTTGCAAGACTTTTTTTCATTATGTTTGCTATATTGCTATCATTTTGTTTTTATCATTTTGTTTGCTAGATTGTTATCATTTTGTTTGCTAGATTATTATTATGTTCATATAATTTTGTTTGCTATATTATCATGTTGTTTGCTAGATTGTTATCCTGTTGTTTGCTATTATTGTTATTATTTTGTTTTTATCATTTGGTTTCTAGATTGTTATCATTTTCTAAACGTGTTTATGTTCACAGGTCTTTAATCTAAATAAAAATTTCAGTCTTGTGTATCAATCAGATATAAAAAAAATGCCCCCAAGCCATGAATCCCAATCCTCTCTGTTGCAAACTGACTGCAGCTTCACACTGCTATTGTTATATGTTATAGACGTAATCTAGCAGAGCGTTTGTTTACCACATGCTATTGTAGAATTAGACCGTGTTGTGTATGTGATAGTCTTTGCCTTGACATGATATCAGACTCCTATAATTCTAAATTGCAGTCCTTCTAGCCATTAGGTTCCTAAATTCAGTTTATTGCCCAAAGACTTAGGTAAAATTATACACTATAATGCAAGGTGCCAGTGGCAGAGAAGTTCACATAACCTAGATGTAAATCCTCAGCCTGTTACTGGATAGGTTTGAGTCCAGGTCTGGATGACAGCTTGCATGTGTTGAGGTCTTCTAGGTGACTTGCGATGAGTAAGTAGTTCTATGCAGGGGTCTTCCACCAATAGTAACTGGACACTACCATTATGACCACATTTTTGTCGAAGCCATGTAACAAAAAACAACAACATCAAAGCCAAAATAAATAAACGTAGGTTACAGAAAATATTGCAGATTCTGACCAGGATGTTGGTTGACCTGAGGCGACCATATTTGTCAGTCTGATCAGGTGTACTAAGTGAAGTGTTAAGCTACAGCAAATTATACAATATCTTACGGGAAAAATCATCGGACAGACATTGAAGTTCTTTATCAGTGTCATCTGGCTTCCGTGGTCCTGCAGTAGCACCTGCAGCAGTGGTAGTTGTAGACTGGCTCCCTGCTTCAGTCCCTGCTGCTGCCTGGATTAGTGTACCAGATGGTTGGGTTCCGTCTACAGCTATATTTCTGTACATTATGCTGTCTCCCAAGTGATGAAGAGTTTCATCAGTGGGATCTAATGGCACAGTTTTAGTCACAGCTTGAACCTTCATAGAAGGAGCAGGGACTGATGCACTATCAAAGTGCTGGGCACCGGATGGGAGAGTGTTATTCTGTGATGATGTTAAACCAGTAGGTGGAGCATGCAGCCTATTGGCTGAAATTTAAGACAGAATGAGTTGTTTCTATATCATAATTCATGGAATAATTAGAATAAGGCAAAGCTTCAGATGAGAGCAATATATCCCATAATTCTCATACAAAATTCATAAGAGAAATACTCATTAAAAGAAATGTCACATTGACACTTATTTACATTCAATATATATTAAGGAGGAAAAATTTAAAAATTTAAATATTAAATATTTATCTTTTTTCTGGAGTTTTAAGAATGTGCTGAAAATGGCCAAATATATGGGTTTTTTTAAATCTGAAGGCGATTGTTAATCAGTTAGCCTGTATTCATTTAGATTAGCCAGTTATGATTTCTGTAATCGGTTAATTGCTCCTAAAGCTAATATCTAGACTCTATTGATTAACATTATTTAATTTTTTCAAATAAATATAATTACTATTGACTACTAATATTTCTGGATATTTTTGAAGTGAGCAGTATCATTTGTCTAAAGTACTTACAGATAATACACTTATACATTTTAATTTTTATAAGCTAGAAGCGTCATATTATCTGCCAGTCATGTCTATCCATCAGTTGGCAATTTCTCTTGAGAATAACTCCTTTATTACTTATTGAGATGTCTTCATATTTGTTTGAATAATTTGATTTGTAGTTATGCATGAAGGTGAGGTAACTCTGGTTACATTTTTCATTCCAGAGTTATGGCCCTTTTTAGTATTTTAAGCCAATTATTGTGCAGATGATTTGTTCTTTATTCCTCATCAGAATTTCTTCACAGGTGAAACACAAATATTTGCACTTGTGGCTTGACTTTTAGGGATACAAAGCTCCACTTATTGTGCTCTTGTTAAATATCTGATTCCAAGCTCCAATACACAGTGTGGTATTTTTGAAACCTTTAATTTTGTAACCTTTATCATCCCTAGTTTTTATATTTGGTACTTGCATTACAATTTTCTAAATAATGAAGACAGAATATTTTCAATATTTTTTTCTCTCAAAAAAAAAAAGACACACTGCCTAAATTATTGGAATACCCAAAAACAAAAATCAATTCATGTAAGAAATAAATAACTAAAAATTTTGAGTTTTATGAAAATTGTTAACATATGTTATAATCCTGAGCTGATAATGCTGATACAGATGCCAGGTCAGCTTGGAGACCTCGCTATATTAAAGTTCACAAAAGAATAAGAAATCTTCCATGAAAGACTCAAAATATCTTTTAATGTGCAGGTATGTAGGTAAGTTAACGTTGTTGAAACAATTAATATAGGTAAATATTTATCCAAGTAGATCATCAGATTGGCATTTAATTATTTCAAGAAAATTTGACAATTGACTTACCTATCACAGGTACTATATTAGCATCAACATGAGCTTCAACTTCTCTCTCTGAAACAATTTACAGGTACATTCAATTAGCATATACATTAGTAAGAAAGTGAGATAATTCAAAACTATTTGGATTATACCTTATCATTGTAATTTGCCAAGTCAAGACAGGGATTTGGAAGAGAAGCAGACATATGCCCAAACAAACTTTTCACATACAAGCAATGGAGAGCATAAACCCTGACTCAATAAACCAGCTTGTGAGCTTAGCTTTAAAAAATCTTTAAACAACAAAAAATAAATGCGACCAACCTCAATCTAAGACAATCTTTCCAAATCTTGACTTTAATTTGTAATTTGTACAATCAATGACCTCACAATACTGATGACAATATCAAACACATATATATATATATATATATATACTACACAACAAAGTTTTTACACACACTATTGACAGGAACTATCTGGCTCACCTGTGCCAAAACAAGTTACATCAGATTTCACTCGCTATAGTCAAAACCATGGTCTCAACCATCTTACCTGAGCAGAAATGACTGAATCACACATTATTTAGTTTATATATCATTTGTCTCATTTACATGTGTGCCTATCAACACTCACTTGAACTTGACAGATCAACATTGATTAACCTTCTGAAACATACTTAAATTGGCTCCCTGTCCCACACAAGTCTGCTTTACCCACTTGAAGCTTTCTTACAGACCCACACAGAGTTATCACCTTTGTGCTTGCTTTCACTAACGCCTAAGTGAAATTCTTGCTTCTTTCACACATGTGCTCGCCTCACAGCTAACGCAACTCAGGAACTTGCAGAATGTAAGCTTCTTCTGACTTCACTTTCTCCAATCCAGTGCATAGTAAAGTAACTATAACTGGCACTTGTAACACCTGGGCCTTGCTTTATCTGAGACCACTCTGACACCAGCATGCCATTTTAAAATAGAATGAAACCCCTTTGAAAGTTGGACCACATACACCTGAGCACCAGCATATTCAAAGCTCCCTGAAAGCCTGGCCAGCTAGTAGCCTGAGAGCACTTAGAACACATGATCCAACACATTGTGACAGGCAGCATGGTGATGCTGCAATGTGCATGGTGAAGAGCATGCAATGAGCATATTCTATATACCCGACCAACATAGCGCTGTATGAGTTGCTTGTGCACATGTCAACAGCCTTTATCCCACACTAAGCAATGATATGGAGGCTGTGAGACACAAGATGTCTTTTGTGTGTTGCATAAAATCACAACTTGTGAGGGCTTTATATATGTGGATCATCAGACACACAGACAGGAACTTTGGTGGTGGGGGTTGAATAGGAATTAACATTGTGGCTACTATAGTAGAATGACTGAAAATTATCTACTAATGAGAAAATAGTAGGAAACAAGAACAACAAATTATTCAACCTTTAAGTTGCAAAAGCAGTTTAAACTATACTAAATATCAATCTATTTAAAAGCATTCTTTAAATGTTTACAATCAACAAGAAGTGGAGAAAACCTTATGATGTACCGTTACCATAATTATTATCTTTAATACATTTTTTCCACAGCAAAAGCAGCATCTTGCTGTCATTGTAATAATTATGATGAGCAGCATTGTGATCTAATTATTAGTTGTATATCATCATCGTCATCATCATCACATCATCACCACAATCATCACATCATCATCGTCGTCGTCATCATCATCACAAGTTCATCATCACATCATCATCACATCATCACCATCGTCATCATCATCCCTCTCCATCATCATCATCCTCATCATCCATCATCATCATCTATCATCATCGTCATAATCATCATCATCATCTTCATACTTTTTAAAAAAATAAACCATCAAAACTGTACCCAAAATATGTTTTGTTTAATGAATAAAAAATGATGTTACATTAAATTTAATCATACCTTTCTCTTCTAATATTTTCACAAGGCTTTCTTGTTTTGTCTTTCTTAAACACTGTTTAAACTTTTCATATTTCTCTGGTCCTGACATCATGACTCTGTCTAAAATTTCCCGATTTCTTTTAGATCTTATCGTTATATCCTGAAACAAACAGTTATGGTAAATATCCAGTACTGTTTGGAAATATCTTGTAAAATGCTCTAAACTAGGATAATTATTATATATTATACCACACCCAGTCACATTATCCTGAAACTCGGAAGACCAGGCAGGTGTAGGACAAAGTCTCAGATTAAATTCCTCTTAGACAAAATCCCTTCAGTTCATTTTAACATAGGTGGACAAAATCCATCCTGTAAATTATCCAAAGTGGACAAAAACCTTTTGGTTAAAGAATAAAAATAGAATATAACGCTAAGTGGGAGTTTCAAAAGAATTTTTTTTTTTTATAAATATTATATTTGTGAAAGAGAGTTAACTATCCAATCCAAATAAAATATGTTGCAAAATGTGGAATATTTTGCTATTAAGACTTTGCACATATCATTTTATGTTCTCACCTTTGTCAGCTAATATACAACCAGATCTGAATTAAAATATTCAACTTGATATTTTTGCCAGACAAGAGCTCATTTCTGGAACCTGGTAGTGGGCAAGAAGCCCTGAAATCTTGGGCTCATTTCAGGACCTCAGTGACTTTTTCCTGTATTGTTTGCAGGCACTGAGCTACATGTATTCCTATTCAGGAACAAGTGATGGCTCTGTTAAGAAATCATCATTAACAATGCAGTAAAGCCTTTTATAGCAGATCTAAATCCATTATAGGACACCTGTAGTAGACAAACCCAAATTTTATGATTCATTGTTACAAACACAGCTAAAGATTTCAGCATCGGCGGGAATCAAACAAACAAAGTGAAACGCTTGTACTGTAACCACTATGCAGGGATGGGATGGGATTAGCCGGCATTTTTGCCGATACCGTGCAGCGACATTTCTATCATTATAGGACAGGAGCGCTTATGAGGTGCCCAGGGACTGCACCTGGCCGGTCCATTATACTGACACCGACGAGTCAGGCGTAATGCTGTCCCCTTAGCCCCGAGCGTTAGGAGGGAAGCCACTACTACCAACTTTAAAGTCTTTGGTTTGACCCGGCCGGGGTTTGAACCCACGACCTCCCGATCCGCAAGCCGACGCTCTACCACCTGAGCTATTGCGGCCGGTAAAACACTTAATCCCTAACAAAATCTTTAACACAAGAGCATGATAGCAAAGCAGATTCTGAATAGAGTGAGCTATGCAACAGTTGGAAATGAAGAAGTTTAAACAGACAAATATTTAGTAAAACTGATGCCTATATAAACACATATATGGTTAATTAAAGGGTGTATAACTGGAATGTATCAAACCACGCAGCAGATATCAACCAATTAAAAGGAGGTAACTAATTATGCTTCTAAGGTATGGTTATTATACTTTCAAAAATGTTAAGAGTCAATAAATGTGAAAGCTTAGACTTTAATAACTGCTTGCACATGTTTATGTCTTAGTGTGTCATTCAATGGTAAGTATAAATTGCAGATCAGGCTTAAGCAACTATTGTAGATTTGCTTCCATATGTTTATCAGTACATCCTGTTAACTTTACCAGGAGGATGTGACCAGATAACTCAGAATTTTGTACTTGTTATAAAACATGCAGGATGGTGATGTGTTGTTCATACAAACTAAAGAAACAAATCTCAACCCATGAGAGGTTTTTTAACACTTTTATTTTCAGATATTAACAATGTGGACGCACTGTTTCTTCGCCTGGGAAAAACCTCAGTGTTTCATTTATTTTGCACAACAGTAAAATTAGAAGATACAAATAATACCGAAGTAAACTCTTGTTTTAACACTACAGATGGTAAGTGTAAAGTTAAGCGACATAGTCACAGCTGTTCAAATTTGTACTTCGATCCTTATAAATACTTTGGGAAAATTTACCAAAATAAATAAATAAATAACAAATTAAGGTTAAAACATTACATCTGATCACTTGATGATATATAAACACACACCATTTTGTTGCTCAAGGCAACCGTTCCTGGTAGCGCAATCGGTAGAGCATCGGCTCCAGGTACGGGAGGCCCCGGTTCGATCCCGGGCCGCGACATACCAAAGTCGTTAAAAATGGTAGTGGTTTAGCTCCCTTCTAACACTCAAGCAAATATAAGGGTAGTTCCACGACTGGTTGGCCTAGTGTTAGGATAATGTGACTGGGTGTGGTATCATGCTAGGTGTTCACGGCATGCTATACACAGTGAAGGCAGCACTATATCTGCTTCAAGTGAACACCGTCTCCAGATAACTGAAATACTGTTGGTGGGATGATAAACCCAATAAATAAATAAATTGCTCAAGGCTGGCAGAATCCAAATCATAATATTATATATATATATATATATATATATATATACATATATATATATATATATATATATATATATATAATATTTTTAAGTCATTTAAGCTTTAAAAACCCAACATAACCAAAAACTTCATGTCATGCAGAAAGAAATGAAATTGTTATACAAAAAGTGTACATCCGTTATCAATAGTCCATCGTATCCATGACTTTGATGCAATTATTAAAACAAATATCCCATTGTGCTGTTAAACTGTGACACAGATGTTTTGATGTGCAGTAAGGTGATACATTAAGTACATAACCACTACATTACCTTGAGATCATTTATTGTTGTTCTACTAAGGAATTCACACTCAATAAATTGATCAAGAAGTTCCACAGACTCCAGGTCTTCTACCAAAGCTGTCCAAGACTTACTTAGCACTTTTTTGTATGTGGGTTCTGAAACACATTGAATGATTCTTACTACATATAAGTCTAGCAGAGTAAGTGTCAGTAAGCAGTTGTTACCGTAGCTTTTATGTGGTTGCTCTAACACACTATATAGCTATTTAAGTGATAAAAACTATGATTTGCCAAGTGAAATATTGTATTAGATTATCATAAATAACAAGAGGGCCATGATGGCCCTTAATCGCTCACCTGATGACACAGGCTTTATGTAGGCTCAAATCTGGCATTAAGTAATTAAGAATTATTTACTTTAGAAATCTTTGGTGAAGATTGGACCATTAGTGTGGCCACTGGGTTGATAACATTTTCTAGAATTTTACCAAGTAACCTACTGAATCCACATGACTCACTTCAAAACATATGTAAGATTTCATACTGGCAAACATGATGGTCAAGTTTGGTAAAGACTGGGCCATCAATGTAGCCTCTTAAGTGTTTTCACAAGCTTTTTCTAAGATTTGACCTAGTGACCTACTTTTTGACCTCACGTGACCCAGTTACGAACTCATCCAAGATTTCATGCAGACAAACATTCTGACCAAGTTTGGTGAAGATTGGGCCATAAATGTGGCCTCTAGTGTGTTCACAAGCTTTTTCTAAGATTTGACCAAGTGACCTACTTTTTGACCCCACGTGACCCAGTTACGAACTCATCCAAGATTTCATGCAGACAAACATTCTGACCAAGTTTGGTGAAGATTGGGCCATAAATGTGGCCTCTAGTTTGTTCACAAGCTTTTTCTAAGATTTGACCTAGTGACCTACTTTTTGACCCCACGTGACCCAGTTACGAACTCATCCAAGATTTTATGCAGACAAACATTCTGACCAAGTTTGGTGAAGATTGGGCCATAAATGTGGCCTCTAAAGTGTTCAAAAGCTTTTTCCAAGTTTTGACCTAGTGACCTACTTTTTGATCCCACGTGACCCAGTTACGAACTCATCCAAGACTTCATGCAGACAAACATTCTGACTAAGTTTGGTAAAGATTGGGCCATAAATGTGGCCTCTTGTGTGTTCACAAGCTTTTTCTAAGATTTGACCTAGTGACCTACTTTTTTACCCCACGTGACCCAGTTACGAACTCATCCAAGATTTCATGCAGACAAACATTCTGACCAAGTTTGGTGAAGATTGGGCCATAAATGTGGCCTCTAAAGTGTTCAAAAGCTTTTTCTAAGATTTGACCTAGTGACCTACTTTTTGATCCCACGTGACCCAGTTACGAACTCATCCAAGACTTCAGGCAGACAAACATTCTGACCAAGTTTGGTGAAGGTTGGGCCATAAATGTGGCCTCTAGTGTGTTCACAAGCTTTTTCTAAGATTTGACCTAGTGACCTACATTTTGACCCCACGTGACCCAGTTACGAACTCCTCTAAGATTTCATGCAGACAAATATTCTGACCAAGGTTGGTGAAGTTTGGGCCATAAATGTGGCCTCTAGTGTGTTCACAAGCTTTTTCTAAGATTTGACCTAGTGACCTACTTTTTGACCCCACATGACCCAGTTACGAACTCATCCAAGATTTTATTAAGACAAACATTCTGACCAAGTTTGGTGAAGATTGGGCCATAAATGTGGCCTCTAGTGTGTTCACAAGCTTTTTCTAATATTTGACCTAGTGACCTACTTTTTTACCCCACGTGACCCAGTTACAAACTCACTAAAGATTTCATGCAGACAAACATTTTGACCAAGTTTGGTGAAGATTGGGCCATAAATGTGGCCTCTAGTGTGTTCACAAGCTTTTTCTAAGATTTGACCTAGTGACCTACTTTTTGACCCCACGTGACCCAGTTACGAACTCATCCAAGATTTCTTGCAGACAAACATTCTGACCAAGGTTGGTGAAGATTGGGCCATAAATTTGGCCTCTAGTGTGTTCACAAGTTTTTCTAAGATTTGACCTAGTGACCTACTTTTTGATCCCAAGTGACCCAGTTACAAACTCTTCCAAGATTTCATGCAGACAAACATTTTGACCAAGTTTGGTGAAGATTGGGCCATAAATGTGGCCTCTAGTTTGTTCACAATTTTTTCCTAAAATTTGTCCTCGTGACCTACTTTTTGACCCCAGGTGACCCAATAATGAACTCATCCAAGATTTCATGCAGACAAACATTCTGACCAAGTTTGATGAAGATTGGATAAAAATTGTGGCCTCTAGTGTGTTCACAAGGTAAATGTTGACGACGGACGACGAACGATGGACGCCGGACGAAGCGGTATCACAAAAGCTCCCCTTGAGCACGTGTGCTCAGGTGAGCTAAAAATAAAAGAAACATATTTACAAAAAAACAACTTGTCAATGGTGATAATAACCGATAACATTTAATGCAGGCTATAATATTTTTTTTTAAGTAAAAAGCAAATACAAAACTAGACTAAATGAGTCTAGGTTGCTTAACAAAGCAATTTAACCCCCTCCCAAACTGACAACTGCAATTGAAGTCAACTCCTTAACACACTGGTTAATGTACTGACTTTTCTATTTATCTGCCTGGGTTTAATTTAAATGGTGCTTAATATTTGTCAAGTATTGGTTTGTTATGGTATACTAATAAGAATATAAAAGAAATATATGCAGTGATTCTACATTACCTGCCATGGTTTAGGTCACTCAAAACAGATCCGGTGAGGTGCTAACACTAGCAATAGAAAATGGGCTGGTTTTAAAATAACAGCAACAACAGAAAAAGTCAGCTTATCTAAGAGAAATAAAAGAAGACCAAAATCAATTCTTAATAAAGATTAGCAGTAGATGTTTATGAAGGAAAATTATAAAAGATAGTAGATAGTATTTCATGATGTTGTATCGTCCATTTTTTAAGCTGAACATTGTCTTATTATGGCTATTCAATTATAAGGAAATGTACATCTATAGGTAAAGTGGGACAATAGAAGAAATTAGCATGAGCAATATTCTCCTTTCCTCAAGTTTTAAAAATATTATGTACTGAGGTTAATTAAGTGGTTTAGCAAGACAGCACTGATTTGGCACTTACTTACTTTCGAAAATGTAACTGTCAGACCTCGGAAACATTATGGTCTCATATATGTAAATTCATGGTAATCGTGATTAGCTTGTAAACAGAACTTTATCAATGAACAGAAACAAGCGAGCATGCATGAGTGCCAGCTTAACATTACCAAATAATAAGAATTAAAAAGAAATGCAACCTAATAATGTTTTAAGCTTCAACAATTTGCAGTTTGTAAAACTACAAAAAAAATAACTATCAGAAAAAATATTATTGTCTTGTATGGTCATATACTTGTACAAGTAGCTAGTCTACAGTAACTACTATTCAGCCTCTCTAAGCTCCACCCACTATCCTTCTACATATCCTACCAATATAAGAGTTTAAACAATACAGCTTTGGATATTAGTTAAACGCCCACATAGTGCCATTATAAAGTTAATGTAAGAAGTACATAACTTGATATCAGAAGTATATAACATGGTGTCAGAATTGAATAATATTACAAGGTCTATTGATAATTTTCCTTTTGGGAGGAAGAGGTAACTGTGATATGAATGGCATGTGACTTTCAATGTGGAGATTGCCTGAAAAAATAAAAAAAAAACATAAAGCAAAATAATGAAAGTAATATACCGGTAAAGGTCTTTGGGCATTAATGGTGAGTAATGTAAGAGAACTTAATTATTTGATCTTCAGAATAAAGTAAAACTAAAAAACTAAGAACGAACCAAGACATTCGATAAACTACAGAACAGAAAAATAAAAATACACAAATTACACAATAAAAAAGCAGCATATATTAGTTATTAACAGACCTATATAAATATCACTACTCGGCTTCTGTACATTTTATAAACACAGAGTTTTAAAACAAACGTTAAAAATAAGTAAACTTGTATACATGCTAAAATGTGTTTGTTTTCTTTTCTATAAGAATAGATCTAAGAAAGAACAAGGGTTTAAATTAAATTAAGGATAAAAAAATAATTACCTTTCTTTCAAACATATGCGAAAACGAAAGTGGATTTTGAACTTCCGGGAAATTTATGTATCTATTTTTAGAATATGGGTGCAGTGTAACCTGCGGTCGTAACTGTCCAAATACCGGTTAACATTTAAAACAGCTTTTAGATGCATCATGTCGAACACCATCTTTAAAAGATAAAAAAAAATCCATATATAAATATTTATGAGTGTGTGTGTGTGCATGCGCGCGCGCGTGTGTGTGTTTCAAGCGTAACAAGCGAAGATAATTGTTAAGAACGGATTCGCATTGTCGCACAACTGCTGCCTTAGCAATGCATCTTAAGATCATATACTCTTAGTTGAATAATTCTGATGCTATTATTTGCACGTCAATGACAGAGTTTATTGCATTTCTATTGTTATTACTTCAAAGGTCCACAATGTAATGCTCAATTTATCTGATATGTTATGTGATACTTTTTGTTCATTGGTTAAACTCGCCAAAGTTTGTTTTGTTAATTTAAATGAGAGTGTTTTATCCGGATTCTACAAACCAGGCTACCAAGAATGTAAATGGAATTTCAACAAAAATTGTTATATAACCTATGATGTTATCTTATCTTGTCATACAAGTTAAATATCGAAAATAGCGTCATTCTTTTAGAATAATTTTAAATAGAGCACTTAATTGATTAGTCTTACAGCCTGGTGCCTTACCTGGTGTAATATTTCAGGTAAACTTGGCGTAGTGATAGAGTTGCCGATTTGTAACTCCTCTGACTGCTTAGCATTTCACCGCGTGGGTTCGTGTCCCGTTCGGGGCGGAGGACTTAATGTGGGAAGGTCTTCCAGCTGACTTACGGTGCGCTGGTGGTGCTACCCTGACATTTGTCTGGGTTCTTCCTCCACCAAAATAGCTGGACGTCGCTATACTGATCATAGTTGCTCGCTGCGACGTATTTAAAAAAACACAAAAAAACCATATAGCTTTACAATCAATATTTTCCCCAATAAGTAACTTGAAATTACCCAAAACGTCAATAGCATAGACATTAGTTCTCATTTTAAAATGGCCCCGTTAATGGAACATCGATATATGGTTATGTTATTAAGTTTCATTTGTTAATCGTTAATCAAATTACAAGATCGATCAAGTTATTGTTTAACGGTGGCATTGCATTTATTCGTTTCTAACAGTAAATGACCGTCATTATCCGGTTTATATTGTCGAAAATAATATTGCACGATGTTCTTCAGATATTAATATCCTTTATTTATTATATCCATTCAAACTATTGGTTGTGGAAACTTTCGTGGCCTCAAACTCAAAGATAAAAACGTGAAGACAACTTGCCTTAAGACAACTCGATGTGAAGCCGTGAGTGAGCAATGCGTGTCATCTAGGACATATATACCAAGAAGATTTGTCCGAGTCAATGAACGGTACATTATGAGTTACTGTATGAGTAGGTATTCTCAGCCCCCAGCTGTTCTACCTTGTACTGTCGATCGACTGCCTCACAGGCTTGTGAAGGAACAATCTATTTGCCGACAACCTGCCGCACTTGAAGAATTTACCACTAAGCTAAAGGCATCGGAGACGTTCTTGGAAGACAAATGCCTAGGAGTCAATATGTAGAAGACAAAGTTCATGGTCTCTGACCTTCGGCGACGCGACCTTCTTCAGAATTTGGGCTCTTTCCCAACCACTGTGTGTCTGAGTGGGCTAGTGTAAACTCTGAGTGCTCTCAGTGCACAAAAATGTAGCAACACCAAAAGCAAACTTATTGACAATCCACACTTTATATTTAAAAAAATAACACACCCGGGCACGTCCAATTGAAGGGAGGCCAGTCTCTCAGGTGGGTGTGAACAGAACTTTGTTCAATGTCGAATCATGTTTCTGCCATCTTGATGACTTGCTAGATGCCAGTAGAGGTTGTGCGTTAGAAATAATTACAAGAGACATCCAAGGCGCCGCAGAGAGCATGGTCTTAAAGGTAACAATTAACAGGGTAGTTAGGTTTCTTAAAATGATAATAGGTATGTTGATTGATAATTGCTTTCCTCTTATTGGCATCTTGACAACATTTGAAGTTTCTTTATTTTTAAATAATAATGTAGGCAAAACACTATAAATAGTAGTAGACACAGTTATTGCGTGTGTGCTTATGATCCAGTATGTAATTAAGAAATGTTGTCATTTCCTTCATCCTATAAGGATTGTTACGTGAATTTCCTTTGATGGACATGAGACTTTGATTCCTCAGTTCTTCACATGAGCTGGATGCTACAACGATATACACTTCTCTGGTCATTTGTTTCTTGATTCAGAGTTAATTTTCATTTACAATCAACACTGTATAGTTTTTCTAATACAAAAATACTTTTTTAAATACTATGTGGACATTATTTCTCAATGACGTCACTACTTCCGTCGTATCTTATCAAAGATAACGTCAGCGCTTGGACATTTTTATTCAAATTTTCTTTTCGTTGGTTGCATTTGAGAAACCCCTCAGGAAGTGCAATGTTAGAGCTCTGTAAACCCGGTTTAAGCACCCCAGACGGTCCGTATTGCCAACTGACCGTTCCAAGGTGGTAACTGTTAGGTTTGCTCTATTTGTTAAATGACTCATCACATAATTGTTCTTTCTTACTTTTACATTTGCCTTGCATTTGAACAACTTTGTTCTATGCCTGTTAAAAGTTTGGTATATGTAGCAATGCTCATAGGACTTTGTCATACAGACTTATTCTGCATGTAGGTTTATTTGATTCATGAGTAATAGAACAAGTACATTATGTTCAAACTTAGAAAACTTGTGTAAAATAGAAATGTGTCGCTGATGTTGTATCTTAAGATCAGTAGCATTTTATAACCTTGTAACATTAGCAACATGTTCATTGTATATACTATTAAACTGTTCAACTAAAAAAGTGCCAAGGACGACAACATAAACATATTTATTTTAAGTATATATTAAAATAAGCATAATGCTTTTTAGAACACATGTTAACTGAGCAAATGACATAGAATGCAATTACAAATGTTGTTATTTCACATGTAATGTACGTATTTCTACTAGTTAGTAAGTAGGTATTTTTCAGTCATAAGTATTCTCATTTACACATTAGGGTATTTCTTTGGTATTTTTCATCAAAATCTTCTGCATGATTATTGACTTATTAGTACATGTTGTAACAGAAGTGACTATAAGTGAATTGTATTTTAAGTATAAAACGTTATATCTTTAACGGTCAACATAATTAAAAAAATGTAAGGCTTTTTAACAATTGACGATGTAAATTAACTGTATTTCATGTACACATATACAGTTTATATTAAAATGCCCGTATACAATTCTCTTTGTAAAAACTGTATGGCTTTAACAAAAGACACTGTATTACACAATATTCAGGTATAAAATATTTTATGTCTTAAAAGGTCAATATATAAAAGTATGCATGTAAAAATGTATGGCCTTAATACACAACAACGGACATCAACAACAACCAAATCTAAAAGAAATATATTGTGTTCTTAAAAAGTCACTGACCAGAAAAGATGAAAAATGACACCAGAATACAAACAAGAAATTATTTACATAAATCACAGACTAATCCAACTTAGTCTTGACCTATGTCATACACCAATATTCCGAATAGGAGTAGCTGTATACAGGTTTTTGATCACGACCATATAATCTCAGATTGATACATGCACCATTACTTCTTCAGCAGGTGCGCACATAAAACATCAAGACAAATAAACAATATTTTCTAGAAGTGTCACTGTCGATATTTCACCAATAACATTCCACCCGTCTTCCGGGGTTTATATTTCTAATTCGAGTAATTTATTTCTTCGGCAGTCAAGTATTTTACATTTAAGTCAAGTATTTAACGTTTCTAGTAATAATGATAATAATTCCCCAGCACAAATGCAGAGTTGACACAATTTGTACTGTAGTATCTACAAGTGTAATTATAAAAGATGTAGTACATGTCGATTCCTTAACAGTAACTCCACTGTCTAGTGTAAATGGCCGTACATTTAACATTTCCTTACCTTGTGATGTTGATTGACAAAGTAACAACATAATTTATGTAATAACATGAAACCATCCTAACTGTAAACTGCAGTACGTTGGACAAACGGGACGGGCGCTTAAAATTAGATTTCGAGACCATTCATATAAAATCCGTAACGCTCGTCGTTTTAAGAACTACCTTTATAATCATTTTCTAACAACTGGACATTCTTTAAAATATGTGAACATACAGCTTTTGCAAAAAAATGATTTCGATGACGATGTTTCTAAAGGATTTAAATTACAGGCCAGATACAGTGCCGAACTTGATTGGGTTAGAAAACTTCAGACTATATATCCACTCGTTCTTAATGACAATATTTATCAGGCGGGCAACATGTCTAAAAATCCGAACATTGGCATCTTTAGTAATCTATCTTTACGCAAACGCCGATCTCATGGAATAAGAAAATAAACTCATAATCTGAAACGCAGATTTAGGAAAATGTTTCTATTCAAGATCTGAACGCACTTTATATTCGATCTGGTATTCACGCCTTACTATGTACAGTTACGAATCTACCTTTGAAATCACTAGTTAATTTGGGCAATGAGGCAGATAAAATATATTTACGTACTCATCCTTTATATGTGGTGGCTTCCATCATTCAAAAGTATTCTACCCATGCTATAAGACCTCATATTGATAAACAGTCCTTACAAAAACGACATTTCATGAAAATCAAATACATTAATAAAGGGATCGATTTTATCGTCTTACCTAGTATATTTTGGGACCAAAATATTATCAAATCCCCGGTTACTTCGAAAACAAAGAAAACTCAATGATTTATTATAAGTACAAAAACATTGGAGGTCTTATTTTTAATTACAACCAAACTGTAGCAGACCTGAATGGTCCTTCTCAAGATTCACTTTTTTGTTATTTACCTTCTGGCCATATCACTACTGGGGATTTAAGCATCATCGATAACTCTAAATTACTCTTTAAGGGTCCGAGATGTTGCCTGCCAGATGAAATAGATTGTGACCTTTGTTGCAAAAAAATAGTTGATGCAATTAATCTGTTTGCCGATCGCTGGTGTAAGAGAGAAAACAGGATACAGTAGCACTCAATACTTGGAAGAAAGCCATTTTTAAGATAATAAAAACCGCGATAAATTCTACCGCACCCATCCTTCTAGTTACCTTTATCACTTAAAACACCTAAAACTGTCCTTTCAGAATATTCACGATAAATTTGTACTTGTATCTGCAGACAAAGCTTCAAACAACTTTTTTTTTTCTGACGACTATATTACAAAAATGTACTGAGTGCTCAGTTATCCACCACCAGCCCTTACACTAGCACCAACCTTGACTTTCAGAAAGTCACTGACAAACATAAACAGGTATTGCATAATTTCAATATAGAATCAAAGCAAGAAAAACATCCTTCACTGTACTGGATTCCTAAGCTTCACAAAACACCATACAAGTCACGTTTCATAGCTAATGCCAGCTCTAGCACCACCACTCACATATCTAAACTACTTACGTCTTGCCTTACAGCCGTTCATAATCAAGTTGTTAAATATTTTGAAAAGGTGTATGGAAATTCAGAAATTAACATTGTTTGGTCTATTAAAAATCCTTCAGAAGTCTTAGACAAGTTTCGTACTTTAAACTTCCATTGCTGTGAAGTCAATACTTACGATTTCTCTACGCTGTACACTTCTTTACCTCTTGATTTAATTAAGACCAAATTGATTGCTCTTATTGAGAAAACATTTGCTCGAGAGCAACGTCTGTGTATTGCATGTCATGAAAGTAATGCATTTTTACCAACACTTTCTTAGAAAAGTTTACTATGTGCACGGGTATTTGTGAAGATCTGTGTTTCCTATTAAACAATATTTACATAAAATGCGGTGACACTTTATTAGAAAAGAAATTTACATAAAACCGGCCGCAATAGCTCAGATGGTAGAGCGTCGGCTTGCGGATCGGGAGGTCGTGGGTTCGGACCCCGGCCGGGTCATACCAAAGACTTTAAAGTTGGTAGTAGTGGCTTCCCTCCTAACGCTCGGGGCTACGGGGACAGCATTACGCCTGACTCGTCGGTGTCAGTATAATGGACCGGCCGGGTTCAGTCCCTGGGCACCTCATAAGTGCCCCTGTGCTGTAATGATAGAAATGTCGCTGCGCATTATCGGCAAAAAATGCCGGCTAATACCATCCCATCCCATCCCATAAAATGCGGTGACACTTTATTTAGAGAAGTAATTGGTATTCCTATGGGAACCAACTGTGCACCATTAATTGCAGATTTGTTTTTAAACTGCTTTGAACGTGATTTCATGTTAACTTAATACCCTTCTAACCAAAGCCAATTATAGAGGCTTTAATTTTCACGTCACGCTATCTTGACGATATTCTAACTATAGATAGACCTTTCTTTTCTCAAATGATCTATCTGATTTACCCTCCAGAACTAAACCTTAATAAAACAAATAACTGACATGTAAATGCAGCATTTCTAGACATTGAGATCGCTATTTCAAATGACAACGTCTCTACTAAAATCTATGATAAGAGAGATGATTTCAACTTTAGTATTGTGAATTATCCATACCTTGATGGTGATTCACCTCGTGCTACCTACTATGGTATTTATATATCACAAAGATTTGCACGAGTTTATAGACGTAAAAAATCAATGCTAGGGACCGATTTTTTTCTTCTAAACTGTTACAGCAAGGCTTTCGTTTTCACAAATTAAGAAATTCGTCATAAGCCTTCCTGCATTTTATTGATATGTTTTATACAAGTTAAAGAAAATCAAGGGTCTCAATAACTTTTCTCACCGGTTTACAAAACTTATCAGAAAATTTATATCTGACGGCTGCAACCAGGAAATCCTTCGTTGTACTGCATGAATTCCAATTTACCCTTCTACAATCAAGAACTTGCATTGCTTTGAAAGTACACGATGACCGGACAGGTCTTTGAGACTTTATGAAAATAGTGATTTAAAGCCAGTATTGGGCAGTCACTGTTGGATTTCTTGTCTCTTCATCTCCCCAGTCGTGCCCTATATAGGTGAATAGGTAAATAAGAAAAGGTCCTATCAAAACTCTAACAGATATTTAAATTTTATCTACACGTAGATAAAGGCAAACAAGGTAAATGCAAATGTGAAAAACAAATAAACACAGAGACGAGACATAACACACATAAAGAAATCTTGAGCAGTCTCCATGCCCTTTACGTGAGATTGCACAGTAGGTATAACATCGGGATTTTGTGTACCCTTATTGTAGAATACCCCAACTGCGGATAAATCCTCTGCTTTCTATGATATGCTATTTTAAAACTTATTAACTCTTAACAATACTATAAATTTATTTTGTTGGTTGTGGTTGTTTTCTAAAATTCGATGATAACTTTTAAATTTATTACATTTCACTTTTGACACTTTTGGCAAATGACGTCATGGCATTGTATGACGTCATTAAATTGTTTTAATTATATATCAGCGCTTCGGCTGTTTTATTTTTAACTTCTCTGTCATTTGGAGAATGAGATTTTTATCTACTGTACATACTGTACATATGTTGATAGTTTATTTTATCACTAGATATTATGTATGTAAGTTCATTGTATATGTTTTTACTCCCGATGCAGGCGCTTACTGTTAGTTGTTTCACTTTGACGGTATAGTTTTTATTTACACTGTTTGATAGAAAAACCTTCAGGAAGTGCGAGGTTGGAGCGCTCCACAAACCAGGTTTGAGCACCCCAGTCGGTCCTTTTTTGCCGTTTTAAGGCGGTAACTGGTGTTTTTTCTTTTTGTGTGTTATGCCTCGTCTCTGTTTTTGTCAAATTTATATTTACCCTGTTTGCTTTTGTCTAGAGGTAGATTAAATTTAAATATCTGTGGAAATTTTGATAGGACCTTTTCTTATTTACCTATGAACAAAATAAGTCTTACAAACAAAACTATTTCCCTGTGGGGATATGGGGAAGAAGTCATGACACAATTTCTGAAGTGGTCTATTCAAATTCGTAATAATGTTTATTTTAGAAAAAGAAAAAAAAAACTACATATATCATATCCTTTACTATGCCAATTTTTCTATGCACTGGACATAAGATGGGAAAATCCCTGCATGTATATATAATCTGTACCTGTAGGTACTCGAAAAGTACAACTAACTGTAAAGAACAGAAAGAAAAGCATAATGAACATAAAAATGCAATGTGTATAATATAAAAATGAAAACATAATAAACACAACAATGTAATGTTTATAATATAATAGAATGTTTTGCATGGGGAAATATAAATATTGCTTAAAACTTATAATTGTATGCTGTAACTTATCAAGAAAGAATTATGACAGACCATGGCAAAGTGTAAGCCTGATAAAAATCGAACACAAATATGAATAATACAAACAAAATCAAAGATTTCACAAACTTTTACTGTTTATCCCTGTTTGCCTGTCTCAATACTGATTGTTTGAAGGAAACAGACAATATAAGCAAAATAAGAATAACATATAATTTCAACGATTAAGCAAATAGGAGAACAACAAAAACAAATACCATTGTTAGCATTTGTAAAGGAGGATTAAAACGAATAACAAAGCCATCTAAAGAAATGTCAACTGCAGAATGGCGTTGAGAGTGGAAAGAAAATTTAAGTTAAATGAAAATCCTTACAAGGGTTAAGAATATAATAAAGAAGTATACAATCAAAGGTTTAAACTACTTATCTTCAATCGTGACCTTGACCTGGCATGGTTCGGACATGGGTTCATCCCATAGTCGCACTGAGGTGAACATTTGACCAAATGAAACACAAATCTTTAGGACTAAGGAGATCTAAACATGCCATGAAAGTGTTTTGAGACTAAGGCCATTAACCTATTCGCTGTTTTGTCAGGGGCGTGAAAATAAATATATTGAAACTTACAAGCTAAAACAATACAAATGGTCTTTTAAATGTAAAAGAACACATGTAATTTAAATGAACCTACTAAGGTTAATAACTAAAAATGAGACATTTTCAGATCAGTTTCAAAAATACTTTTCACCATCGGACAAGTGAAGAAAATATTAAACATTAAAAACAGAAGATATTACTGAAATGGTTATATGATTAGAAATTTCCTGGTTAAAGAAATTGAATGTAACCATTATCTAGAAATGCAACAAATATAACAACAAAATGAAAGAAGCTTTACTAAAACGGACAAAAACACATGAAGTTTGAACTTATCAAAAAATTATTTCTCAATATTGAACAATGTATTGTTTTTAACATTTGCTACCACAGTTTTAGGAAGCATTTCCACAATTCGTTCAATTAAAATAAACCTGTCTGACTCGCCATCAAAAATCACACTGCCAAAAATTTTGTCAATATCCTTTTGAAAAAGTGTCGCCGCAAATGTTGAGTTGTCTTCTTTCATTACTTCGAACGCTACCCTATATGTTCGCACTCCTTCCAACTTGCCGCAGTTGGGGCATATGCCATTTTTAAGTTTCTTCTTGAAACAGCCTACAAATAAAAAAAGAAATAAATCTACAAACAAAACTGATTATAATGATTGCACGTTTATGTTTTACTTAAAAATTTATAAAATCTGAAACCCTTTGCAATTGACGTTTGGCAACAACCAATACTAAAGTCTTGGTTATTTGGAAAACAACTATATGGCAGGGTCATAATCAGTGTTGCTGGAGACTTTACAGCAAAGAGTGCAGATCCCTATCAGATGACATATGATATATACGTTTGTTTAACTGTTTCTTCATGCATAATAGTATCTATAAACATCGACAATGCATGTTTATGAATCTTTTGTTTAGTAAACATGGTTACATATGTAACATGCATAACTTGGCATAGCATTCTGTGCATCTGTGGATATAACCAATACATAACATCTGACTACTTAAGACCACCCATTAGCTCAGTAATTATTGAATTGAATTGTCACTTGGTCAGTCTCAATAAGATTGCAACATATACCAAAGTCCTGTAAATGTCTACATTATTTTCCAAGTTGCCATTTGTTTTTGCTACATGTTTTCTGATGGAAGCTTAAGTGGGATTTTTATATTAATAACATCACCATAAATGTTATCATCTTCAAAAAGGTGTGCAGATTTGAGTGACGTGTGGCATTATGCGTTTCTGTGAAGATAACCAATTCTTAACAACTGCATTAGGCACTCGAGTCTTTGGTTCGGTAGTTATTGATTTGTTTCTTTGCCAGACAAGGGTAATTTTATTCAAGCTATGCTTTGATATGGCTGCTAGTAGTAAGAATGTCTATGACACCATTTTGTTATATACGTGTAATTACATCACCAAACAATGAACAAACCCAAACAGATTCATCACTCAGTTTATTTTGATGTCAATCCTATTTATTTGATTCAAAAGTATGAGATACAAGAGCAAATAAATCGATAAATGTAAATAAGCAGTTTAAATCTAATATTCAGTCACGAATTCTATTGGTTTTAAAAAAAATGACGTTTTCACTGAATAAATTCACTTGTCATTGTGAATCATATTTCTAAATGCTATATATTTCAATATGTAACCCATAAAACTTGATTAATCTATCATGATGACGTTGAGAGTGGTCTCTCTTATTAATAAATATGTTCATTGCAAGATAAATGATAACGCCATTGTACTCTTTAGTCCTGCATGTGGCATGTGAATGTTAATGCAAATGTGAATATATATGTGTCAAGTTATCATAACCATCTTAAGCAAAATTAGTTTTATTACATAATCTTGACCAGCCGAACATCCCATAATTGAAGATTTTTGATGAAACATTGCGTCCAGTTTTTGGCCAGTTCGTTTCTTATAATCACATTTTTGGCATTTGTTGGAGCCTTTGTTTCTTTAACAAAATATGAATCATTTTAACTGATAAAGGTTATATAATTAGAGTATAATACATGTATTAAAAAGGAATATTTACCATCATAACTGCAAGCCTGATAGATGTCAGCATTAGTAATGGCAGCGATAGTGACTTTGTCTTTCTTGAAGTCAGTGTCACTGGCCACAAACGCATGGTCTTCCCCCGTAACAGGTAAGGACTCCAATTTCTTGATGCTCACAAACTAAAAAGAATACACTGTGTATATCACTTATACAAAACATGAATAAGAGAGGTGACTTATTTTATTGTCAAATCTGCCATTTATATAACTCTCTAAATGTGCATATACTCCCTTGTTCTCTGTGTATAACCAATACCTTACAACAATAGTTGACTTTTCAGCTTAGTAGTCACTCATCGGGGTCCAGTTCTTTCCATGAAAATGGGTTTAAGTAACTCTCTGTCAGTAACTTCAATGGCAAAACTTCATAGCAACTTTTAGACATAAAAAGTTGTAAAGCTATATACTGGTAAAGTTTACATATTTAAATTAAATCAAATCAAATCAAATCAGCATGTTTAAAAAAGCTGCCAATGTTAACACTAAATTGTTTACAAACTAAACAATTTGGTGTTAATATATGAATATACACAAATAGACAAAGGTACAGTTAGTACAAATTGCCTTGTTCTTTGCATCGTTCTTAAGGGGAAAAACCAAATGTAATAATGGATTAAAATAATACCCCTGGTCTCTATATAATATTTAAGAATGTTGTTTTTATAAGACAATGCTATCCGTATGTTGGCGAAACAAAGCACCACAACAGCTTAACTTTTTCCTGCATATATATCTATAAACGTAGCATGTGGAAATAAATGTTTAATGTGAAGTTCAGTTGTTGACAAATTTGTATAGAATTGACTTAATTTAAATACATATGAAATCAGGCTATGTTTATGTGTCAAGTCAGATGCTGAACTATGATCACATCGCTCAGCAAATGTTACACGGCCATGAACAACACAGAGACAAGGTGCACTCAGACTATGACTCTTATTCACTAATTGTACAATCCATAACACTAATATTAGTCTAACAATGTAATAAACCATTAAAAGTGAAATACAAATAAGCAGTATGGTAAAAATGAACTACCTCATGGGAGATCTTTTTTAGTTTTCATTATGTAAACAACAATGTTAGTAAATAAATGGACTACTGAAGTTGTTGAAACAAAACTAAACTAAAAACAATCAATTGTGTTTCTGTAGTTTTGGCAATTTTATTAACTGTCAAAGAAAACTTTTGATGTCTCAGATGTATATCTGAAATAAAATGACAACAATAAACATACCTCAAGTTTTGTTATTTTTGATGCCACTAAGTGGTCCTTTTGGTTCCATCTGCGCTTATATAGGCCAGATAGCCTGATGACCGACTCATCTGGGTATTCCTGTTCAGCAAGATTTTCAAACAGAACCACTTTTGTGACAGCTGACTCGTCTTTAATGGCTAAGCATCGAACAGCAAGTGCCCCTTCACGTTGCATGACTACTGGTGAGGCCTATAACAGAGAAACTCTAGCTGTAAACCATGGGCTATTTTGAACACCCTAACCAGATTCGATTGTCATCATTCTTTCTATATATACTAAAATGAAAAAATACTATGATTGTTAGACCTTGATGCAACAGATCATTCCACTTGGCATCATCAAAAAACAATTGCAATCCTTCTGATGTTACAATTAATTGCACAGATACACTTATGTGTCACCTCTTTAAGTGATTACTAATTACTATTTATCATCTTTTCTGCTGGTCATTATTGGGTCAAACCACATGCATTTTGACCCAAAGCATGCAGTTCTTGGATGAAATTGTTTCTAAATTTAGTAAATAAGGTAAAGCCAGAAGTACAGTTGAACACTTAGCAGATTAAAATTTCCTTTAAAATCTCTTTTTTTACTTAAATATATCGATCTTTCATTACACACATTTCTAAATTAGGTATTCTAGCAATGATACCACAACAGAACAAATAAAAATCTATTTACAGCATATGTACACATGTTTAGGGTCTTAGATGTACAGATATAAGATATGATTTGTGGCTTGCACATTATTGATTATTATAAAAGTGTGTCAAAATGTGAAAGAACTGTATATATAAAGTTTAGAGTAAATCCATGCATTGCTTTTGTTTGGATAAGTAAGTTGCATAGGTTGAGGGGCAGAAAAAAATCACAAAAGAACATACCAAACATCTTAAAATTAACACAAAGACTTGTGGTCTTATGGTTAGTTGTAACACATTTACAGAGACAGTATATCCCCCAACCTTCCGTGCTTTTTGGAAGTAAAGCTTGGGCAAAGCCTTAATTTGCATATTAAAAGGTGAAGAAATCAGTTATATTTTTTCAATAAATAACTTTGGTTATCATCCGGATGAATGAAAAAGAAAATAGTACAATCGCAAAAAGTGATGATATGTGCTGTAGTACAAGTGGGTTGGTCAGTTCATGGAAGCAATACGATTCAGCACTCTTTAGGGAATAAATCGCAGGCTGTTGCGTTTCAACGTTGTATCAATTACAACTGTATGAATATTTTAGTAGTTGCCGAGAAATAGCACAGAAGCGAACTACTATTAAAGTACCATAACTCTATATTAAATGGTCAGACTGGAGCATGCACATCTGCTTTGGTATCCATAATGTTTCGGTTAAATTCAGTATGCCGTTGCCGAGAAAAAGCGCGAAAAGGAATGCTACTCTGTATATATATATATACTGCATAATGAATCAAGGGTCATAAGTCTGTGTTGAAGCGTCCATCCGGAATATGCAAATGATATGCGTATCTCCTCTTGGTATTGAAAGTTCCCACAATGTTTCACTGAAATCCAATCAGCAGCTGCTAAGAAATAGCGGGGAAACAAAATATTCCGGGACTATAATTCTATGTTAAATTATAAGACCGAAACCTGCTAATGATATGTGCATATTCTTTTAGTATTGATAGTTCCCATAAAGTTAAGTGGAAATTCAGTAAGTCCTTGCTGTGAAATAATGCGGAAACGAAGTTCGATGGAAAGGATGAACGGACGGACAAAGCCAAAACCCCTCTACCGATTCCAGCGGTGTGTGTAAATAAACATCAGCATGTTTAAAAAACGGCTATCAATGTTAAACATCTGCCATTTCTTTTCAAAGTTTAACAAAACATAACAGGTACTTGCCTTCACCACCTTAGCACAGACTGTGCTTGCGTGATGACTGTCCAGTGCTGCCTTTAGTGTTCTATTCTGGCCAGCGGCAGGTTCAGCTTCTGGCAACACCTGGCTAGATGGTGAGATGGAGCACAGTAAATGTGGTACTATTCCTATACTTGATGAATGAATCACCCAGAAGTCATCACCCTTTTTGATAACATTGCCAAACCTGCGAATGTTAATAGAAACAGACATCGCAAATAAATATTTTACATTTAGAAAGCTGTTTCCAGTTTAGAATGTGTACAAAAATAAAGTATAGAAAAAGATCAGCACTACCTATAAATTTAATTACTGTATAATTTTTAGGCCAATTTTACAAATAAATGAATATGTATAAAGCTCCACACAAAGACAACTCACTCGTTGACTAATATTCTTCAAGGGAGAAGGAAATAATGTATTTGCCTTGTAGGTAAATGAAGTTTCTGACTATAATATTAGTTTTAAAAATTGTTTACGGTTACTTATTTTTTTCAACTTTGCTTTAGTAATTTCTTTCTCATTGTGTTTGGAAATTAAGTTGATACCGTATAGCATAGGTATAGACACTTTGTATGCAGCTGTCTTATTATTGACCGCCTCCTTTTTCTCTTCAAAATCAAAGCCACACCAAGCTTCTTTGCCCACTCTATTATTAATTGTAAGTTGTTTTATCTTGATATGTTTCAACTGTCACAACAGTTCAAATCTAATACAGGTAAAACTGTAAGTTTCGTCGTCTAATCATACAAACACATTAGTTGCCTTTACTTGTACTGTTTAAGATTAAAGTGTTTACTATACTGAATTTAACAGCACTGCTTTTTTGTGCAAATATTGTAATTCAATGTCTTTCCCTTTTCGCGTATTTCTCACCAACAAGTATCACAATTATACACGTTAAAGTGTATCTGAATAGAAGTATTGTAAAATATATTTACTAGAAGTTGATGTGTATTTTTAAAATTAGATTTTTGAACATTGTTTCATTATATTACACGAAAAAGTAAAGGACAAGCAGCTCATTAAAATATACTCATATATGTGCAGACAGACTTACTTGTAAGTGAGTCCTTCTCTAACAAAATCAAGTTTCTGTTTCTGGTAGCATCTTACATTAGTCGAGGAAGAACCTTCACCAATAATGATGTTGAAATATTGTATTTTTGTCCCCTGTTTGTTGACATACTCATTTAAAGTACTTGACTTTTTCAGTACTTTCCCTATTATCGTTGTTGCATCGTCTGTAAGGTAGAATAAATAGGAATGCATGAAGTATTCATATGCAAATGTATCATTTTTTTAAAACTAATTGTTAGTTCTTAATTATAGAGCTCCGTTTCAAAATATACACACAAATAAGCCATACTGTAAAGTGGTTTTAAGTGATACAAGTATATTATAAAAGTTAACTAAAATTAACCAGCAAATAACAAATAAGTTCAAAAGTGAAATCAATGTTTTAAAATTGTCTACATCATTTCAATCCAAAAAAAAAAAAAAAAAAAAAAAACAACAGCATTTTGTCTCTATCACACATATCAACAGTAAATATCTGAGTGAGCTTATGTATTCGTATGTATTATTGTTATAAGTATTTGAATGTTTGACAGTGTGTTTGTAACTACCTTCAATTTATTCTTCTTTTCCATTGTATGTAGGAATAACATTAAATGTGCTATCTTTTTTCTCTTAAATATTTGTAAAACGTCTAACTGAATTTAATTAAATGTGGCACTGTTTTAGGTTTTGTTGTTGGTTTGTGAATAGGTAAATAAAACAAGAGGGCCGTGATAACAAAGTGTTTTCGTAGGCTCTAATCTAGCATCAGGTAATTAAAAGTTATTTGCTTTAGAAATCTTTAGTGAAGATTGGACCATTATTGTGGCCACTGGGTTGATAGCACTTTACAGAATTTTACCAGGTAACCTACTGAATCCACATGACCCACTTCAAAACATATGTAAAATTTCATACTGGCAAACATTCTGGCCAAGTTTTGTAAAGATTGGGCCATCAATGTAGCCTTTAAGTGTTTTCACAAGATTTTTCTAAAATGTGACCTACTTTATAACTTCACGTGACCCAATAATATAGTCGTGCAAGAATTCATGCAGACAAACAATCTGATCAAGTTAGGTGAAGATTGGGCTATGAATGTGGTCTCTAGTGTGTTCACATGCTTTCTCTACTTATTGACCCCACATTACCCAGTTATGAACTCATCCAAGAGTTCATGCAGGCAAACATTCTGATCAAGTCTGGTGAAGATTGGGCCATAAATGGGGCCTCTAGTTTGTTCACAAGCGTTTGCTAAGATTTGACCTAGTGACGGACTTTTTGACCCCACGTGACCCAATATCCTCATCCAAGATTTTATACAGACAAACATTCTGACATAGTTTGGGTCATAAATGTGGTCTCTAGTGTGTTCACAAGCTTTTTTCTAAGATTTGACCTAGTGACCTACTTATTGACCCCACATGATCTAGTTATGAACTCATCCAAGATTTTATGCAGGCAAACATTCTGATCAAGTCTGGTGAAGATTGGGCCATAAATGGGGCCTCTAGTGTGTTCACAAGGTTTGCTAAGATTTTACCTAGTGACCTACTTTTTGACCCCACGTGACCCAATAATATCGTCATCCAAGATTTCATGCAGACAAACATTCTGACCAGCCTGGTGAAGTTTGGGCAATAAATGTGGCCTCTAGTGTCTTCACAAGCTATTTCTAAGGTTTGACCTAGTAACCTACTTATTGACCCCACATGACCCACTTACGAATTCATCAAATATTTTACGTAGGCAAACATTCCGATTAGGTTTGGTGAAGATTGGGCCATAAATGGGGCATCTAGTGTGTTCACAAGCTTTTTCTAACATTTTACCTAGGGACCTACTTTTTGACCCCACGTGACCCAATAACGAACTCATCCAAGATTTCATGAAGACAAACATTCTGGCAAAGTTTTACGAAGATTGGCCTACAAATGTGGCTTCTAGTGTGCCCAAAAGCTTTTTCTAAGATTTGACCTAGTGACCCACTTATTGACCCCACGTGACCCATTTACAATAGGCAAATAAGAAAAGGTCCTATCAAAATTTTCACAGATATTTAAATTTTATCTACCAATAGACAAAAGCAAACAAGGTAAACGCAAATGAGACAAAACCACAGAGACGAGACATAACACACATTAAGAAAAACCATCAGTTATCGCCTTGGAACGGTCAATCGGCTAAAGGGCCAACTGGGGTGCTTAAACCTAATTTGTGGAGCGCTACAAAATCCTTCAAGATTTCACGCAGATAAACATTCTGACCAAGTTTGGTGAAGATTGGGCTATAAATGTGGTCTCTAGTGTGTTCACAAGTTTTTCCTAAAATTTGACCTAGTGACCTACCTTTTGACCCCACGTGATCAATAACGAACTCATCCAAGGTTTCATGCAGACAAACATTCTGCCTAAGTTAGTTGAAGATTGGCCAATAAATGTGGATTCTAGTGTGTTTACAAGCTTTTTCTAAGATTTGATCTAGTGACCCACTTTTTGATCCCATGTGACCCAGTTATGAACTCATCCAAGATTTTATGCAGGCAAACATTCTGATCAAGTCTGGTGAAGTTTGGGCCATAAATGGGGCCTCTAGTGTGTTCACAAGGTTTGCTAAGATTTTACCTAATGACCTTATTTTTGACCCCACGTGACCCAATAATATCGTATTCCAAGATTTCATGCAGACAAACATTCTGACCAAGATTGATGAAGATTTGATAAAAACTGTGGTCTGTAGTATGTTCACAAGCTAAAATGTTGACGACGGACGACGAGCGACAGACGAAGCGGTATCAACAAAGCACCCTTTGAGCACGTTGTGCTCAGGTGAGCTAAAAAGGTCCTATCAAAATTTCCACAGATATTTAAAACTAATCTACATCTAGACAACGCCAAACAGGGTAAATGTAAATATGACATAAAAAAGAGAGGAGACTTAACACACAAAAAGAAAAAACATCGGTTACCGCCTTGGAACAGTCAGTCGGTAAAAGGACCGACTGGGGTGCTTAAACAATTGCAGCAAAAAGTAGAGTCTTCATCACTATTTTTTATCTTTTTTTTAAAAAGGCAAACTGGGTCAAACTTGCTTGAGTAACAAACCCTGTACTTTGTGTATTGCCTAGCTAAACATATAGGAAAATGACTCCTGACAACATGCCTAGCAAGGATAAATGATGTAAAGTCATATCTTTCTATTGAAACATAACCATGTGTATAAGTTTTCAAAACTTGTCCTACAGATGTGTCATCAATAGAACATTGACAATTTCAATATAACCTGTGTTTTTGTCGCATGTACATTCACCTTGTGAGCCTTTGTCTTCAGGTAGATATAATTTAAATATCTGTGGAAATTATGAGATAGGACTTTTTCTTATTTATCTATACGAGTCAAGAACTTGCTTTGCATTGCATTACACGATGACCGGACAGGTCTTTGAGACTATATGAAAACAGTGACTTAAAGCCATAATTGGACAGTCACGGATGGATTTCTTGTCTCTTCATCTCCAGTCGTGCTCTATATAGGTGAGACAACTTTAGCAGTCTCCATACCATTTACGTGAGATTGCACAGTAAGTATAACATCGGGATTTTTGTACCTCAATTATAAACTATGCCAATTGCGGACAAATCCTCGGCTTTTTACGATATACTATTTTAAAACTTATTACAATACTAACTTTTGTTTTGTTGGTTTGGGTAGTATCCTTAAATTCAATGATTTCTTTCATGTTTTTTTACATTTCACTTTTGACAGTTTTGGCATATGACATCATGACACTTTATTAATTATTCTTATTATACGCCATCGCTGGGCTGTTTTCTTTCAAACTCCTTTCTTATTTGGATTTTTCAAGTTTTAGGCTGCCGAGGCTTTTATCTACTGCACATATGTTGATTTTATTACTAGTTATTTTGTCTGTATATTAATTCATTTTATCTGTTTTAAATCCCGATGCGATGCTTACTGTTAGTTGTCTTACTTTGACGGGATATTTTTATTTTCATTTTCATCAGTGTATGAATCAGACTCTACAATCGCACACGGATTTGGAGATCTTACGAGACTTGTTTGTACAAGGGTCAGGGTCTGACTAAAAAGCGTTTCGATGTTAGAGATCTATTAAAAAGAATATATGACAAAGTCCTATGAGTATTGCAACATATACCAAACTCCGAAAAGGCACAGAACACAGGTATTTCACATGCAAGCCAATGCGAAAAGTAAGAACAAATTTGTGATGAGTCATTTAAGGAAAAGAGCAAACCCGACAGTTACCGCCTTGGAACGGTCAGTCGGCAATGGACCGACTGGGATGCTTAAACCGGTTTTACAGAGCTCTAACCTCGCACTTACTGACGAGTTTCTCAAATGCAAGCAACGAAAAGAAAAACGATCTATATGAAAACAAAATGTGCATGCGCTGATATTTTCTATACGTTATGACGAAAGTAGTGACGTCATCGAAAAATAATGTCCACATAGTGTTCAGAAAAGGAATATGGTAGAATTTCGATTTGAAAAACAACACAAAAATGGTTGACCACAAATAAAATTAACTTTCTGAATCATGAACAAACATGACCAGAGACGAATAAATGGTTGTAGCATCCTGTTCATGTGAAGATGGAATTGAAGAACCAAAGTTCAATGTCCATCAAAGGAAATACACGTAACAATCCTTATAGGATGAATTAAATGACAACATAGATTACATGCACGGGGAGATTTTTTACGACCGCCACACTGCACAAGTAACATTGTTGTGATCATGAAAAAGAATATATGACAAAGTCCTATGAGTATTGCAACATATACCAAACTCCGAAAAGGCACAGAACAAAGGTATTTCACAT
The DNA here is from genome assembly GCA_007844125.1 of Sinonovacula constricta. NCBI lineage: Eukaryota > Metazoa > Mollusca > Bivalvia > Cardiida > Solecurtidae > Sinonovacula > Sinonovacula constricta. The sequence continues at coordinate 11,842,762 of CM017571.1, read as the reverse complement.
GCAAGCCAATGCGAAAAGTAAGAACAAATTTGTGATGAGTCATTCAAGGAAAAGAGCAAACCCGACAGTTACCGCCTTGGAACGGTCAGTCGGCAATATGGACCGAATATATTAAAACTGACTTAATAGTCAGACTTCACACAAGGAGAAATTGTGTGGGTGTAAATAATGTAAAAATTAAGTACATGTATTGAGAAATGAGTCAATGTTTTTGTAACGATTATTCTGTGTTCGGGTCCGAATAAAAAGCGTCTTTAACAGTCGAAAAGAATGAAATATATGGATGTCATTATTAAATATTTTAATATTTGTGATAAGGTAAATCAAAGTGATGTTTTTGTAACGATTTTACGGGACTCGGGTCCGACTAAAGGCGTCCCCCGAAGCGTCTCATCGTTAAACATCTTTTATTATTAATTTATTAATGATTTAAAAGTCGAAAGGAACACACATATGAACTGTATAGATGTCATTATATAATAATTTGATATTTGTGGTAAGATAAATCAGTTTAAATTATGTTTTTGTAACGATTTTTCAAGCTTCGGGTCCGATTAAAAAACGTCTCGAAGCGTATGGTAGCGTCTTATCGTCAAATATCTATTATGATTAATTTATTAATGATTTAAAAAATGAAAGTAACGCATATAAGAACTGTATGGATGTCATTATTAAATTACTACTTGTGATCAAATAAATCAGTCAAAATGATTTTTGAAACGATTTTGCGGGATTCGGTTCCGACTGAAAAGTCTCGGGTCCGGCTAAAAGTGTCTCGAAGCAAATAAGTCGTAATACGAGTACATACTGATTTATGCGATTGAAACAGACTCTTTATGAATACAATTTTAGACTTAAAAATTGCAAACAGAAAAAAAAATATAAGACTATGCTATGCAGATTTCCCGTTGCCTGGATTGGTTTGGCATTTCTACAGGGTTCATGGCAAAGCCATGCTTCTGACATCTAAATAAACAAACCCAAGATTACGCAATATAACCTCAACGTCACTAAAAGGAGATTCCGTGCCATATTGGCACCTGTGACATTGATACAACATGTACATATTATACATAAACAATGTTAATAACGCTTTTTTGTTGTTGTTTTTTCTCGGTGAATATGTAAGTCAAGTTCCCCAATCAAGGGCATTTTTGGACGTGGTTTTTAATCTGTAATCCGATATTACAGCAAATTGTACCCATAATGTCCTTTAAATTATTTAACACTTGGTAGATCATTTAAAGTTTTTACGCAGTATGATTATAATCGAAAATAAATGTTTGCTCATATCTACAATCCAGTTTGGTCAGTGATAATTTGTTTCATTTGTAAAGTGTGAAGATTCGGGTTTGCAACTCGAAAGAATAAAAACTAAATATCAATGAACATAGTGTTTAGAGTGAATAATTAAATACTAATGAACGGCCAACAATGCAATACATCCAGCCAATCAATGTAATACAACCAGTCAATCAATGCTTCTTATTACAAATTCCTTTATCAAGCCTTGGAAACTAATCTGTGTTTTTAAGATTCTTAATGCATACTTTTGAAATCATTTTCCGACTTTTTTATTAACTTAGCTTATTGCAAAATTATGCTGATTATGGTGAGCCAGGACTTTTATTAAGATACAAGATTAAGATTCTGTTTATTTTACAAATACTTAATTTATTATCTTTATTTATCCTAATGAATTTCAATGTGTATCTCGCTTGAGAAAAATGATAATGCTCATGATAGAAAGTGTATGATTATTGTTTTAGTTACAAATGCACTGGCAACAACAGAATTGAGTTATGACACCAATCTGCCTAACAGAGGCTTATGCTACCCCGGCTACTGCTATGATTTCTGCATCGGTCTTAAGTGACGTATAAAGGTCGTATTAATCACTGGCCGTTTAGCTAAAAGTTGAGCTTAATGATACTTCACATGCTTATATATTTTTTCTGTAACATTGTGAGAACGCTAGTAATATTTTCTCAAATCGTCGACTTTAGGTAATACCATAATACTGTCACTGCTAAAGAATGTCTCTGCTGCAACATCATACTACGATAAATGCCTAAAGAAGTTTTCTGCTATTTTGCTTTCCTTCTTGTTGTCGGTTACATTGTTTGTAATGTTAATTGAAAGCTGAATAAATTAATTGTAAATTAAATTGTAAATCTCGGCATACTTGCTGTCTTTTGTGGAAGATAACCTTGCCAAACAGATGCGAATTCCTATTAATGTCTGCTACCCATTTTATAATTGCAAGCAGCCCTTTATGGTTGCAAGCTACACTGTTAAACTTGACTTCTTGGTTATTGTCTCTATTAAAAACCCGTCAGAAGAGCTTGGGGGTCTGTTATCGTCCCCATACAAAAATGCATTCTATAAAAAACTCCGCTCTCAAGAGCGGCGCAAACTAGTACTGCCTGGGTCAAGTTCAAGAAACTTACGTCAAGCCTAACTTACTCTTACGACTCGAGATCAAGAGTTCAACGTTTGTTTCACTGTTCTACTGCATGGTAGTATTATAAACTTTATTCTGAAATGTTCACGTGCAAGCTGTTGATAACTTGAATTATTATCCAAAAATCATAAGACGGTTGCGGACTAACATAAGAATGGCAATATTTTGAAAACTATACTACTCAAAATTTGATAAGGATCACTTAAAAGAGTGTATGTGTTGCTTTCATTTAGTTAAAATGATAAAATATTTGCTGTCATTCTGAAAATTTGTTAATTTGGCACCAGGCTTTAATGTGCCAAAAAAAAAAAAAAAAAAAAAAAGAAAAAAAAAGAAATGAGCTGTCAAACTGTTGAACTGGAACAGCAGTTAAAACTTGGTAATTCGTGATAAAACGGAGGCGATCCCTATAAATTTTGAGTAGTATATAATGATGTATGTAAAAGTAATTTAGTAACACAGTCAGTGGTGTTTCAACAATTTATAACAACGGGCATTCCAATAGAAATATTGTAAATGCTTACAGAATCAAGGAATTCCTTCTATATCATAAAATGTCACAACAGCATAATATATAGCAAGTCTGTCATAAGAAGCCAAAACGCTTAAACAATAAATTATGCAAATTACTCATTGTGAACATTATTTAGGCTTCCTTGTCATGCTCCTTTATGATTTAATGACACATATATCACCAAACACGTTTCAGCTGGTGACCAAACGAGCTTAATGTACAGGACATTGAGCACAGCTGAACGACTCTTAGATTTTGCATGTTCATCCCAAGCTCAGCCAGTGGTCATCGTAAAATGACTGTGAAACATCTGGACAAATAGTGTTTATCCAAGAACAAACAACGTAGAAAATGTTAACTGCAACTCTTAATTCACATATGCCAGATTATTGAATTACAAGATATAAAATACATAACAAAGAAAACACAACAATACTTATGATGCATTACAGAATAATAATAGCAAAACATGGATTCCTACCGCTCCAGACCGAAATGAAAGCTCTGCGATGCATTGGATCTTGGGTGTAAAATCCTCAAGATTCAAGTTTCCATCTGCCACTCTACAAGAAGCTTGGTCACCATGTGCTGGTTCGGCCATGTTAAACGTGCCACTTTGTATATCAACAGTCACAATCCTGACTGCAGTGGTCGTCATAGACCCAGGGAGACATAATCGGAATGTGTCAAACCCGACCTGAAAGTGCTCAAACCAATCCACTGAAGTTGTATGGAGAGCGGAAATAAACCGTCCCTAGAAATTGAGACAAAATCAGAGAAAAATTAAAATCAGGATCAGACCGACCGAGTTCTTACTTTTTACTTGGCTTGCATATGAAATCCTTTATTCTGTGCCTTTTCGGAGTTTGGTATATGTTGCAATGCTCATAGGATTTTGACATATATTCTTATTCATGATCCCAACAATGTTACTTGTGCAGTGTGGCGGTCGTAAAATTCTCCCCATGCATGTAATCTAAGTTGTCATTTAATTCATCCTATAAGGGTTGTTACGTGTATTTCCTTGATGTATATTGGACTTTGGTTCTTCAATTCCATCTTCAAATGAACAGGGTGCTACAACCATTTATTCGTCTCTGGTCATGTTTGTTCATGATTCAGAAAGTTAATATTATTTATAGTCAACCATTTTTGTGTAGTTTTTCAAATCGAAATACCATATTCTTTTCTCAACACTATGTGGACATTGTTTTTCAATGACGTCACTACTTAACTTATAGAAAATATCAGCGCTTGGACATTTTGTTTTCAAATAGATCGTTTTTTCTTTTCATTGCTTGCATTTGAGAAACTCGTCAGGAAGTGCGAGGTTAGAGCTCTGTAAAACTGGTTTAAGCACCCCAGTCGGTCCATATTGCCGACTGACCGTTCCAAGGCGGTAACTGTCGGGTTTGCTCTTTCCGTAAAATGACTCATCACAAATTTGTTCTTACTTTTCACTTGGCTTGCATGTTAAATACCTTTGTCCTGTGCCTTTTCGGAGTTTGGTATATGTTGCAATGCTCATAAGACTTTGTCATATATTCTTATTGAAAAAGGACTTTAAGGATATTATAAATATGCAATCGTTGAATAATAATTGCATAATATAATTATATCTAACCTCCAATAATGATATATTTGTAAACAACATAAAGACTAAAAGATATTGTTTTACAAAATCAACTTTATTTAATCAAGAGATTAAATAAGAACTCACTTAATTCAGATTAAGAATATATTTAAATTATTACATTTAAAAATACATGTGTCTTTCATGATACTGTTATAAGAATACAATTTAACACCAGTAAACCATGCACTCCTTTCATGATACTACTTTGACTTGTACAGTTAATTGGATGTGTGTGTATGTGTGTGAGTGTGTGTGTGTGTGTGAAAGAGAGTGTGTGTATGTGTGCGTGGACGTGCGCGTATGACTTCATATCATCATTATGAATGATTACACATAGTCTGTAGGGGTCTACATTTTATTACTTTTAACGCACACGTATTTTAAGTGCGAACCTCTGTCCCAAAAAGTTTAAACGAGGACGAAAACAAGTCATTTTAAATAAAAATCACAAGTATGGAAAAAAACGAACAACTACATTGTTTGTACTAATGCGAAATTGACATTGTATAATTAGAAGTAAAGCATCTGACCAGATCGTGCAAATTAGCAGAGTGGTCTAAAGCATTACTGTTTGTATAAACGATGATCACGGTTACAAGTCAATGACATGTTAAAGAATACGTCTAAAAGCGCACTATATCTTTTGCACATGCATCTTTTTGTGCGTTTTATTTTGCACACTATTTTCTTGTGGATTCTATTTTTTGTGGCCACAAGATTTTCTGTGGCCACAAGATTTTTTGGTGCATGCACAAGATTTTCTGGTGCAGGCGCAAGATTTTCTGGTGCACTCAGACCAGTATAAATAGCTTTGAGTTTCCTCAGTCGGGGACTCCAGCACTTAGCAGACGTTAGTTTGATTCGATCATATTTATTTTGTTTTTGTTTAATATTTGTTTTATTTAATTCAAGGGATAAGTAAATTCAGTAGATAAATATTTTACATTAGGAAATACGTAGTTAACGTATTATTTTTGCTGTTATTGGAGTGAATAGTATTTTAACGTTTGGGTTGAATATTTTAAGCAAATAAGATTAATTTGACTCCTACTGTTCTTAACGTAAGGTGAAAATATTTGTTATTATGTGTATAAATGGTAGCCGCGTGATTTAATACGTAAACATAGAATTCTCGCAGCGTCTATTTATTTGCGTTTTACTGAAGAAATATCCTAAAATTAGTGAATTGATATACTTATAACTGTTTTGTTCTATTGTTTAATAATCAATTATTTAGTTACACTAATACATCGTTGGTCGTTATTTAATATTCCTTAAAATAAATTAAGCTGGAGTCCAACCAATAAAACAACATCACTCCGGTGCCGTAACAGTATTTCTAGTCAAGATAAACTCTAACTTTCTCTCTTATTGGGGCTCTGCACACTGGACAGTTCGTGAGTTGGCTGGCGCAGTTCATGCAAGTCATATGGCCACATGGCACTAACGTACAATTTCTCCTTTCATTCAGACAAACTGGACAGTCTGAAAAAAGGAAGACATTTAATTGGAATGGGAAACTTTCTTAATTACAACTTTCTCAAATACCATGCTAACACAGCGGTTTTAAGCCGACTTGGTCACAGTAGGGGTTTATTTTTCTGGCAAAAACTTTATTAACATACACTGAATAATGGAGTGAAATATTACATCTACGTATGCATGTATGCATGCACATATGAATTTACGGTTTGTATGTATGAACGCATTCTTGTACATATGTATATATGCACGTATGTACACATCTGATATTTTATGTTGAATATGATAATGAGTATTAAAATAATATCGTTTGTTCTTCAAACACGTTTACAAGTGATAACACGACTTTGATTTTTTCTACTTGCATTTTATCTCTTTTTTTCCATTCATCATTTTGATCAACTATATACTATTGGAAAAACAATTAACAATTCCTTAGTTTGCAATTTATCTGCAAGAAAAATTTAAAGTAAACTCAAGATTTTCGTGTCAACAAATGTCAAATTCATAGACTGGTGGTATAGTAGCTATATTGTTACGGCCACAATCTGTGATGCGGCCGGTTTAATGAGGAGATCGAGATATACTGGCAAGTCTTAAAAAATGAAAACGATGACAAAAGCGAAGAGACGAGACATTACACAAATACCCATCAGTTACCGTCTTAGAATGGTCAGTCGACAAAAGTACGTACTGGTTCCATAAACCTACTTGGTGTAGCGCTCAAACTCAGGTTTGCTGTAGGCTTATATTTGGCATATAGCCTCTAGCCTGTTCAGAAAGTTCTTTTTCTAGGATTTGACCAAGCAACCTACTTTGTAACCCAACGTGACCCAGTTACCAGCTCATTAAATATTCCATGCAGGCAAACATTCTGGCTAAGTTTGTTGAAGATTGAGCCATAAATGTGGCCTCTAGAGCTGTATCTTTTCTAAGACCACTATTCTAAATATATGCTTTACATGAGACAAAATTTTAATATGAACTCAAGCAATATGTAAACTCGCTTGTAAAATTAACACTGTCGGCTAAATACAGTTTAGTTAAAGGATAGCAATGACCAACCCTCACATCCCAGACATCAAAACATAAAATTATCAAATCATTTTATAATCTTCATGATAAAGGCTACTCGCATATTCCTAAGGGTGAAAGACGAGGATAAACAAAACTATTCGTTCATTCCATGTATGGTGAGGATTGGATCAAAAGTGTGGCCTCTCGCGTGTTAGCAAGCAAATTGTTGACGCCACACGCCGGGGTACCAGAAAAGCTCACCTTTTGTTGTGCTTAGGTAAGCTAAAATACCATCATTTTCATTTACAATGGTATGTAACAATTTAATGCTGATAAAATCTATCTTTAATCAGATCTGAATGTATTAAGACGATCTTAATGCCCAAAAATCACTAGTTTGAAGAAAACATATCATAACAAGCATATCATACGTGAACAACAATATTATACCTTGATTTAGTTTGCAACTTACTTTATTCCTTACAGATATGAAATATTTTCGAACGCAAAAAAGGAAATTTTACGCAGAAAATTCACATAACATCGTTCTGACAAAACCGTTAGATCTAGCTGATTCTGTTTAACATCTTCAAATGTGGCTAGCATTGAAAATGAAAGTTAAAATAGGTGTGTTTGTTTATTACAATTTTGTACATAACTGCATTTATAAGTGATGACTTTAATTTTTGACTGATGTTCCAAAACGGAAACTGTTGGATTTGGTCTATTTTATGTAATGTCTCATTTTTACGTTTGACTGGCATGTGAATACATTCTCTTGTCCCTTTCCAATGTAAATATTTGTTGCAATACTCATAGGATCTCGTCTTATTTTTGTATGGTCCATGCAGGTACATCGTCAGTGAGCATATAGGTCGGTGGAGAAAACTTTGTCCTTAAATTTATCCTTTTCCATTATACTTCCTGATTTAGACTACAATTTACGGCGGAGCTGGAATTAGCGCTGATAATTGAACTTCTGCCAAAAAGGTGGCTGTGATGACTTAGGCATTAGCCGTTATCTAGGATAAGACCGAATGGCAGCGCTCAACCCAGCACCGCTGTTTACTATGATATATAATAGATATTGTGTAAATTGAAAATTAAGCTTTGCTGTCAGAAAACAATAGTTTACTTAAAAACGTTCTTAATTCTTGCTACTTTGATCAAAAGATCGACTAAAAAAACATTGAGAATTTAAACGGAATCTGTTGATACATGACAGGATAGTTTCATATTTAGCTCTCAACTTTAGTATGTAGGCACATTATAAAGTATCAGCACAAAATATTAAACAACATTAGAACTAACTTACTCCTCTCTGCACCGCTACTAGCATCGACTTCATCTCGAGCCCCTTTCTCTGGAAGTTTAAACATGAACATTCAATTATTAACGTGAAAGAAAAGCAATTTAAAAACAATATACTACCCTCATTCACTACATTTTATCATTTATATCATCATCATCATCATCATCATCATTATCATCATCATCATCTTCTTCATCACCACCACCACCATTATCGCCATCATCATCGCCGTCGTCGTGTTCATTATCAACAATATCATCGTCGTCATCAGCATCGTCGTCATTATCATCATCATTATCGCCATCACTAACATCGTTATTATCATCATCTTCCGTCATTGTGTTTTTACTTTTTCAAACCTGTTGTTACTTGATACTTGTTTCAAGGTAGAGCAAATGTCATGCAGCACCCCCAATTAAAAATATCATCAAGAAAGACTAAAATTGCTGACAGCTTTAAAATTTCGTTACAATTGATATGTTTAACCTGGTGCATACCAAGTAAAAAGTACAATACATCTCGTAAGATTTTGTTTTTGTACTTGTCAAAATCATTTAAAATACTATGCACTTTTTGAAATGTTAAAGTTCTGGCTCAGCCACTCAACTTATAAGTAGGTGGGTATGAAACCAAATGACAACACATTTAAAATAGTTTGATACAAACCAATCAAGTAGGATGGGTTTATTTGATACAAGCTTTTACCTATTTCCAAATATGATATATAATAACAGAACACTTTTCGTAGATGGTTTGACATTCCTAAGTTTGCAATTTATCTGCATGAAAAATTTAAAGCAAAATCAATATTTCAGTGTCAAAAATGTCAACTGCATAGCCTAGTTGCATAGGTGCTATAATGTTACGGCCTCAATATGTGATGTGGCCGGTGTAATGACGAGACCTAGATATACTGGCACGTCTTAAAAATGAAAAAGGTGACAAAAACAATGAGATGAGGCATTACACAAATACCCATCAGTTTTTGTCTTGGAACTGTCCGTCGAAAAAAATAAGTAATGGGTGCATAAACCTACTTGGTGTAGCGCTCCAACTACATACAAAGTTTTTCTCAAAGTCCAGCAGTGCACATAAAAAGAGGGCCATAATGACCCTTAATCCCTCACCTGAGAACTCAGCCTTTCAGTAGGCTCATATTTGGCATATATACTCTAGCAAGTTCAAAAGTTTTTTTTCTAGGATTTGACCAAGCGACCTACTTTGTAACACAACGTGACCCAGTTACGAGCACATTTAAGATTCTATGAAGGCAGACATTCTGGTTAAGTTTGTTGAAGATTGGACCAAAATGTTGCCTCTAGTTTTTGAAAGTATCTTTTCTAAGATTTATCCTAGTGACCTACTATTTGACTCCACGTGACACAGTAACTTACTCATCCAAGATTTTATACAGGCAAATATTCGAGCAAAGTTTTTTTGAATAATGTGCCATAAATGTGACCTCTAATTTCTTTTATTTATTTCTAAAACTTAACCTAGTGAATAAGTTTATTTTTCCACAAGTGACCAAGTTAAGAACTCATCCAAGATTTATTGCAGACAAACATTCTGACCAAGTTTGATTAAAATAATCTTCGTTTTTAATAAGTTGCAATATCTATATATTTTTGATTGACCAATATAGGTTTATAAATATATGTTTAACATGAGAGAATATTTAAAAGCGATTTTTAATCTCCCATAATTATAATATGAACTCAAGCAATATGTAAACTCCCTTGTAATAATAACACTGTCGGGTAACAGTGAAGTTAAAGGATAGCCACGACCAAGCCCTTAAACCCGCAGACATCAAAACATTAAAATATAAAGTCACTTTGTAATCTTCATGATATAGGGTACTCGCATATGCCTAAGGATGAAAGGCGAGGGTAAACAAAACCATTCGTTCGTTCAATGTTTGGTAAAGATATGATCAAAAGTGTAGCCTCTCCTGTTGTTAACAAATTGTTGACGCCGCATGCCACACGCCGGGGTATCAGAAAAGCTCACCTTGGTAAGCTAATAATATAACATCATTGTTATTTCTCCAATGTGATGTAACACTTTAATGCTGATATAATATCTCTTTTATCAGATCTGAATGTATTAAGGCGATCTTAATGTCCCAAAATCACTTGTTTGAAGAAAACATATCATAACAAGCATATCATAAGATTTGTCTTAAGACTCATAACAATTCAACATCAGGTAGTTAAAAAGTGAGCATCAATATTATACTTCGATTTAGTTGGCAACTTCCTTTATTCCTTACAGAAATGAAATATTTTCGAACACAAAAATAGAAATTTACGTAGAAAACTAGCTTAACTCCCGTTTTGACAAACCGTTAGATCTTGCGGACTCTGTTTTGGCTGGAGTTAAAGCTGCTAACATCTACGAATGTGGCTAGCAATAAAAATGGAAGTTAAAGGATGTGTGTTTGTTTATTTAAATTTTGTCAATAACTGCATTTATAAGTGATGACTTTAATTTTTGACTGATGTTCCAAAACGGAAACTGTTGGGTTTGCTCTATTTCATGTAATGTCTCGTCTCAATTATCTTGTAACTTTTACATTTGACTGGCATGTAAATACCTTCTCTTGTGCCTTTTCAAGTTTTAATATCTGTTGCAATACTCATATGACCTTGTCTTATTTGTGTATGGTCAATTCAGGTACATCGTCAGTGAGCATATAGGTCGGTGGAGAAAACTTTGTCCTTTGCATCTATCATTATACTTCTTTATTTAGACTACAATTAAAGGCGGAGCTGGAATCAGCGCGGATAATTGGCCTGCTGGCAAAAAGTTGGCTGTGCCGACTTTTAGGCCGAAGTCGTTTTTTGGATAGGACCGAATGACAGCGCTCAGCCCAGCACCGCAGTTTACTATGATATATAACGTTATATGCGTTCTTAATTCTTGCTACTTTGATTCGAAAGATCGACTAAAACAATGAGAATTAAAACGGCATTTTCTGTCGGCCATTTGTTGATTTATGACATTATATGTTCATATTTAGCTCTCAACTTTAGTAGGCACATTATCAATTATCAGCACAAAATATTAAACAACATTAGAATTAACTTAATCCCATCTGCTCCCTTACTAAAATCAATTAGTAACGTGAAAAAAGGCAATTTACAAACACTATACTAACCTCATTCATTCACTACATTTTATCATTTTTATCATCACCATCACCATTATCGCCATTATCATCGTCGTCATTATCATCACCATTATCGCCACCATCATCAACATCTCGTTTTCATTGTGTTTTTATTTTTTCAAACTTGACATTTATTTCACGGTATAGCAAATGTAATGCAGCACGTCCAATTACAGAATATCAAGAAAGGCTACAAGTGCTGACAGCTTCGAAACTGTTCAATTGATAATGAATACTTACCCATTCAAATTAAAATACAAAAAAACGTGCGACTGTTTTTGTAATTATTTAAATCACTATACATACACTTTTGGAAAACTGGCTCGCTCAGCAACTTATTACTAGATTGGGCATTATGCCAAATTACAACATATTTCAAATAGTTTGATTCAATCCAATTATGAAGCATGTTCTTATTTGACTCGTGCTTTTACCTATTTCCAAAATGATATATATATAAAACAGAACACTTTTTGTGGTAGATGGTTTGACATTTTTATGAAATGATCATATTTCTAAACAAGAGGATCATTATGGCCCTACATCGCTCGTCGGAGTGTTAAATACATTTAGGAAAAATGAGCAAGAACTATCAGCAATGTTCACACAGACCAGAATAATTGTTATGTATGTACACAGCATCTTTTGTACAGTCAGTTTCACGTTTTACTACGTAGCAAAATAATGAAAACGATACTTTATACGTACATTTTCCGTAGTCAATGCAGTATAAAAACAACACTGCAATTAGTGGGGCACAGTGGGTTCCCACAGGAATACCATATTTATGTATTGACCAAAGTATTGAGGGTAATGACTGAGCGTATTAGTATGTATTGAATGAAAAATAACACATAACGACAGAAAAAGGGAATTTATTGTTTACGCCAGAATAAACTTAACATCCAACCAAAGAAAAACTATTTTCTTCAGAAATGCGACCAGAAAGTAAACAACAAAAAGGTGTAGTTGAATAGTTACAAGAATCTTCTTAGGATAATTACGCTCAATGTTTGCTACAATTTGATTGCAATTGAAAAAGACCTCTAAAGTGTTAATAATTATAATAAATCATTGGGTTTTCTTTGTTTTCAAAGTAATTGCGGATGTTATTGATGATATTTTTATCATGAAAGATACCATGTAAGTTGATAAAGTCAATCTATGTATTATTGTATTTAATTTTCATCAAATGACGTGTGTGTGTTGGGACTACTTACTGTTGAAACGTTTTACTACCATAGTCTTAAAGTTGGCATCCGACAGTCTGAACCAAAAACATTTCCATGAAACAGCAAAAAATAGTTCCTATTTATAGATTTGAAAATAATGAATTATTATAATAAATAATTTAAGTGTTGATTAACGAGTTTTACTGCCCTCAAAGCTTAGACTACAATATGATTTTTTCTTCAACATTATGTACAAATACCCCAAACAAAAGTCAGATATTGGTACATATATTAGATATAGACAAACTGTCGGATATCACCTTTAAATCATTGGTAGTGTACTCTTGAATGATTGAAGGCACGATATGAAGGATAAGTACGTAAATACTTTTAGACCTCAATGTCAAAAATAGCTGGTGATCTCAAAGGTAGATTCGTAACTGCATTAAGTACGGCATGAATATCCGATCGAATATAAAATAAATATGTCCTGCCTGACGATTATTTGCTTTTTTAATCCAGTTTAGTTCGGCACTGTATCTGGCCTGCAGTTTGTATTCTTTAGAAGCATAAACTTCGAAAGTAATACTTTGCAAAGGTTGCATATTTTAAAGAATGCTCAGTAGTAAGAAAATGATAATAAAGGAAATACTTAAAACGGCGAGCATAAAGGATTAATGCTCTCCAAATCTAATTTTAAGCACATATTCAGTTTGTCAAACGTACTGCAGTTTAGAGTTATGGCGATTCCAGGTTTTTAGATAAATTATGTTGTTACTTTGTTCATCAACATCACAAAGTAAGGAGATGTTAAATGTACGAAAATTAACATTTGACTTGACAATGGAGTTACAATTAAGAAAACATCATGTTAAATGTCTATTATAATTACACTTGTAGGTATTAAAGTACACACCATATCCACATATCCGCATTTGAGCGGGTGATATTGCTTCATTGCTGTTAGAAAAGTTACGCACAATGCTTGACTGCCGAAGAAATAATTTACTTGAATTAGAAGCAAAACACCCAGAGGACTGGCATAATTTTATATTGACAGTCACTCTTCGGCAAAATATATCCGCAGCGACATAAGACACATGCACAGTTGAAACTTTGTGTTATTTTAATGGTAAAATATTTATGTTTACTTGCAGAAGCCTGTTTATGGATGGTTTAATAAATATAACATGGAGAAAAGACAAAAGTGTGCTAAAAGAAAATATAAGTAACAATCCTAATAGGATGAAGTGGATGACAACCTAGATTACATGCGCGGGGTTATTATTTACGACACTGCAAAGACAACACTGGTATGATAATGAATAGGAAAAATTTCCTTTACATCAATTTTGACGGATCAAAATGCTTTGAACACTGTTGATACAGGACCATTTAAGGAACGCGTTTACCAAATTTTGCATTTTCTGACTACATTTTTTTCACAGTTTTTTATGTAGTCATAGTGTGTGGTGATGGGGCTAACCCACCAGGACATAGCGCCAAACTGCAGAGGTACAGAAAAAGGTATGAGGAGTTTAGTGTTACTGACCAATGGCAGTGCAGTAAGCCCATGTACACTAATTGTTATACAACCTCTTCCCATATGATATCTATATGCATAATAAAAAAATTAAGTGTCCATGTGTATTCTGTGCTATATCAATGTTTTAAACACATTGCCGCGAATAACTATGAGTATAGCGACGTACAGCTATTTTGGTGGAGGAAGACCCCAAACGAATGGTTAGCTAGAACCATCAAAAGTCAGCTGAAGGACATTCCCACATTAACAGGTAAATAAAAAAATGTCCTGTAAGAATATCCACAGATTTCAGATCTAAACTACCCCTATACAAAGGCATGAATTGTAAATGTAAAAGTGACAAAAACACTGAGACGAGGCATAAAACACAAAAAGAAAAACAACAACAGCAGTAACCGCCTTGGAACGGTTAGTCTAACATGATTATAGCTGTATAGAGGCTAAGCTATTAAGTATTGTAATGAGTTGTAATAAGTCAAACGGGGTGATTACAATTTATTTCTGTAAGGAGTCATTACAATTTGACAATATATCTTATTAACAATGTAGACTGTAATGAAATTCTGTAAATAACATAATGAAGTAGTATTTCTTTAATCGGCACAGCATTCCGTCCATACGTGTCTAGTTAATTCCGAAAACAAACATAACCACTAATATTTGTGTTGATGTAAATGTCTGTGGTGTGCAAAAAGCCTTCGTAAGAAATAAACACAATACAAATCTATGTTTAAATTAACGTTAAACTGATCTGAGTTGCCTATATTCCTTTCTATTTGCTATTTTGGTGAAAATCAGTTGTTTACTTGATCAGCCAGATAGAGACTGCCAAAATACGTCCTTTTGTGTGAAGGGTTTTATCACAGCGGTTTACTTTACGTCAGTTGTACAATTTGTCTGGGTAACTTGTTGTATACGGAAAATATGTCTAGGTGACTTGTTGTATAGGGAATAGATGTCTAGGTGAGTTATTGTATAGAGAGAAGATGCCTGGGTGACTTGCTGTATAGAGAATAGATGTCTCGGTGACTTGCTGTATAGAGAATAGATGTCTCGGTGACATGTTGTTTGGATAATAAATGTCTGGGTGACTTGCTATATAGAGAAAAGATGTATGGGTGACTTTTTGTATAAAAAAATATGTCTGGGTGACTTGTTGTACGGGTAATAGATGTCTGGGTGACATGTTGCATAGAGAAAAGATGTCTGGGTGACTTGTTGTATAGACAAAAGATGTCTGGGTGACTTGTTGTATAGATAATAGATGTCTAGGTTACTTGTTGTATAGATAATAGATGTCTAGGTTACTTGTTTTATAGAGAATAGAAGTCTGTATGACTTGTTGTATAGAGAATAGATGTCTGTGTGACTTGTTGCAAAGAGAATAGATGTCTTGGTGACTTGTTGAACGGAGAATAGATGTCTGGGTTACTTGTTGTATAGAGAATATGTCTGGGTAACTTGTTGTATAGAGAATAGATGTCAGAATGACTTTTTGTATAGAGGATAGATATCTAGGTGACTTGTTGAACAGAGAAAAGATATCTTGGTGATTGTTGTATAGAGAATATATGTCTTTGTGACTTGTTGTATAGAGAATAGATGTCTTTGTGACTTGTTGTGTAAAGAATAGAAGTCTGGCTGACTTGTTGTACGGGTAATAGGTATCTGGGTGACTTGTTGTATAGAGAAAAGATGTCTGGGTGACGTGTGGTATAGAGAATAGATGTCTGGGTGACTTGTGGTATAGAGAATAGATGTCTGGGTGACTTGTTGTATAGGGAATGGACGTCTGGGTGACTTGTTGTATAGAGAATAGATGTCTGGGTGACTTGTTGTATAGAGAATAGATGTCTTGGTGACTTGTTGAACGGAGAATAGATGTCTGGGTGACCTGTTGTATAGAGAATAGATGTCTGGGTGACCTGTTGTATCGAGAATAGATGTGTGGGTGACTTGTTGTATAGAGAATAGATGTCTGTATTACTTGTTGTATAGAGAACAGATGTCTGAGTCACTTGTTGAACAGAGAATAGATGTCTGGCTGACTTATTATAAAGAGAAGATATGTCTATGTGACTGTTGTATAGAGAAAAGATGTCTGTATGACTTATTGTATAGATAATAGATGTCTGGGTGACTTGTTGAACAGAGAATAGATGTGTGGGTGACTTGTTGTATAGAGGATATGCCTGGGTGACTTTTTTTGTATAGAAAATAGATGTCAGGATGACTTTTTGTATGAAGGGTAGATATCTGGGTGACTTGTTGAACAGAGAATAGATATCTTTGTGACTTGTTGTATGGAGAATAAATGTCTGTATGACTTGTGTATAGAGAATGGATGTCTGGATGACTTGTTGAACAGAGAATAGATATCTTGGTGACTTGTGGCAGAGAGAATATATGTCTTTGTGACTTGTTGTAAAGAGACTATATGTCTTTGTGACTTGTTGTGTAGAGAATAGATGTCTGGGCGACTTGTTGTATAGAGAATAGATGTCTGGGTGACTTGTTGTATAGGGAATATATGTCTGGGTGACTTGTTGTATAGAGAATAGATGTCTGTATTACGTTGTATAAAGAATAGATGTCTGTATGACTTGTTGTATAGAGATTATATGTCCTTGTGACATTTTGTGTAGAGAATAGATGTCTGGGTGACTTGTTGTATAGAGAATAGATGTCTGGGTGACTTGCTGTATATAGAATAGATGTCTGGCTGACTTGTTGTATAGAGAATATCCTCAACGTATGAGGCGTGGGAAATAAGTCTCAAAGCCCAGTTAAAGTCTTCATAATGTCCATCCGGCACATTCATGCTCAGATTACAAGCAAGTTTTAGCGAATATCTCCATCCTCCATGCTTCTTTCTGAAAAAAAAATGAGTATGGCTGGTCAGTAACTTTTGTCCAGTCTTAGTAACTGTTCGTGAGTGATTTGGTCTGGAACAGGGTTCGTAGCTTAACTAATGTAATGGTTTATAAATAAAATACTAATCCCTTTTCCTTCTCTCAAGGTACTTATGCTTTAACTTCACCTTAATCTAAGTCTTCAGCTAAACAGCATTAATGTATATTGTAAGCAGATTTGTGTTTTTAACTTAAACATTGGACTATTATGAACTGTTTGAAGTGAATGATTTTGTAATATTTAGTGAAGTGTAATAGATGATATAAGTTTTACTTTTATTGAAATTTTGACATGGGTATTGATTGAATATTTACGAAAAATATAATCAGTCACGAAAAGTATATGTGTATTATTATACGGTTTTATATTCTCATTTTTGGTTTTGTTTTTACAGCAATCGATGGAGGGGTGCTGGGGCGACGATAAATTGCTCAAGAATTTTGATTAGTCAAAAATCATTGCCGCCAGGGTCTTGGCTATTTTCAATTTATGATAATTTATGAAAACTGAAAATCTTTTTGTAAGAAACTTTATGAGCTAAAGCTCTCCCTGTTTCAATAATTTTAATCTGTCAACAACTTGGCCGCCAGAGGCATCGCCACTTTACATAAATAGGTAGAGAGAACGTTAAAATTGTTCATAACTGCAAGAGCCAGATCCTCAATAATTGGTATAATAATGTTAACTGGTTGACACTGAATCCAAATTGTTCCAAAACATTTCGATCTGTCAAATTCACGGCAGCTAGGGGTATGACCTTTATCATGTATGACTATGTAGGAAATCTCTTTGTCATAAATTAACGAAGAGCCTTGATATTTGGTATACGATATCCTTGAGTGGAGCTGTCTCAATATTGTTCAAAGGATTAAGATGGGTAAAAAGCATGTCTGTCAGGAGCGTTGTCATTTCCCCACATATGGCTATAAAGGGAAAAAATGAAACGGATAGTTCAAATTTTGCTTGTGTACACACATTACCATTATTCCGGTCTGTTTATCATTGCTGATACGCCTTGCTCATTCTAACTTTACGTATACCGGTGACAAGTATAGAGTCAGCATGGCCCTCTAGTTGCAATAATTAAACACAAAGACAATTTTTGTGGTCATTTACAACTTCTTCTCCAAAATCACCATTATATCACTGAACTATCACAGCGTTTAATGATCAGATGTATAGGTAAGTTAATGTTCTTCAATGCTATCGATTCTGGTAAAAATATGTCATTAAGATTTTTTAATTGAGGTCATAACTGCGTTGATTTAAAGGGGAATATTCTTTATTATTTGTGAAATAAAACCGGAACAAAACTTACCTTCCTCTTCACGTTGAACTTCTTTCTCTGAAAACAGCATGATAGATTCAATTAGTAAGTGAAGTAAAAAAAACAAACAAATTAAAGTCACATCCACTGCCACCACCACCATGACATCATCATGTTGCATCATCATCATCATCATCATCATCATCATCTTCATCATCATCATTATCCATATCAACGTCATCCATCATCATTGTCATCCATCATCATTATCATTGTCATAATCATCATCATCATCATATATATCATCATCATCAATTTAAAAAAAAACCCAACAAAACTGTACCAAAATATGTTTTGTTCTATTAATAAAAGGGATGTTACATTGAAATTAATCATACCTTTCTCTTCTAATCTTTTCACAAGGTTTTCTTGTTTTGTATTACTTAAACACTCTTTAAACTTTTCATATTTCTCTGGTCCTGACTTCATGAGTCTGTCTAAAATTTCCCGATTTTTTTCAGATCTTTTTGTTATATCCTGAAACAAGAAATTATGGTGAATATCCAGTACTGTTTGGAAATATCTTGCAAAATGCTCCAAACTAGGATAATTATTATACTACACTCAGTCACATTATCCTGAAACTCGGAAGACCAAGCAGGTGAAGGACAAAACCTCAGACTAAATTCCTCTTAGACAAAATCATTTTAACATTCATTTAACAAAGGTAAACAAAATCCCTCCTGTAAATTATCAAAAGTGGACAAAAACCTTTTGGTTAAAGAATAAAAAAAGAATATATCTCGAGGTGGGAGTTTCATAAGAAAAAATGTTATGTTTTTCTTTAATAAATATTATATTTATTAAAGAGAATTAACTTTACAATCCAAATAAAATATATAACAAAATGCGGAATATTTTGCTTTTTAGTCTTTGCACATATTATTTTATGTCCTCACCTACGTCAGCTAATATACAACCAGATCTGTAATAAAATATTCAACTTGATATTTTTACTAGATAATAGGTCAGTTCTGGAACCTGATGAAATGATGGGCAAGAATACTTTTTCCTGTATTGTTTGCACACACGGAGCTAGATATATTTCTATTCAGGAGCAAGTGATCGCTCTGTTAAGAAATCATCATTAACAATGCAATAAGCCTTTTATGACATATCTAAATCCAGTATAGGACACCTGTAGTAGACAAACCCTCAATTTATGATTCATTGTTACAAACCCATCTTAAGATTTTAGCATCAGCCAGAATCAAACTCATGCCAACAAACTGAAAAGCTTGTACTGTAACCACTATGCAAAACACTATATTTCTAACACAGTCCTTATAAAACAATAGCGTGGTAGCAATGCAGATTATGGTTAATTAATGCCTAATTATTATTGTTGTTACCATTAATGGAATAGTAAAAATGAAGCAGAGTTAGAAAGGAAACGGCAAAGTCTTTTGATCTTAAGGCACAGCTTGTAAATGTATATTATTATTCTATATTCTGTATTATTCTAAGGTATGGTTATTATACTTTCAAGAATGTTAAGACCCAATAAATTTGAAAACGTAGACTTTTATAATGGCTTGCACACGTTTGTATCTTAGTCAATGGTAAGTATAATTTGCAGATTTAAGAAAATATTGTAGATTTGCTTCCATATGTTTATCAGTACATCCTGTTAACTTTACCAGGAGGGTGTGGCCAGATAACTAAGACTTTTGTACTTGTTATAAAACATGCAGGCTGGTAAGTGTAAAGTGAAAGTGACTTAGTCACAGCTGTTTAAATTTGCACTTTATAAATACTTTGGCAAAATTTTCCATAATAAAGAAATAAATTAAGGTTAAAACATTATATCTGATCACTTGATGATATATAAAAACTTTACTTTATTGCTCAAGTCTGGCAAAATCCAAAACATAATGATGTTGCTTTTTTAATGTTTGTTTTTTATTTGTAGTCATTTAAGCTTTAAAAAACATAGCATAATTAAAAAACTTATGTCATGCAGAAAGAAACGTAATTGTTATACAAAAAAAATGTGTGCATCCGTTATCAATAGTCCATCGTATCCATGACTTTGATGCAATTATTAAAACAAATATCACATTGTGTTGTTAAACTGTGACACAGATGTTTTGACGTGCAGTAAGGTGATACATTAAGTACATAACCACTACATTACCTCAAAATCTCCTAGTGTTGATGTAGTAAACAATTCCTTCTCCATAAACTGGTCAAGAAGTTCACTAGACGCCATGTTATCTACCAGGAATGTCCTACACCTACTAAGCACTCTTTTGTATATTTGTTCTGAAATACATTGAATGATTATTACATGGTAGCTATTTATAAGTCTAGCAGAGTAAGTATCAGTAAGCAGTTGTTACCGTAGCTTTTCTGTGGTTGCTGTAACACACTCTATACCTATTTAAGTGATAAAACGATTATCATAAATGAAAATAAAAGCAAACATATTTCAGGTTGCTTAACCAAACAATTTAACCCCCTCCCAAACTGACAACTGCAATTGAAGTCAACTACTTAACACAAAGGGTAATGTACTGACTTTTCTATTTATCTGCCTGGGTTAAATTTCAATGGTGCTTCATATATGTCAAGGTTTGGATTGTTATGGTATACTAATAAAAATATAAAAGAAATATATGCAGTGATTCTACATTACCTGCCATGGTTTAGGCCACTCAAAATAGATCCCGAGAGGTGCTAACCCTAACAATAGAAAATGGTCTGATTTTAAAATAATAGCAACAACAGAAAAAGTCAGCTTAGCTAAGAGAAATAAAATATGACCAAAATCAATTCTTTATAAAGATAAGCAGTAGATGTTTATGAAGGAAAAATATAATAGAAAGTAGATAGTATTTCATAATGTTGTATCGTCCATTTTTTACGCTGAACATTGTCTTATTATGGCGATTCAATTATAAGGAAATGTACATCTATAGGCAAAGTGGGACAATAGAAGAAATTAGCATGAGCAATATTCTCCTTTCCTCAAGTTTTAAAAAATATTATGTACTGAAGTTAATTAAGTGGTTTAGCAAGACAGCACTGATTTGGCACTCACTAACTTTCGACAATGTAACTGTCAGACTTAGGAAACATTATGGTCTCATATATGCAAATGCATGGTAATCGTGGGCTTAAATAGGTACCTTGGTCAGCTTGTAAACAGTTATCCATTTACGGAATCAAGCGAGTATGCATAAGTGCCAGCTTAATTTTACCAAAATTATAAGTACTAAAGAGAAATGCAACCTAATAGTGTTTTAAGCTTCAATAATTTGCAGTTTGTAAAACTTTAAAAATAAAATATCACAAAAAAATATTTTCTCGTAAGGTCATATACTTGTACAAGTAGCTAGTCTACAGTAACTACTATTCAGCCTCTCTAAACTCCACCCACTATCTCTCTACTTATCTGTCTATATCCATTCAGTTCCCTACTGTTACGCTTAAAGTTAACACATACTCTAGCATCAATAAAAGAGTTTAAACAATACTACTTTGGATATAAGATAAACGCCCACACAGTGCCATTATAAAGTTAATGTAAGAAATACATAACTTGATAGTAGTAGAAGTATAAAACATGGTGTCAGAATTGAAGAATATTACAAAGTCTATTGATAATCTTCCTTTTGGGAGGAAGAGGTTACTGTTATATGAATGACACGTGACTTCAAGTGTTGAGATTGCCTGAAAAAATATTTTTTTAAATCAAAAAATAGGTATAGGAACGACTTTTTGAAAATAAAACAAATTTTAACGATCTTATAGCATTTATTTGTAGCTATGGATGTAAGAAACTTAATAAAGAAAATTCATCATATTCCATCAATAAATGGTAAAGTTATGGTCACTTCTCTACCATCATATAAGCAAGTCATTGTCAACTTTTTGTTTAAAGTAAGAAAATTTAGTTCCCAACATTTAAATTGATACAGTTTTAATAGGAGAGGCTGTTTTGTGTTGAAAGCTATGAATATTCATAATTTCAGTTGAAATAACACATTTTTTGTGAAAACAATATAAAATTTTAAGAGAAATATGTGAAACTAATATCACTATCATTCACAAAATAAGCAAAAATATGACCACCAAGACAACACAAAGTTCACTGTTTACAGGTATACTTAATCTGAAGATTCAAACTATCAAGATTCAATTACACAAGTTTATTATTCTCACTAACAGTTTAACGCTTCTTCTTTTAACTAGTTATGTCAAAGATGCAAACTGTCAAGAGTTGTCATCTGCTTCAAGGAAAAGCCTAAGTCAACACATATTTTTCAATGTTCAATGGTTTACTTTAGTCCACCATCCAAACTGATCTGAATTTATCCAACCACTTAAGAGTTTGTTTTACTATAGTCAAAATACAAACCATGTCAATAGTCTCAAACACTCCTTAGCACAAGTTCATTGGTTATTAGTAATTTCTTGATACTAATCATTATTTCAGCAAGTATTTTAATACAGATCATGTTTTATTGGTTTACATAAGCCAATGATCCAATCTGATTAAATTCTTACTAAAGTCAAAGATGCAAACTATTTCAGATGTACATTTTTGTTTATTTCCTCTACACTGACAAGTCAGCCTTTTACTAGTTTGCAAACTTGTCATGTAAGGAAATGTCTTATTTGCCTCTTCCTTCTAATGGCATTTAAATACATCTGGACATCAATCCACTGAAATTTGTTAAAAGCAGTTTAGCCATTTAAAATGTAACATTAATTATTTTAACGTATTTATTAACAAATAAAAGCATTATTTTACTAACTAAAAACCTGATTCCAAATAAAATACTGCAATATCTTTTATTTCTAAATCTCCATTCACATATTCTTCCAAAAGTTTATATGGGTACACATTTTCATCATTTTCACTGTCATAAATCTGAATAAAAAAAACTAAATAAGCTGGAACAAGGGGTATAGATGAGAGGGGGTTGTCAAGATGATGCTTTATAAGTTTCAAATTAATCAAACAGGTCATTGACAAAGAGCTGTTGTGAAAACATTTACCAAAATCAGCATTTTACATATTCCATGTAACAGTTTATTGATTGACACAATAGATATTAATAATCAGCAAGAGTAGTTCGTGTGTTTATTTCGGGATGAGTTTCACGGGAAAAAAGATACCTAGACACCGGTAAAATAATCATATGTCTTTGCATAGTATCATTTGTTTGTATCTTCAATACTCATATATGTGCTATATAAATCAGTAAAGAATTCACTCACAACCATTGTTTCCACTAGGAATCCTTTTAAATATGTAATGTGAGGCACATACTCACATAAAATTAAAATCTTTGCAAATAAAGAGTTGTGGCTACACCGGCGGACGAAAACAAATATATTGTCTATAGTGTGGTTGAAATTAGTTATAATTATTTTTATATATATTTATTACCATTATAAGACCCAAAAGAGGCACTGTATAGCATTATATTGTATTGTGCTACAATGAGGCGAACAAGCTATATATTATGTTAATTAGGTGGACTGAAAAAATAATTGTACAGTGAAAAGGAAGTGCAGACTGTAAAATTTTACAAATTAACTTTTACTACACATACATCACAAACATACATATACCTAATAGGCAATATAAATATCCGTACACTCTATATAAGAGCCATTTGTCAAAGTCAATACCAAACAATAATCACCTTTATTTTGTTTAAGTATTAATCTTCTTAACCTGCCTAACATTAGGCAACCCTCACGCCATTAAAAAACTTACTGTGATATTTTATTTTAAACTTCTATATATTAATGCTCGCCCTATAACAATAGTTAGGGCGAGGGTAAATAAAACCAAGTATTGATTGATTGAAATTAATTAACATACGGAATGGCGGTGTCGAAAATAGTTGCAAATACAGCTGATAATAGTCTTAAAGGGTACTTAGCAGAGGAATATGACCGTTTTTATTTTAGAAAAAAACGCCATTAAATCAGTTTTTATTTATTTTAAGAAAAAAAATTCTTATAGTTTTAATTAAGTGGCAATGATCCGTTCTCCTTCAAACTTTTTGGTCATGTCCACGGAACATTCCTTAAACTGGTTTAGTAAATTTATTTTGCTAAAGCAGACCATTTTCATAGCGTAAAACAGCGTAATCCAAACACACTATTTCGGAACCAAAAAATGCGCCGTGACAAGGGCTACAGAAATAGTTACCTCCCCTGCCGTTCCTATCGCAACCACAAAACAAAAGAATGAAAACAATAAACTGGTAAAGGCCTTATTTGATCTTCAGAATAAATTAAAACTAAAAACTAATAACGAACCAAGACATTCGATAAACTACAGAACAGAAAAATAAAAATACACACAAATTACACAATAACTTATTAGTTATTAACAGACCTAAATTATCACTACTCGTCTACTGTATATTTTATAACCAAAGAGTTTTAAAACAAACGTTATAAATTAGTTAACTTGTATAAATGCTAAAAAGTGTTGTTTTTCTATAAGAATAGACCTAAGAACGAACAATGGTTTAAATTAAGGATAAAAAATCATTACCCTTCTTCGTCGGTGCAGTAGTGGATATTTTTTCGCACAACGAAAGTGAATTCTAAACTTCAGGGAAATTTACGTATCTATTTTTAGAATATGGGTGCAGTGGGTATTTTAACACTTCGCCCTTTTCAAACTTCGCTCTCCCTTAACTGGTAACAGTTCGCCCTTGGTCGGTTACAGTTCGCCCTTGCTTTATAACATGTCGCCTTTGGATATAAGTGTATAGATCAAGCAAAAAAAGTAGTAAACTTGTTAATTTATTTATAACCCTTCACATTGTATTTATGTTTTCTTCGTCTTGATATACATTATGCCCCCGTTTTATTAACGGTCTTAAGTAGGGTCTTATCTTAAGTCGAGCGTATATCCACCAAAGTTAAGATCGACCGTTTTAAGAAAGAAGTCGCAGCCAAAAAGTCGTCAGTTTTGGTCGTAACTTTAAGATAGCTCAGTAGCAGACGTATGTAGGAAACAAATTAGCTGCTGTTGGTGGAATTAATATTGTGAGGCGGCGTTCAGAAAGAAAGTTTAGGGAAATGAAAGAGTTCGAAGATTTGTCGGACGAAGAAATCGTCCGACGATACAGGTTGAATCGGGCCGCAATAACGGACCTTCTGTCGCGTGTGAATTCGAAGCTAGCGAGACCCACAGCCCCGATCAGCGTCTATATCGCCCCTCACACAGGTAAGCTTAATTTTGGTGTTTGTGCTAGTATACGTTTTTTTAGATATCTGTCCACCAATATATAATGAAAATGCGATAATCCGTTTCCATAGCATAGTGTTGTTGCATAATCGCGGTCAAAACCGGGTACCGGTACCTGCTATTCAAGGGGTGCTACTTGGTAATCGCTAAACCCACACCATTTAACTCCTTACACCGTTTAAGTCTAGTGAAGGCGGAGTCATGGTGGTATGTGGGCGGAGTTAAACGTGTATCAAAATACCAATATGGACCGAAAAGTGCAGATTAGGACATATGCCCTGTGTAATTTAATGATAACATCAATCCGGTAAAACACACACAATATTTTAAATACCTACCTTTATAAATAAATTTTGTGGAATATTTGTAAGAATATTCAACGGTATTTTTTGGTTTCACACTGGTGCACATAGTAAACAATATTATATTCAAAAGCCGCACATCAATTCAGTCTGCTGAGTAAAAGGTGTCCTTGCATGACTACAAATGCCGCAGATCATTTAGGTCCGTTGGGTATAAGGTGTGCATAGTGCCCCGTATTACTTTAAAAGCCGAACACCATTTAAGTTTGTTTGTTAAAAGGTGTACATAGTGCCCCATATTACTCTAAAAGCCGCATACCACTTAAGTCCATTGGGTAAAAGGTGTGCATAGTGCCAAATAGTACTTTTAAAGCAACACACCATTTAATAATAACCCATGTTACTTTAAAAGCCGCACACCATTTAAGTCTGTTGGGTAAAACGTGTGCATAGTGCCCCATATTACTTCAAAGGCCGCACACCATTTAAGTCCATTGGCTAAAAATTGTACATAGTGCCCCATGTTACTTAAAAAGCCGCACACCATTTAAGTCTGTTGGCTTAAATGTGTACATAGTGTTCCATATTACTTTAAAAGCCGCACACCATTTAAGTCTGTTGGCTAAAAGGTGTCATAGTGCCCATATTACTTTAAAAGCCGAACACCATTTTAGTCTGTAGGCTGAAAGGTGTACATAGTGCCCCATATTACTTTAAAAGCCGCACACCATTTAAGTCTGTTGGCTAAAAGGTGTACATAAGAAATCCAATATATATATGACTTAAATGGTGTGCGGCTTATAATGGCCAAACGGGACCCTGTGTACACATATATCCACCCGACTTAAATCTTGGGCTGCTAATAATAGCCATACGAGACCCTGTGTACACATATTGCCACCGACTTAAATAGTGTGCGGCTTATAATGGTCACACGGGATCATGTGTAAATATATATCCGTCTCACTTAAATGGTGTGAGGCTTATGACGGCCATAGGTGCCTTTTGAACACATTATTTTCCATGGACCTGAATGGGGTGTTGCTTATAACGGCCATAATGTGTCCTTTGTACGATTTTTCCTCAAAGGACCTGAATAAATGTGGCTTTTAACGGTTATAAGGTGCCCTATATACACCTCTAACACACCTGACTTAAGCGGTGTGCGGCTTTTAACGACCATGACTGCATCCACCTTTAATCCACCAAACTTAAATGGTGTGCGGTTTATAATGGTCATACAGGACCCTGTGTACACATATTAACCAACTAACTTGAATGATGTGCTGCTTATAACGTCACTAAATACATTGTGTACACCTCTTACTACTTGACTTAAATAGTGTTATGAACATCCGTTATCATGTTGTTGTTTTTTTGGTCAATGCATTAGGTTCCATAATAATAGGCTACTTGATAGCATTTCAACTGAGAATTCTTCTCGTTGACAAATACGCTGAAACTAACTTGTATGTTAATAAAATATAGTGTGCTTACTTTCTGATCTAAATAAATCTATTAACAGTAAATAGTTTTCACTATTATGTATATAAATATTATCTTGTGTTGGTTCTTTTCGACGATACTGTGCCTGCAAATAGCGACTTCCTACTAAGAATCGATATGGAAATGATCAAAACAAACAAACGCTAAGTTCATTTTATCCAAACTTTTGATCCGCAGCATTTAATTTTTAAAATATTATACGCGTAAACCATTTAAAATCTCCCTTACTATTATTGTTATTTTGGTTAATATGATTTAAAAATGTGCAGGTTGCAAGTTTTTGTCTAAAATTTGTAAAAAAAGAACGCATAAACGTTGCGGTGCACAGTAACACTCGTTTGTTGTTATTCTAACAGGAGTGGAAAGAGAATATCATCCCTTTTATTACTTATTTTATAAAAGATTTATTAAAAGAACTTAGCGATTGATCAAGCTGTAATTTGAAATGATGCTTTAGTAAAGAGAAATGAAAAGAATATTGTAATAATGTAGAGAAATCAAGAGTGCAATCATCAACAATGAATGTACAGTGATGTTAAAATGTCGCTCATTACACCAGTAAATCATATTTACATATATGAATACTTTTCCAGTTGCTGGTCTGTTTACGTTATCTGGCAAAAGGGGACTTCCTGTCAGAAGTGGCAGACTTGCATGGAATCAGTCGGTTAGTAAGAAATGAATATCCATATAGTTATAAATGTCTTTATAGAACACAAAGGAAACTCTGTCTAAAATAATATATATTATATATAGTAATAATATAAGATTATTATGACTTGTTCCATAGTTGCAAGGACGACCGCATATTTTTAAAACTTATTTAGTGTGTTGTTCTCTGACCTATAAGTAAGGTTTTACAATCTTGAACACATTTAAATCATTTTATTTACTTTTTACCTTTTACTTAAAGGCAATTGAGAAACTAGTCATCTTAACTTATATAGCCTTTGTGCCTGTCCACTCCCTGGGTAGACCCATTACTCAGGTGGTGATTACCTGGATCCTTTCTAATCAGTAAACAGTCTTGCTCAATGAAATCGCATGTTTGGTTTAGGGACCCTCCTTTCTCTTACAAAGTTTTAACCACCAGTCTATAGATTAATTTGGTTGACACACACACACACACACACACACACACACACACACACACACACACACACACACACACACACACACACAAACACACACACACACACACACACACACACATATATATATATATACATATAAACATTAAATATATACATGATTTAAGTTTTATTATTATGTATTAAGGTCTTTGTATATTGTGTCTTTATCACAAAAAACATATTTGCACTTTTCCTTATTGACAGTATTTGTATCTTTGAAATGTATTTGATACAGCATTTTAATGTTTAGATAACATAAGCATTATGTTAAATAAAGACTGACAATTTTAATTTCCATAAAACTTGTAAAATAATAAGCATATTAGCAATTTGTTGATTACCACATTCAAATCTTCTCTGCATAGGTTCCCAGAGGCTAGACAGTTGATGGAAGTAAAACAGGGTTTTTATGAAAAGTGCGCATTACCAAATACAATAGGAGCCATTGATGGGACACTTATACCCATCCAGGCACCAACAAACAACCCTGAGGTGTTTGTGAGTAGTAAGGGGTACCATGCCATCAATGTTCAAGCGGTTGTTAATCACCGAGGAAGGTAATATAGTAGAGATGTTTCTATATATATATATGTATATATATATATATATATATATATATATATATATATATATATATATATATATATATATATATATATATATATATATATATATATATATATATATATATATATAATGTTGTTTTTTTTTAATTGTTGCACATTTATAGAATTTGCATACCGAAATACATAGAAACTAGCCATTTATTGGGTATATCTTATGGAATATTTTGAAAACTTGATACACGCATGTACAATAACAAATATAGTATAAATATGATTGATTTTCAATTTCAGTCTCATTTGTCCATACATTCAAATGTCCTGATTTTATATTTAATAGTATTCACAATTTTATTACCTCATTTGTTAATGTATTGTTGTGTCGACTTAAATTGTAGATTTACAGATTGTTGCAAACTTGCCAGGGTCAAAGCATGATGCCTCTATCTTTTTCTATCTTATTCTGTTTTACATCTGTTGTTTCATGGTTATTGATTTACTTTATTGGATTACTGTAGTCAACAATAGTTCAACACATATAGTTTGTTAAGACAACCTGTAATAGATTATGTATCACATGATATGTCAATTCTTTATTAACCCATTCCATTTTTATCTCATCTATAAAATTGTATTCACAAATTGCATTCATATTTATAATACAAACAATTGCTTTCAATGTTTTCAGTGGCTGTTGTAACAAATTTGATCTGGTTTTAATTATGATAATTCTATGCTGTTAATTTATATATTTTCATGGAAAAATCAGTTCAGACAGCTATTGTTATTTATGAATAATTGGTATTGTTTTTTATTCACAAAAGTAATGCACATGTACAATTACCAAATCTTTTAAATTGCAAATCATGCATATATAATACATGAGATTTTTTAGTTTAAAAACATTGTATTTTGATTTTTTAAGTGTCTGTTATTACCTGAGATGTTTATCATGTTTTACAGGTGTATATCGAACGGAACCATATTGGGTACCTACTTGGTGATTCAGGCCATAGATTGGAGAGCTACCTAATGACACCCCTATTGAGGCCCACACAACCGAGTGAGCATGTAAAAAAACAAAAACAAAAAGACATTCATCATTTTGTTAGCGAAGGGTAAAAATTCGGATTAAGTGTAAGTTTTTTTGTTCTAGTTGTTTCTTGTGTACATGTATGTGTACTAAAATTATGTCAAAAGTATCCATAAACATAACCATTTCCTCTTTTTAGCTGTTGCTGGACAGTCATTCCCTGTTGAACATTGACCTGTCTGTAAGAAAAACAAAAAACTGTTTCAGTTCTTTTTGCATTGTTTTACACTAAAAGCAATTATATGTATGTTGTGTTCATTGACCCCAAAACAGTACTTTGGGGTGAGGCGATGGCGAGAAACAATACTCAATTGTAACTTGTAGTGTTGCGTACAATATGGAAAGTGCGATACCACAAAAAGTCAGTCAAAATTTCCTAGTATCTGGCTGATGATTCATGGTAATACTGCTAAATAGGCTGAGAATTATCAAGAGAGCTAGATTATTGCCATATTAGAGTATGTTGCAGCTATGTTTTGATACACAAGTCTAAAATAACAGTTGTATGGGTTTTTTTTCTTTAATTTAGCCATAATAAGTTCTTACTATTTTGTCATATTTAAAAAAAAATAATTATTAAATCATCAAGCATCATTACTTTCACCATAACCATTAAGTCCTTAGTGACCTCAGTTACCTCAGCTGGTAGTCTGTTAGGTTACAGGTTCACAATTCCCAGATGTATCTAAATACTAAATACTGTCTAACCAAAATAAGAGAATGAAAAACAAAAAAGAAAAAGATTTGGTTTTGCAATGGTATAAACGTTGGTTGGTAGTTCTGAAAATATCAATAGGAATGTATAGCTAATATTTTCTCTCTTTTCTGAGTTTGAGTCTATATTGCCAATCTTCAATTCACATACCTGTCAAGTTTCTGGTCGAAAGTAGGTCACCAGACTAAATCTTAAACAAAACATAATTACAATTCATTGGCCACATTCTTCACTCAGTCTTTATAAAAATTGCTTAGCATGTTAACCATGAGAGCTAAAATGATGTTTTTATTGTAGGAGCCCTGCTTTATTTAACCTCATGGTCATAGTTTTGTCTTGACATAGCATAGTCTGAATTAACATTGGGTCAGAAACTCCAGGCTAGGTTATCAGGTCAAGCCTTATTTATTATTATTATTATTACTATTATATTTATTGATCCAAGTAAAGGCAGTTGATAGCGAGGGATTACAATTTCACTTCTGTGACCCTCACGTTTTTTATCTTGCTTTTTTTTTCCTTTTAAGAACCTATGGAGGAGAACGAGATTGGGGAGAATGGCCATGTTGATGAGATCCCAAGTACTTCAGACCAAAACACTACATATAGAATACCAGCAGCTGAACCTTCGAAATCATCTTTCTCAGTGAAGCAAACACTTAAACAGAAAGCTAATCGCACATCATGGTCTGAAAATGAAAAAGCTGGAGTAGAAAGACAATTGAAAAAATACCTCTACATAGACAAACTTCATGGAAAGTTTGAAATAGAAGAAGGAACCTCTTCTATTAAGAAGGCCTTGGGTCCAGATAAAGTCATACATTAAAACTGTCAAAGTATCACAGAAACGGAAACATGGCAAATTACAATAGGTTATACAAGATACTGTAGAAGTTATAATCCCACTACACATAGGGTGTGGTAGTGGGGGCCTATATAGGAGTCACTTTGTCCGTCTGTCTGTCAGTCGGTCTGTGCTGAAACCTTGTTCAGAGCATAATTCAAAAGCTATATGTGATATTGTTATAAAACTTGATAAGTAGATAGATCTTCATGCGAAGAAGTGTCCTTGACAACAACTTTAACTCTAATTTGCATATTTCATAAGTCATTGCCCTTTATTTTTTCAAACTTATTTTTTTCATTACCTAACTTAAAAACTATTTGCAATGTCATCTTGAGACTTCATAAGTAGATGGATCTTAGTACAGAGATGTGTCATTTATAAGAACTATTAATCTTCTTTGCATATTTCATGAGTTATTGCAAATTGTTATTTCTTTACTTAAATTTTGCAGTATCATCATGATACTTCATAAGTAGATCGTTAAGATTTAGGAGAAACATCCTTGATAAGAACCGTACCTCCCCTGTGTATAAATCTTGAGTTATTGTTGCCCTTTGTATTTCTATTTTTTATTATTCTTGTGCAAATAAAATCTATTGGGGAGAAATTTGCTACTCATACAGCATTAGTTTCAAAGTTTTGATTTTTTTTTTTGCTTTTATTTTTTATACAAACAGTACGGTAGTGGAAGTATGAATCACCTTTAGTGATATGTCTAGTTTCTACAGTTATAGTGATCTGAATAAAACTGGAAATGAACTCAAGCTCTGAGTGAAATTTATCCAGAGTGATATGCACTCTTTTACTTTAGTGGTATTTAATAGATGTTGCATCTTTGAAAGTATTAATTGTTTTAGAGTTCACCACACTTTCTGGTTGGGTGTTCAGGTCTCTTAACTGTAAGAGGGAAGAATGGGTACTGGAATGACTGTTGGTGGCATACATCTTAATTTGTTGTTGTTGTATGTTTTTGGGGATGCATTGATTGAAGGTGATACAATCTGTGGCAGGGATAGCTATCAGGTTGTGTACGATCTTGTAGAGGAGATCAGGTGTTGTTCTCATCTCCTATCTGCTAGTGGTTGCCAGGCAAGTTGGTTCATATGTCAGTAACAGTGCTTGTTTTGAAGAACCGTGCTGCCTTACGTTGAATGCTCTCTTGTCGGTCAATGTCCTTTTGCAGATAAGGATCCCGTACAACTGCCGAATAGAACAGATATTTCTAGCGCAATGTATACTGTTTGTTTTAGTATTTTGTTAGATTTTTTTTTCAGGTTTCTTCTGATGAAGCCTAAATTTGAGTTAGCTTTTATTTGTGATTTTTTCTATGTGTAAAGACCATTTAAGGTTATCGCTAATGATAACCCCCAAGTATGGTGTCTTCATCTTCTTGTTGGAAAAGGTGTTTTTTAAGCTTTTAAGATGCACAGGGGGTAGGGAGCTTTTGTTTGGATGAATAGACATGATGTAGCACATTGTGGCATTGAATGATATTACATTATTGAGTAACTAGAAGTGCTAGTGATGTTATAGTATCTAAAAATGCTGGTGATGTTATAGTAACTTGAGATGCTGGTGATGTTATAGTAACTAAAAGTGCTTGTGATGTTATAGTAACTAGAAATGCTAGCGATGTTATAGTAACTTGAGATGCGGGTGATGTTATAGTAACTAGAAATGCTAGTGATATTATAGTAACTAGAAATGCTAGTGATTTTATAGTAACTTGAGATGCCGGTGACGTTATAATAACTAGAAATGCTGGTAATGTTATAGTAACTTGAGATGCTTGTGATGTTATAGTAACTAAAAATGCTGGTGATGTTATAGTAACTAGAAATGCTAGTGATGTTATAGTAACTTGAGATGCTGGTGATGTTATAATAACTAGACATGCTGGTGATGTTATAATAACTAGACATGCTGGTGATGTTATAATAACTAGACATGCTGGTGATGTTATATTAACTGGAAATGCTAGCAGTATATCGAGTCGTCTTGATATTATAATTAATTGGGATTGGGATTAGCCGGCATTTTTGCCGATACTGCGCCGCAACATTTCTATCATTATAGCACAGGGGCCCTTATGAGGTGCCCTGGGACTGAACCCGCCCGGTCCATTAAACTGACACCGACGAGTCTGGCGTAATGCTGTCCCCTAAGCCCCGAGCGTTAGGAGGGAAGCCACTACTACCTACTTTAAAGTCTTTGGTTTGACGCAGCCGGGGTTCGAACCCACGACCTCCCGATCCGCAAGCCGACGCTCTACCACCTGAGCTATTGCGGCCGGTATATAATTACTTGCATTTTCTTAGTGAAATGAGGTTTTCCACTTATTGTGGCATTTATGTCAGATGATGACTTGTGCAAGTCCTTGCTTTGATTTATCATAATTGTTAGCCTGTATTGTAGAAAGTTCAAAATTATATGTGTGTGTGTGTGTGTGTGTGTGTGCTTTCAAAAACCAATCATTGAATAAACTGCAGAACTAATAGTTTTTGTATTTTTGTTCTTGTTTTGATATAGAAATACAAAATCGTTTGCAACAACAACATGTTATATTCCACTAAATGAATTTGGATAGGGAGCTTCCTTCCAGGCCAGTCGCTGTTGGAGGCTACATTGGTTGCCCAGATCATAAGGTCACTGTGGCCCTAAGATCTTGTTGCATTAAAGAATTTTAACATTACTTGACTCTTATAATATATTTACACCACATAGATAGTTTCTTTATATGCCTTAGAATTTTAAAATAAAATAAAACAAGAACATTAAATATCAAAAAATGCATTTTATAGGGACAATTCAGCCACAAGGTCTTGTCAAAATAACATATTTTAACAGTATTCATGCTCTCTGGCGATTTATAGTTTTTTTTAGAGTTTTCACAAAACCTTGCAGGTATTCCCAGTTTTTTTTATTCTCAAAGAAATAACAAAACTGTAATCAATTTTTAATCTGTGTTTGAAGTGTGTAGCAGAACGGAATAATGAGAAGTTACGCCAATATCTGATGGACAAGCAGTCTAATTTGGGGTCACTGAGGCAATCCAGCCATTATAATTAGCACTTGACTTGGGCCATGGCTCGGTAAAGCATTAACTGGGAGGTCCTACGTCGGGTCAAACCGGACTTTAAAATTAGTAGTGGCCTGTGTATTTGCTGTATTTTTGTTATATACTCTGAATTTTTCAATTTGTAACAGTTGAAACTTTTTAAAGGCACATTGTTTAAATTGTAAATTAAATACTGGAAATACGAAATAGCAAAACAAACTTTAATAGAATATATATTTTGCCACATGCGCTTGCTATGCTAAGCTCGATCGTTTGCGCCATTACATGTAAGTCTACTTAGGCCATATAAAAAGGCTTCAACTCTTCAAAACATAAGATATGAAACCATTGAAGGTCGTGGTAGAACAAAAACAAAGGCAATTTGATATTAAAAAACCTACGTAAAATGAGCATAGATCCCTTACGGAACACGAGGAATTGAGCTATTAGTGGTATATTAAGTTTAATTGTAATAGAAATGGTTCCAGAATGAACATTATGACTAAAATTAAATTAACTGGCCAGATACATGCCAACAAGAGGGAAGCATTTATCAGATGTTTAGGATCAGACAGCAACGTGTCAAACATGTCCTCAAAATGATTATTACAGTCCTCAGAATTCTAGTTTACCTGAATTTGTGCAAAAATATGCAAACTAAAGTCCTCAAAATGCTTTAAACCTGATAAGTCATGCAAATCAATGTACTCAAATGGATGTCCTCGTAAAGATGCTAAGGGTTGATCAGTCCTCGTTTTGATTTTCTTATACTTCTTCTGAGTGTAAATGTTATCGCAATATCGCAATGTATTTCCTAGTTACATTGATATTTTGTCCCTTTATAGTTCGCCTTCTTCCAAGTTTTGTTAATGGTTCTCGGAATGGATGGTTATGTCAAAGTCCTCACACTGCTTGCTGTCCAAGTAATAAATCGAAGACCGTACACTCTTTATTTGCATTATAGTTCTGATGTTGTAATTTGCAAGTCAATGACAGAGTTTATTGTATTTCTATTTTTATTACTTCAAAGGCCCACAATGTAATCCTCAATTTATCTGATATGTTGTGTGATATTTTTGTTCATTGGTTATTATAGCCACAGTTTAGTTTGTTAATTTTAATGAGAATGTTTTACCCCGATTCTACTATCGCTAAATCTTTAAGCCTGTTGCCTTACCTGGTGTAATATTTCAGTTGAATTTGTTGTAGTTGTAGTCGCTGATTTGTAACTTCTCTGAATGCTTAGCCTCTCAACGCGTGGGTTAGATTCCCGTTTGGGGCGAAGGACTTAATTTGGAATGGTCTTCCAGCTGACTTACGGTGCAACGGTGGTGCTACCCTGACATTTGTCTGGGTTCTTCCTCCACCAAAGTAGCTGGACGTCACCATACTGATCATAATTGCTCGCTGCGACGTATTTAAAAACATATATATATACAATTAACATTTTTCCAAATAAGCAACTTAAACTTACCTTAAACGTCAATATTACAGATATAAGTTCTCATTTTAAAATGACCCTGTTAATGGAACATATGGTTATGTTATTAAGTTTCATTTGTAAATCATTAATCAAACTACGCGATCTATCAAGTTATTGTTTAACGGGGGCATTGCATTTATTCGTTTCTAACAGTAAATGACCGTTTATATGGCTTCAAATAAAGTTGCACAATGTTCTTCAGATATTAATATTCTTTAACCAAAGACTTTAAAGTAATGGCTTCCCTCCTAACGCCCGGGGCTAAGGGGACAGCATTACGCCTGACTCGTCAGTGTCAGTATAATGGACCGACTAGGTTCAAGCCCTAGTCACCTCATAAGTGCCCCTGTGCTATAATTACAGAAATGTCGCTGCACAGTATCGGCAAAAATGCCGGCAAATCTCAATCCCTTTATTTATATTCTATTTAAACTATTGGTTGTGGAAACTTTTGTGGCCTCAAACTCAAAGATAAAAACGTGGAGACAACTTGCCTTAAGACAACTCGATGTGAAGGTGTGAGTGAGCCGTGCGTGTCATCTAGGACATATATACCAACGTAAGAAGCTTTGTCTGAGTCAATGGATTGTGCATTGTGACTTTCTGTAGGGGTAGGTATTCTCACCCACCTGCTTCTCTAAATTGTGCTGTCTCTTGACTGCTGCTCAGGCTTGCAAAGGGATATTCTATTTGCCAACGACCTGGTGGTTATAGCTGTCTCACATGAAGAATGTACCATGAAGCTAAAGGCATCGGAGAGGTGAGTAGAAGACATGGAAGACAAATGCCTGGGAGTCAATATGTAGAAGACAAAGTTCATGGTCTCTGACCTTCGGCGACTTGACCTTCTTCAGAAGTTGGGCTCTTTCCTTAGCACTGTGTGTCTGAGTGGGTTTGTGTAAACTCAATTGAGTGCTTTCAGTGTACAAAAATGTAGCAACATCAAAAGCAAACTTATTGACAATCTATACTTTATATTTCAAAGAACACACCCGGGCACTTCCAATTGAAAGGAGACAAGTCTCTCAGATGGGTGTGAACAGAACTTTGTTCAATGTCAAATCAAGTTTCTGCTATCTTGTTGACTTGCTTGATGTCGGTATCTACAGAAAACATGGTCATAAACGTAACAATTAACAGGGTAGTTAGGTTTCTTAAATGATAAAAAGTATGTTGATTGATAATTGCTTTCCGCTTAGTGAATGTTTTGCAAAGATCTAGTAAGTGTCATCATGACAGCATATCCCCATTTGAAGTTACTTAATATGTAAATTATAATATAGGCAAAACACTATAAATAGTAGTAAATACAGTTATTGCGTGTGTGCTTATGGTCCAATATGTAATTAAGAAATGTTGTCATTTCATTCATACTATAAGGATTGTTACGTGAATTTCCTTTGATGAACATGAGACTTTGGTTCCTCAGTTCTTCACATGAGCAGGGTGCTACAAAGATTTACACTTCTCTGGTATTTTTTTTCTTGATTCAGAGTTAATTTTCATTTACAATCAACACTTTTGTGTAGTTCTAATAATAAAGTACTTTTCTAAATACTATGTGGACATTATTTTTTAATGACGTCACTATTTCTGTCATATCTAATCAAAGAAAACGTCAGCACTTGGACATTTCTATTCAAATGGATCGGTTTTCTTTTCGTTAGTTGCATTTGAGAAACCCCTTACGAAGTGCAAGATTCGAGCTCTGTAAACCCAGTTTAAGCACAACAGACGGTCCGTATTGCCAACTGACCGTTCCAAGGTGGTAACTGTTGGGTTTGCTCTATTTGTTAAATGACTCATCACAGTTTTGTTCTTTCTTACTTTTACATTACATTTGGCTTGCATGTAAATACCTTTGTTCTATGCCTGTTCAAATTGTGTTATATGTAGAAGTGCTCATAGGACTTTGTCATACAGACTTATTCTGCATGTAGTTTTATTTGATTCATGAGCAATTGAACAAGTACATTTTGTTCAAACTTAGAAAACTTGTGTAAAATAGTAATGTGTCGCTGATGTTGTATCTTAAGATCAGTAGCATTTTATAACACTGTAACATTAGCAACATGTTCATTGTATATAATATTAAACTGTTCAACTGAAAAATGTGCCAAGAAGGGCAGATGCAACAGATAACGAAAACATTGTTATTTTAAGCATTTATTAAAATAAGCAATATGCTTTTATAGTACATGCTATGTCAACTGAGCACCTGACAGAGAATGCTATTATAAATGTTGTTATTTTACATGGAATGTAGGTATTTCTACTTGTAAGTAGGTATTTTTCCGAGTTTGACGTATTCTTATATACACATCACGGTATTTCTTTTGTATTTTTCATCAAAATCTTCTATATGTTTATTGGCTTATTAGCATGTACATGATGTAACAAAAGTGACCATAAGTAAATTGTATTTCAAGTATAAAAGTTTTATCTTTAACGGTCAATATAAAAACTCTTTCTGTAAAATTTGTAAGGCATATTAACAAATGACAGTGCAAATTAACTGTATATCAAACTGTATGGCTTTAGCAAAAGACATTGTAATTACACAGTATTCAGGTATAAAAATAATTTATGTCTTAAAAGGTCAATATATAAAATAGTGCATGTAAATATGTAAGGCCTTAATACACAACGGCCAGATTACTACAGCAGAATAAAAATGTAAAAAACATAACATGCAGATCTCACATCAACTTGATATGTGCCTATATATATGCATATCTGTCTATCTTTTGATAAAATATTTCCAAATGAAGACAGACTAAGCAAATTAAAACAGACATGTATGTATTTTGATATAATAGACACATCAACCAAATGTCAAGTCCTTAAAAAGCCATTGATCAGAAAAGATAAATAAGGACACCAGAATACAACAGTTAATTATTTACATAAATCACATACTAATATAACTTAAACTTGATTTATTTCACAATATTAAACACCAATATACCATTTTCTATGCACTGGACAAAAGATGGGAAAATCACTGCATGTATATATAATCTGGACTTGTATAATCTGCACTTGTGACTTCTTGTATAGAGAATAGATGTCTGGATGGCATGTTGTTTAGAGAATAGATGTCTGGGTGAGATGTTGTATAGAGAATAGATGTCTGGATGGCATGCTGTATAGAGAATAGATGTCTGGGTGGCATGTTGTATAGAGAATAGATTTCAGGGTGATTTGTTGTATAGAGAATAGATGTTTGAGTGGCATGCTGTATAGAGAATAGATGTCTGGGTGATTTGTTGTATAGAGAATAGATGTTTGGGTGGCATGTTGTATAGAGAATAGATGTCTGGGTGGCATGTTGTATAGAAAATAGACGTCGGGGTGGCATGTTGTATAGAGAATAGATGTCTGGGTGGCATGTTGTATAGAGAATACATGTCTGGATACATGTTGTATAGAGAATAGATGTCTGGGTGGCATGTTGTATAGAGAATAGATGTTTGGGTGGCATGTTGTATAGAGAATAGATGTTTGGGTGGCATGTTGTATAGAGAATAGATGTTTGGGTGGCATGTTGTATAGAGAATAGATGTCTGGATGGCATGTTGTATAGAAAATAGATGTCTGGGTGGCATGTTGTATAGAGAATAGATGTCTGGATGGCATGTTGTATAGAGAATAGATGTTTGGGTGGCATGTTGTATAGAGAATAGATGTCTGGATGGCATCTTGTATAGAGAATAGATGTCTGGGTGGCATGTTGTATAGAGAATACATGTCTGGATACATGTTGTATAGAGAATAGATGTCTCGGTGATTTGTCTTATAGAGAATAGATGTCTGGGTGGCATGTCGTATAGAGAATAGATGTCTGGGTGGCATGTTGTATAGAGAATAGATGTCTGGGTGGCATGTTGTATAGAGAATAGATGTCTGGGTGATTTGTCTTATAGAGAATAGATGTCTGGGTGGCATGTTATATAGAGAATAGATGTCTTGGTGATTTGTTCTATAGTGAATAGATGTCTGGGTGATTTGTTCTATAGAGAATAGATGTCTGGGTGGCAGGTTGTATAGAGAATAGATGTCTGGGTGGCATGTTGTATAGAGAATAGATGTCTCGGTGATTTGTTCTATAGAGAATAGATGTCTGGGTGGCATGTTGTATAGAGAATAGATGTATGGGTGGCATGTTGTATAGAGAATAGATGTCTGGGTGGCATGTTGTATAGCGAATAGATGTCTGGGTGACATGTTGTATAGAGAATAGATGTTTGGGTGGCATGTTGTATAGAGAATAGATGTGTGGGTGATTTGTTCTATAGAGAATAGATGTCTGGGTGATTTGTTCTATAGAGAATAGATGTCTGGGTGATTTGTTCTATAGAGCATAGATGTCTGGGTGATATGTTGTATAGAGAATAGATGTCTGGCTGACTTGTTGTATAGAGAATATCCTCAACGTATGAGGTGTGGGAAATAAGTCTCAATAAGCCAAGTGAAAGTCTTCATAATGTCCATCCGGTACATTCATGCTCAGATAACAAGCAAGTTTTAGCGAATATCTCCATCCTCTAGCTTCTTTCTGAAAAAATGAATATGATTGGTCAGTCACATTTTCCCAGTCTTAGTACCTGTTCGTGAGTGATTTGGTCTGGAATAGGGTTCGTAGCTTAACTAATGTAATGGTTTATAAATAAAATACTAATCCCTGAAAAGAAAAAAGAGTATGATTTGGCTATTTTCCATATATGATAATTTATGACAACTGAAAATCTTTTTGTAAGAAACTTTAAGAGCTGAAGCTGTACCTGTTTCATGAATTTTGATCTGTCAACAACATGGCCGCCAGAGGCATCGCCATTTTACATATATAGCTATAGAGAACGTTAAAAGTGTTCATAACTGCAAGAGCCAGATCCTTAATAATTACTATGATATATGTTTTTTGGATGGCACTGAATCAAAATTGTTCAAACATTTCGATCTGTCAATTTCATGGTAGCTAGTGGTGTGGCCATCATCATATATGGCTATGTAGGAAATCTTTCTGACAGAAATTAACGGAGC
Source organism: Sinonovacula constricta (assembly GCA_007844125.1). Classification (NCBI taxonomy): domain Eukaryota; kingdom Metazoa; phylum Mollusca; class Bivalvia; order Cardiida; family Solecurtidae; genus Sinonovacula; species Sinonovacula constricta. The sequence goes on along the minus strand of CM017571.1, from coordinate 11,801,233 downwards.
TAGAGCCTTGACATTTGGTATACATGTTCCTTAAGTGGAACTGTATCAGTATTGTTCAAAGGAATAAGATAGGTAAACAACATGGCTGCCAGAAGCGTTGTCATTTTCCACATATGGCTATGTAGGGAAAACATGAAACCGATCGTTCAAATGTTGCTTGTGTATACACAATCATTATTCTGGTATGTTTATCATGCCGATATGCCTTGCTTATTCTAACTTAACGTACACAGGTGACCAGTATAGAGTCAGCATGGCCCTCTAGTTGCAATAATTAAATACAAAGACAATTTTTGTGGTAATTTACAACTTCTTGTCTAATATCATCATAATCTAACTTGTCAAATTGGCCATTTGTAATCGAAACAAAACATCTATTTTGATATCACTACAGTATGTCATAAAATAATGAACTATTACAAAGTTTAATGATCAGATGTATAGGTAAGATAATGTTGTTCATTGCTATCGATTTTGGTAAAATATGCCATTAAGATTTTTAATTGAAGTAATGACTGCGTCAATTTAAAAAGAAATATTCTTAATTATTTGTAAAATAAAACCGGAACAAAACTAACCTTCCGCTTCACGTTCAGCTTCTCTCTCTGAAACCAGTATGATAGATTCAATTAATAAGTGAAGTAAAACAAATCAAAATCACATCCACTGCCACCACCACCATGACGTCATCATGTTGCATCATTATAATCGTCATCGTCATCATCATCCATCAGCATCATCCATCAGTATCATCATCGTCATCATCACTATCACTATCATCCATCATCATCATCATCAATCATCATCATTATCATCTATCATCATCCATCGTCATCATCCATCATCGTCATCATCATCATCATCATCATCATCCATCATCATCGTCGTCATCATCATTATCCATCATTACCATCATCCTTCATTACCATTGTCATCATCATCCATTATCATCATCATTATCATTTTTTTTAAAAACAAACCAACAAAACTGTACCAAAATATGTTTTGTTTAATGAATAAAAAGGATGTTACATTAAAGTTAATCATACCTTTCTCTTCTAAACGTTCCACAAGGTTTGTTTGTTTTGTGTTTCTTAAACACTGTTTAAACTTTTCATATATCTCTGGTCCTGACATCATGAGTCTGCCTAAAATTTCCCGATTTCTTTTAGATCTTATCGTTATATCCTGAAACAAACAATTATGGTAAATATCCAGTACTGTTTGGAAATATCTTGTAAAATGCTCCAAACTAGGATAATTATTATACCCAGTCACATTATCCTTAAACGCAGAAGTCCAGAAAGGTGTAGGACAAAATCTCAGATTAAATTCCTTTTAGACAAAATCCCCTCAGTTCATTTTAACAAAGATGGACAAAATCCCTCCTGTAAATTATCCAAAGTGGACAAAAATCTTTTGGTTAAAGAATAAAAATAGAATATCTCTCTCAGTGGGAGTTTCATAAGAAAAAATGTTGTTGTGTTTTATAAATATTATATTAATGAAACAGAGTTAAGTATACAATCCAAATAAAATATGTTGCAAAATGTGGAATATTTTGCACATATCATTTTATGTTCTCACCTTTGTCAGCTAACATACAACCAGATCTGAATTAAAATATTCAACTTGATATTTTTGCCAGATAAGAGCTCATTTCTGGAACCTGGTAGTGGGCAAAAAGCCCTTAAATCTTGGGCTCATTTCAGGTCCTCAGTGACTATTTCCTGTATTGTTTGTAGGCACTGTGCTACATGTATTCCTATTCAGGAACAAGTGAAGGCTCTATTAAGGAATCATCATTAAAGTTGCAGTAAAGCCTTTTCTGGCAGATCTAAATCCATTATAGGACACCTGTAGTAGACAAACCCACATTTTATAATTCATTGTCACAAACACATCTAAAGATTTTAGCATCAGCCAGAATCAAACTCATGCTAAGAAACTGAAAAGCTTGTACTGTAACCACTATGCAAAACACTATATTTCTAACACAGTCTTTAAAACAATAGCATGGTAGCAATGCAGATTACGGTTAATTAGTGCCTAATTATAATTGTTGTTACCATTAATGGAATAGTAAAAATGAAGCTGAGTCAGAAAAAATAAAACTGCAAAGTCTTTTGATTTTAAGGCACATAGTGTAAATGAAGCTAAGTAAGAAGAAAGTGTGTATAACTGGAATGTATCAAACTTTGTAGCAGATATCAACCAATTAAAATGAGGCAACTATTATTCTACATTATTCTAATGTATAGTTATTATACTTTCAAGAATGTTAAGACCCAATAAATGTGAAAGCTTAGACTTTGATAATGGCTTGCACACGTTTGTATCTTAGTTTGCAATTCAATGGTAAGTATAAATTGCAGATCAGGCTTAAGCAAGTATTGTAGAATTGCTTCCATATGTTTATCAGTACCTCCTTTTAACTTTACCAGGAGGATGTGACCAGATAACTCAGATTTTTTTACTTGCTAAAAACATGCAGGATGGTAAGTGTAAAGTTACAGTGACTTAGTCACAACTGTCCAAATTTGTACTTCCTTACAAATACTTTGACCAAATTTACCATAATAAATAAATAATAACAAATTAAGGTTGAAACATTATATCTGAAAACTTGATGATATGTAAACACACACCATTAAATTGCTTAAGGCTGGCAGAATCCAAAACATAATGATGTTGTTGTTGTTGTTTCAGTTATTTTAGTCATTTAAGCTCTAAAAAACCAAGCATTACTAAAAAATTCATCTCATGCAGAAAGAAACGTAATTTGTTATATAAAAAGTGTACATCCGTCATCAATAGTCCATCCGTATCCATGACTTTGATGCAAAAATTAAAACAAATATCAAATTGTGTTGTCAAACTGTGGCACAGATGTTTTGACGCACAGAGAGCTGATACATTAAGTACATAACCACTAGATTACCTCGCAATCTCTTATTGCTGTTCTAGGAAGCAATTCCATATCCATAAATTGGTCAAGAAGTTCATCAGACGCCAGGTCTTCTACCAAGATTGACCTACACCTACTTAGCGCTGTTTTGTATATGGGTTCTGAAATACATTGAATGATTATTAGCGATCTAGCAGAGAAAGTGTCAGTAAGTAGTTGTTAGCGTAGCTTTTCTGTGGTTGCTGTAACACACTATATAGCTATTTAAGTGATAAAAACTATGATTTGCCAAGTGAAATCTTGTATTAGATTATCATAAATGAAAATAAAAGAAAACATATTGACACCAAAACAAGTTATCAGTGGTGATAATAAACAATAAACAATAACATTTATTTCAGGCTATACATTTCTTTTTATGTAAAAAGGTAATACACAAGCTAGACAAAACGAGTCCAGGTTGCTTAACCAAACCATTTAAGCGCCCTTCCAAACTGACAACTGCAATTGAAGTCAACTCCTTAACACACTGGTTAATGTACTGACTTTTATATTTATCTGCCTTTATCTATGAAATTTATTATTTATTATTTATTTATCTGGTTAAATTTCAATGGTGCATCATATTTTTCAAGTTTCGGTTTGTTATGGTATACATGTAAGAATATGAAAGAAATGTATGCAGTGATTCTACATTACCTGCCATGGTCACTCAAAACAGATCCCGGGAGGTGCTAACACTAGCAATAGAAAATGTACTGGTTTTAAAATAACAGCAACAAGAGAAAACCTCAGCTAATCTAAGAGAAATAAAATAAGACCAAAATCAATTCTTAATAAAGATTTGCAGTAGATGTTTACGAAGGAAAAATATAATAGATAATAGTTGTACTTTTATGATGTTGTATCTTACATTTTTTAAAGCTGAACATTGTCTCATTAAGGCCATTCACTTATAAGGTAATGTTAATGTAAATCTATAGGTAAAGTGGGGCAATAAAGAAATTAGCATGAGCAATATTCTCCATTTCTCAAGTTTTGAAAAGTTTTAAAAAATATTATGTACTGATGTTAATTAAGTGGTTTAGCAAGACAGCACTGATTTGGCACTCACTAACTTTCGACAATGTAACTGTCAGACTTAGGAAACATTATGGTCTCATATATGCAAATGCATGGTAATCGTGGGCTTAAATAGGTTCCTTGGTCAGCTTGTAAACAGTTATCCATTTACGGAATCAAGCGAGTATGCATAAGTGCCTGCTTAATATTACCAAAATAATAAGTACTAAAGAGAAATGCAACCTAATAGTGTTTTAAGCTTCAATAATTTGCAGTTTGTAAAACTTTAAAAATAAAATATCACAAAAAATATTTTCTCGTAAGGTCATATACTTGTACAAGTAGCTAGTCTACAGTAACTACTATTCAGCCTCTTTAAGCTCCACCCACTATCTCTCTACTTATCTGTCTATATCCATTCAGTTCCCTACTGTTACCCTTAAAGTTAACACATACTATAGCATCAATAAAAGAGTTTAAACAATACGACTTTGGATATAAGATAAACGCCCACACAGTGCCATTATAAAGTTAATGTAAGAAATACATAACTTGATAGTAGTAGAAGTATAAAACATGGTGTCAGAATTGAAGAATATTACAAAGTCTATTGATAATCTTCCTTTTGGGAGGAAGAGGTTACTGTTATATGAATGACACGTGACTTCAAGTGTTGAGATTGCCTGAAAAAATATTTTTTTAAATCAAAAAATAGGTATAGGAACGACTTTTTGAAAATAAAACAATTTTAACGATCTTATAGCATTTATTTGTAGCTATGGATGTAAGAAACTTAATAAAGAAAATTCATCATATTCCATCAATAAATGGTAAAGTTATGGTCACTTCCCTACCATCATATAAGCAAGTCATTGTCAACTTTTTGTTTAAAGTAAGAAAATTTAGTTCCCAACATTTAAATTGATACAGTTTTAATAGGAGAGGCTGTTTTGTGTTGAAAGCTTTGAATATTCATAATTTCAGTTGAAATAACACATTTTTTGTGAAAACAATATACAATTTTAAGAGAAATATGTGAAACTAATATCACTATCATTCACAAAATAAGCAAAAATATGACCACCAAGACAACACAAAGTTCACTGTTTACAGGTATACTTAATCTGAAGATTCAAACTATCAAGATTCAATTACACAAGTTTATTATTCTCACTAACAGTTAAACACTTCTTCTTTTAACTAGTTATGTCAAAGATGCAAACTGTCAATAGTTGTCAACTGCTTCAAGGAAAAGCTTAATTCAACACATATTTTTCAATGTTCAATGGTTTACTTTAGTCCACCATCCAAACTGATCTGAATTTATCCAACCACTTACGAGTTTGTTTTACTATAGTCAAAATACAAACCATGTCAATAGTCTCAAACACTCCTTAGCACAAGTTCATTGGTTATTAGTAATTTCTTGATACTAATCATTATTTCAGCAAGTATTTTAATACAGGTCATGTTTTATTGGTTTACATAAGCCAATGATCCAATCTGATTAAATTCTTACTAAAGTCAAAGATGCAAACTATTTCAGATGTACATTTTTGTTTATTTCCTCTACACTGACAAATCAGCCTTTTACTGGTTTGCAAACTTGTCATGTAAGGAAATGTCTTATTTGCCTCTTCCTTCTAATGGCATTTAAATACATCTGGACATCAATCCACTGAAATTTGTTAAAAGCAGTTTAGCCATTTAAAATGTAACATTAATTATTTTAACGTATTTATTAACAAATAAAAGCATTATTTTACTAACTAAAAACCTGATTCCAAAAAAAATACTGCAATATCTTTTATTTCTAAATCTCCATTCACATATTCTTCCAAAAGTTTATATGGGTACACATTTTCATCATTTTCACTGTCATAAATCTGAATAAAAAAACTAAATAAGCTGGAACAAGGGGTATAGATGAGAGGGGGTTGTCAAGATGATGCTTTGTAAGTTTCAAATTAATCAAACAGGTCATTGACAAAGAGCTGTTGTGAAAACATTTACCAAAATCAACATTTTACATATTCCATGTAACAGTTTATTGATTGACACAATAGATATTAATAATCAGGAAGAGTAGTTCGTGTGTTTATTTCGGGATGAGTTTCACGGGAAAAAAGATACCTAGACACCGGTAAAATAATCATATGTCTTTGCATAGTATCATTTGTTTGTATCTTCAATACTCATATATGTGCTATATAAATCAGTAAAGAATTCACTCACAACCATTGTTTCCACTAGGAATCCTTTTAAATATGTAATGTTAGGCACATACTCACATAAAATTAAAATCTTGGCAAAATCACCGGGTCAAGAGTTATGGCTACACCGGCGGACGAAAACAAATGTAAGAGTCTACAGTGGGGTTGAAATTAATTAGCATACGGAATGGCGGTGTCGAAAAATAGTTGCAAATACAATTGATAATAGTCTTAAAGGGTACAGAGCATAGGAATTTGACAGTTTTTTTAGAATAACGCCATTAAACCAGTTTTTATTTATTTTAAGAAAAAAATATCATATAGTTTTAATTAAGTGGCAATGATCCGTTTTCACTCAAAATTTTTGGTCACGTCCACGGAACATTCCTTAAACTGCTTTAGTAAGTTTTTTTGCTAAAGCAGACCATTTTCATAGCGTAAAACAGCGTAATCCAAACACACTATTTCGGAACCAAAAGTGCGCCGTGACAAGGGCAACAGGAAGAGTTACCTCCCCTGCCGTTCCTATCGCAACCACAAAGCAAAAGAATGAAAACAATATACTGGTAAAGGCCTTATTTGATCTTCAGAATAAATTAACATTAAAAGACTAAGAACGAACCAAGACATTCGATAAACTACAGAACAGAAAAATAAAAATACACAAAAATTACACAATAAAATATTAGTTATTACCAGACCTAAATTATCACTACTCGTCTACTGTATTTTTTATAACCAGAGAATTTAAAAGCAAACGTTATAAATTAGTTAACTTGTATAAATGCTAAAAAAGTTTTTTTCTATAAGAATTCTAAGAACAAACAAGGGTTTAAATTAAGAATAAAACATTATTACCCTTCTTCGTCGGATAATTTTTCGCACAACGAAAGTGAATTTTAAACTTCCGGGAAATTTACGTATCTATTTTTAGAATAAGGGTGCAGTGGGTATTTTAACACTTCGCCCTTTTCACATTCGCCCTCCCTTAACTGGTAACAGTTCGCCCTTGATCGGTAACAGTTCGCCCTTGCTTTATAACATGTCGCCTTCGGATATAAGTGTATAGATCAAGCAAAAAATGTAGTAAACTTGTTAATTTATATATAACCATTCACATTGTATTTATGTTTTTCTCGTCTTGAAATACATTATTAGCCCTTCGGATATAAGTGTATACGCCACCTTTCGCCCTTAAATCTTAAGAAATTAAGTAAAAAGAATGTATACTTGGTAATTTATTTCTTATTATTTCGACACCATTCACATTCAATTTATGCTTCCTTTGTCTTCTTAGTCTTTATTATAGCATCGTAAATTATCATATTTTTATTTTTCATATTTGAAAAAAATGTTTTAATTAAAGAATTTTGTTTGCCTCCCAGTACAATAAACGAACTGTCACTATTCCTTGGTTTAAATGCAGTGCTACGTCCTAAAATACTGTGTACGTAGTTTGTAATTTTTATATTTTATTAAAATTCTGCTGTTGCAAGGATTTTTATGTTACTTAGTTGCATACATATTTTGTTGCCAATACTTAATCAAGGTTGTCACACTTAAGACGACTTGAGTATGCAGTTATCTTACAATTGCACATCAGTTATATAAAGTGTGAACATTAATTGATGTTTGCCTACAATCATTATTGTCGCACTAATCTTGATAGATAATTAGTCAGTGTGATCTTAATTAATGTTTGCCGACAAAGACGTATATAAATAATTGAAATTAATAAATTAGTCAGTGTGTGATCGTTAATTGATGTTTGCCTTCAGTCATTGTGATGATAGCATTCGCACTATTCTTGATTGATAATTAGTCATTGTGACCTTTGCCGACATAGGCGTATATAAGCGCTTGCAAAAGACAAATCAGTCAATCAATCAATATTTTATTTGGCACAAACTTATGTGTTTATGGCCATACATAAATATGGCGACAAAAATACACATATAAAGTACAATTAATTGCATACATGTTAAACATAAAGAAAAGCATGTAGCAAATGTACAAGGCTCCTAAACCTTGGTTGACAAAAAACATTTTAATTCTAAAGCAGAAACTTCGCAGATCAGAGAGCCTTTGGAAAGAGCATAAACATCCGCATCTACATGAACAATTCAAAGAAGCTCGTAATAAATACACAAATGAAATAAATAAAGAAAAGTGTGCGGCCTTAAGCCAGAAAGTTTTTGACTCTAAAGGTGATCCTAAAAAATGTACAAGTTTGTATCAGAATTGACTGGAAAGCATTCCGAAAATCCAATGCCTATTGAACAAGATGAGACTACATTTGCTGAAATATTTGCAAATCATTATATGAATAAAATTCAGAAAATCCCTGACTTTTTTAAAGATTTCGACAATCACAAGCCATGTTATAAAGACACACCTATCTTTGACAAATTTTAAGAGCTGACTACTGAAGACATTAGAAAGCTAATAACCCAGCTACATACAATATAATGCGAATTAGATGTGTTACAAATATTTTGAAATTATATTGGAATGAACTATTATCTATTATTACTAAATTGGTATTGGTAATATTTCGCTGAAACATGGCTGTTTTCCGTCTAAGTGGAAAAAGGCGATTGTCAGACCTTTAATCAAGAAATTGGCCTTGATCTCGAGTTCTCAAACTATAGACCAGTGAGCAATTTGTCCTTCTTGTATAAATTAATTGAGAAAACCGCACTATATAGACTCAACAAGTTTCGTACTTAAAACTTTCATTGCTCTGCAGTCAATACTTACGATTTCTCTACGCTGTACACTTCTTTACCTCATGATTTAATTAAGACCAAATTGATGGCTCTTATTGAGAAAACATTTGCTCGAGAGCAACATCTGTGTATTGCATGCCATGAAAGTAATGTATTTTTACAAACACTTTCTTAGAAAAGTTTATTATGTGGACGGATATTTGTGAAGATCTGTGTATCCTATTAAACAATATTTACATAAAATGCGGTGACACTTTATTTAGAGAAGTAATTGGTATTCCTATGGGAACCAACTGTGCAGCATTAATTGCAGATTTGTTTTTAAACTGCTTTAAAAGTGATTTCATGTTAACTATACCCCCTTCTAACCAAAGCCACATTAAAGAGGCTTTAAATTTCACGTTACGCTATCTTGACGATATTCTAACTATAGATAGACCTTTCTTTTCTCAAATGATCTGATTTACCCTCAAGAACTTATCCTGAATAAAACAAATAACTGTTAATGCAGCATTTCTAGACATTGAGATCGCTATTTCCAATGACAACATCTCTACTAAAATCTATGATAAGAGAGATGATTTCAACTTTAGTATTGTGAATTACCTTGATGGTGATTCACCTCGTGCTACCTCCTATGGTATTTACATATCACAAAGATTTTTACGAGTTTATAGTCGTAAAAAAATGCTAGGAAACGATTTATTTCTTCTAAACTGTTACAGCAAGGCTTTCGTTTTCACAAATTAAGAAAGTCGTTTTCAAATTCTTTCACCGCAATGATTTTATTGCTTCTTAGTATAAGAGCAGCATGAAAACACTTATGCAGAAAGGTATAAGCCATCCTGCATTTTAAAGATATGGTTTAAACAAGTTAAAGAAAATCAAGGGTCTCAATAACTTTTCTCACCGCTTTACAAAACTTATCAGAAAATTTATATCTGACGGTAACAACCAGGAAATCCTTCGTTGCACTGCATGGCTTGCAATTTACTCTTCTACAGTCAAGAACTTGGATTGCTTTTAAACTACACGATGACCGAACATCTCTTTGAAACTATATGAAAATAGTGACCTAAAGCCATAATTGAAAAGTCACTGTTGGATTTCTTGTATCTCCATCTCTCCAGTCGTGCTCTATAAAGGTGAGACAACTTGAGCAGTCTCCATGCCCTTTACGTGAGATTCCACAGTAGGTTTAACATCGGATTTTTTTTGTACCTTTATTATAGAATATGCCAACAGCGGATAAATCCTTGGCTTTTAATGATACGTTATTTTAAAACTTATTAACTCTTAACAATACTACAATTTATTTTGTTGGTTTATGTTGTTTTCTAAAATTCGATGATTTTATCAAATTTATTACATTTCACTTTTGGCATATGACGTCATGGCATTGTATAACGTCATTAAATTGTTTTATTATATATCAGGGCTTCTGCTGTTTTATTTCAAACTACTCTCTCATTTGGAGAATGAGGGGCTTTTATCTGCTGTACATACTGTACATATGTTGATAGTTTGTTTTATTACTAGTTATTATGTGTGTATATAAGTTCATTGTATCTGTTTTAACTCCCGATGCAGGTGCTTACTGTTAGTTGTTTCACTTTGACGAGATTTTTTTATTTACACTGTTTGATAGAAAAACCTTCAGGAAATGCGAGGTTGGAGCGCTCCACAAACCAGGTTTAAGCACCCCAGTCGGTCCTTTTCGCCAACTGACCGTTTTAAGGCGGTAACTGATGGTTTTTCTTTTTGTGTGTTATGTCTCGTCTCTGTTTTTGTCACATTTATATTTACCCTGTTTGATTTTGTCTAGAGGTAGATTAAATTTAAATATCTGTGGAAATGTTAATAGGACCTTTACTTATTTACCTATGAACAAAATAATGTTAGTGCTATTCCCTGGGGGGGATATGGGGAAGAAGTCATGACACAATTTCTGAAGTGGTCTATTCAAATTCGTAATAATGTTTATTTTAGAAAAGAAAAAAAAAAACTACATATATCATATCCTTTAAAGTGCCAATTTTTCTATGTACTGGACATAACATGGGAAAATCCCTTCATGTATATATAATCTGTACGTGTAGGTACTCGAAAAGTACAACTAACTGTAAAGAACAGAAAGAAAAGCATAATGAACATAAAAAAGCAATGCGTATAATATAAACATGAAAACATAATAAACACAACAATGTAATGTTTATAATATAATAGAATGTTTTGCATGGGGAAATATAAATATTGCTTAAAACTTATAATTGTTTGCTGTAACTTATCAAGAAAGAATTATGACAGACCATGGCAAAGTGTAAGCTGATAAAAATCGAACACAAATATGAATAATACAAACAAAATCAAATATTTCACAAACTTTTACTGTTTATCCCTGTTTGCCTGTCTCAATACTGATTGTTTGAAGGAAACAGACAATATTAGCAAAATAAGAATAACATATAATTTCAACGGTTAAGCAAATAGGAGAACAACAAAAACAAATACCATTGTTAGTATTTGTAAAGGAGGATTGAAACGAATAACAAAGCCATCTAAAGAAATGTCAACTGCAGAATGGCGTTGATAGTGGAAAGAAAATTTTACTTAAGTTAAATGAAAATCCTTACAAGTGTTAAGAATATAATAAAGAAGTATACAATCAAAGGTTTAAACTATTTATCTTCAATTGTGACCTTGACCTGGCATGGTTCGGACATGGGTTCATCCCATAGTCGCACTGAGGTGAACATTTGACCAAATGAAACACAAATCTTTAGAGGACTAAGGAGATCTAAACATGCCATGAAAGTGTTTCGGGACTAAGGCCATTAACCTATTCGCTGTTTTGTGAAGGGTGTGAAAATAAATATATTGAAACTTACAAGCTAAAACAATACAAATGGTCTCTCAAATGTAATCGAAACACATGTAATTTAAATGAACCTACTAAGGTTAATAACTAAAAATGAGACATTTTCAGATCAGTTTTCAAAAATACTTTTCAACATCGAACAAGTAAAGAAAATATTAAAAATTAAAAACAGAAGATATTACTGAAATGGTTATGTGATAAGCAATTTCCTGGTTAGGGAAATTGAATGAAACCATTATGTAGAAAGGCAACAAATTTAAGAACAAATTGAAAGAAGCTTTACTTAATGGGGCAAAAACACCTGAAGTTTGAACTTATCAAAAAATTATTTCTCAATATTGATCAATGTATTGTTGTTAACAATTGCTACCACAGTTTTCGGTAGCATTTTCACAATTCTTTCAATTAAAACAAACTTGTCTGACTCGTCATCAAAATTCCCACTGCCAAAAAGTTTGTCAATGTCCTTTTGAAAAAGTGTCGTCACAAATGTTGATTTGTCTTCTTTTATTACTTCGAACGTTACACAGTATGTTCGCACTCCTTCCAACTTGCCGCAGTTGGGGCACATGCCATTTTTGAGTTTCTTCTTGAAACAGCCTACAAATAAAAAAAGAAATAAATTTACAAACAAAACTGATTTTAATGATTGCACGTTTATGTGTTACTTAAAAATTTATAAAATCTGAAACCCTTTGCAATTGACGTTTGGCAACAACCAATACTAAAGTCTTGGTTATTTGGAAAACAACTATATGGCAGGGTCATAAGCAGTGTTGCTGGAGACTTTACAACAAAGAGTGCAGATCCCTATCAGATGACATATGATATATACGTTTTGTTTAACTGTTTCTTCATGCATAATAGTATCTATAAACATCGACAATTCATGTTTATGAATCTTTTGTTTAGTAAACATGGTTACATATGTAACAGGCATAACTTGGCATAGCATTCTGTGCATCTGTGGATATAACCAATACATAACATCTGACTACTTAAGTCCACCCACTAGCTCAGTAATTATTGATTAGAATTGTCATTTGGTCAGTCTCAATAAGAATATATGAAAAGTCCTATGAGGATTGCAACATATACCAAAGTCCTGTAAATGTCTACATTATTTTCCAAGTTGCACTTTGTTTGTGCTACCTGTTTTCTGATGGAAGCTTAAGTGGGAATTTATATTCATAAAATCACAATAGATGTTATCATCTTTAAAAAAAGGTGTTGCAGATTTGTGTGACGTGTTTCTGTGAATATGACCAATACTTAACAACTGCATTAGGCACTCGAGTCTTTGGTTAAGTAGTTAGTGATCTGTTTCTTTGTCGGACAAGGGTAATATTCAAGCTATGATTTGATATGGCTGCTAGTAGTAAGAATGTCTCTGACATCATTTTGTTATATACATGTAATTACATCGTCAAACAATGAACAAACCCAAAAAGATTCATCACACAGTTTATTTTGATGTCAACCCTATTTATTTGATTCAAAAGTATGAGATACAAGAGCAAATAAATCGATAAATGTAAATAAGCAGTTTAAATCTAATACTCAGTCACGAATTCTATTGATTTTAAAAAAATGACGTTTTCACTGAATAAATTCACTTGTCATTGTGAATCATATTTCTTATATTTCAATATATAATTAATAAAGCTTGATTAATCTGTAATGATGGTGTTGAGAGTGGTCTCTCTTATTAATAAATATGTTCATTGCAAGATAAATGATAACGCCATTGTACTTTTTAGTCCTGCATGTGACATGTAGATGTTAATGTAAATGTGAATATATTTGTGTCAAGTTATAATAACCATCTTAAGCAAAATTATTTTTATAACATAATCTTGACCAGCCGAACATACGATAACTGAAGATTATTAATGAAAAATAGGGGTCATTTTTACTTATAAAGTTTCTATATTTAAAGTAAAATACATGTATTAAATAGGAATATTTACCATCAAAACTACAAGCCTGATAGATGTCAGCATTAGTAATGGCAGCGAAGGTGACTTTGTCTTTCTTGAAGTCAGTGTCACTGGCCACAAATGCATGGTCTTGCTCCGTAACTGGTAAGGACTTCAATTCCTTGTTGCTTACAAACTAAGAAGACATTGTATTTTACTTATACAAAAACATAAGAGAGTAGACTTGTTTTATTGACAAATCTGCCATATATATAACTCCTTAAATGTGCATAGACTCCCTTGTTCTCTGTGTATAACCAATACCTTACAACGATAGTTGACTTTACAGCCTAGTAGTCACCTATCAGGGTCCAATTCTTTCCATGAAAATGGGTTTGAGTAACCCTCAGTCAGTAACGTCTATGGCAAAACTTCATAGCAACTCTTAGACATAAAAAGTTGTAAAGCAATATACTGGTAAAGTTTACATATTAATATTTAATCAGCCATCAGCATGTTAAAAATATCAATGTTAAACACTTGCTTACAAAGTAAACAATTTGAGTTAATATATGAACATAATCGAGCTGACAAAGGTACAGTTAGTAAAATTGGATTTTTCCCCATCTTTCTTAAGGGGAAAAACCAAATGTAATTATGGATTAAAATAGTACCCCTGGTCTCTATATAATATTTAAGAATGTTGTTTTATAAGACAAGACAATGCTATTTGTATATTGGCGACACAAAGCACCACAACACCTTAAACCTTTTCCTGCATATATATCTATAAACTAAGCATCTGGAAATAAAAGTTTAATGTAATTTTCAGTTGTTGACAAATTGGTATAGAATTGACTTAATCTAAATACATATGAAATCAGGCTATGTTTATGTGTCAAGTCAGATGGTAAACTATGATCAAATCGCTCAGCAAATGTTGCACGGCCATGAACAACACAGAGACAAGGTGCACTCAGACTATGACTCTTATTCAATAATTGTACAATCCATAACACTTTTATTAGTCTAACAATGTAATAAACCATAAAAAGTGAAATACAAATAAGCAGTATGGTCAAAATGAACTACCTAATGGAAGATCTTTTTAGTTTTCATTAAGTTAACAACAATGATAGTAAATAAATGGACTACTGAAGTTTGTGAAACAAAACTAAAATAAAATCAATCAATTGTGTTTTTGTAGTTTTTTTGGCAATTTTATTTACTGTCAAAGTAAACGTTTGATATTTCAGATATATCTTTGAAATAAAACAACAATAAACATACCTCAAGTTTTGTTATTTTTGATGCCATTAAATGGTCCTTTTGGTCCCATCTGCGCTTATAAAGGCCAGATAGCCTGATGACAGACTCTTCTGGATATTCCTGTTTAGCAAGATCTTCAAACAGAGCCACTTTTGTGACAGCTGTCTCATCTTTAATTGCTAAGCATCGAACAGCCAGTGCCCCTTTACTTCGCATGACTACTGGTGTGACCTGTAACAAAGAAACTTTAGCTGTAAATCATGGGCTATTTTGAACACCCTAACCAGATTCGATTGTCATCATTCTTTCTATATATACTTAAGTAAAAAATACTATGATTGTTAGACCTTGATGCATCAGATCATTCCACTTAGTATCATTAAATGACAATCGCAATCTTTCCGATGTTACAATTAATTGCGCAGATACAACTGTGTGTCACCTCTTTATCTGATTAATAACTACTATCAATCATCTTTTCTGCTGGTCATCATTGGGTCAAACCTCAAGCATTTTGACCCAAAGCATGCAGTTCTTGGATGAAATTGAGTAAATAAGGTAAAGCCAGAAGTACAGTTGAACACTAAGCAGATTAGAATTTTCTTTAAAATCTCTTTTTTTTACTTAAATATATCTATTTTGCATTAAACAAATTTCTAAATTAGGTATTCTAGCAATGATACCACAACAGAACAATTAAAAATCTATTTACAGCACATGTACACATGTTTAGGGTCTTAGATGAACACATATAAGTTATGATTTGTGGCTTGCACAATATTGATTATTATAACAGCGTGTCAAAATGTGACAGAACTGTATATATAAAGTTTAGAGTAAATCCATGCATTGCTTTCCAAGCTATTGTTTGGATAAGTAAGTTTCATAGGTTGAGGGGCAGAAAAAATCACAAAAGAACATACCAAGCATCTAAAAAATTAACACAAAGACTTGTGGGTGGTCTTATGGTTAGTTGTAACACATGTACAGAGACATTATATCCCCCACCCTACCGTGCTTTTTGGAAGTAAAGCTTGGGCAAAGCCTTAATTTGCATATAAAAAGGTAAAGAAATCAGTTATATTTTTTCAATAAATAACTTTGGTTATCATCCGGATGAATGAAAAAAAAAGTACAATCGCAAAAAGTGATGCTATGTGCTGTAGTACAAGTGAGTTGGTCAGTTCAGGGAAGCAATACGATTCAGCACTATTTAGGGAATAAATCGCAGGCTATTGCGTTTCAACGTTGTATCAATTTCAACTGTATGAATATTTTAGTAGTTGCCAAGAAATAGCGCAGAAGCGAACTACTATTAAAGGACCATAACTCTGTGTTAAATGGTCAGACTGGAGCATGCACATCTGGTTTGGTATCCATAATGTTTCTTTTAAATCCAGTATGCCGTTGCCGAGAAAAAGCGCGAAAAGGAATGCTATTCTGCATATATACTGCATAATGAATCAAGGGTCATAAGTCTGTGTTGAAGCGTCCATCCGGAATATGCAAAGGATATGCGTATCTCCTCTTGGTATTGAAAGTTCCCACAATGTTTCACTGAAATCCAATCAGCAGCTGCTAAGAAATAGCGGGGAAACAAAATATTCCGGGACTATAACTCTATGTTAAATTATCAGACCGGAACCGGCTAATGATATGTACATATTCTTTTAGTATTGATAGTTCCCATAAAGTTAAGTTGAAATTCAGTAAGTCCTTGCTGTGTAACAATGCGGAAACGAAGTTCGATCGAAAGGATGAACGGACGGACAAAGCCAAAACAATATCCCTCTACCGATTCCAGCTATGGTGTAAATAAACATCAGCATGTTTAAAAAACGGCTATCAATGTTAAAAATATGCCATTTCTTTTCAAAGTTTAACAAAACATAACAGGTACTTGCCTTCACCACCTTAGCACAGACTGTGCTTGCGTGATGACTGTCCAGTGCTGCCTTTATTGTTCTATTCTGGCCAACGGCAGGTTCAGCTTCTGGCAACACCTGGCTAGATGGTGAGATGGAACACAGTACATGTGGTACTATCCCTATACTTGATGAATGAATCACCAAGAAGTCATCACCCTTTTTGATAACATTGCCAAACCTGCGAATGTTAATAGAAACAGACATCGCAAATAAATATTTTACCTATAAAAAGCTGTTTCCATTTTAGAATGTGTACAAAAATAAAGTATAGAAAAAGATCAGCACTACCTATAAATCTAATTACTGTATAATTTTTAGGCCAATTTTACAAATAAATGAATATGTATAAAGGTCCACACAAAGACAACTAACTCGTTGAATAATATTCTTCAAGGGAGAAGGAAATAATGTATTTTCCTTGTAGGTAAATGAAGTTTCTGACTATAATATTAGTTTTAAAAAATTGTTTACGGTTACTTATTTTTTTCAACTTTGCTTCAGTAATTTCTTTCTCATTGTGTTTGAAAATTAAGTTGATACCGTATAGCATAGGTATAGACACTTTGTATGCAGCTGTCTTATTATTGACCGCCTCCTTTTTCTCTTCAAAATCAAAGCCACACCAAGCTTCTTTGCCCACTCTGTTATTAGTTATTTTATCTTGATATGTTTCAACTGTCACAATAGTTCAAATCTAATACAGGTAAAAACTGTAAGTGTCGTCGTCTAATCATACAAACACATTAGTTGCCTTTACTTGTACTGTTTAAGATTACAGATTACAGTGTTTACTATACTGAATTTAACAGCACTGCTTTTTTGTGCAAATATTATAATTCAATGTCTTTCCCGTTTCGCGTATTTCTCACCAAGTATCACAATTATACACGTTAAAGAGTATCAAAATAGAAGTATTGTAAAATATATTTACTAGAAGTTGATGTGTATTTTTAAAATTAGATTTTTGAACATTGTTTCATTATATTACACGAAAAAGTAAAGGACATGCAGCTCATTAAAATATACTCATATATGTGCAGACAGACTTACTTGTAAGTGAGTCCTTCTCTAAAAAAATCAAGTTTCTGTTTCTGGTAGCATCTTACATTAGTTGAGGAAGAACCTTCACCAATAATGATGTTGAAATATTGTATTTTTGTCCCCTGTTTGTTGACGTACTCATTTAAAGTACTTGACTTTTTCAGTACTTTCCCTATTATCGTTGTTGCATCGTCTGTAAGGTAGAATAAATAGGAATGCATGAAGTATTCATATGCAAATGTATCATTTTTTTAAAAACTAATTGTTAGTTCTTAATTATAGGGCTCCGTTTCAAAATATACAAACAAATAAGCCATACTGTAAAGTGGTTTTAAGTGATACAAGTATATTATAAAAGTTATAAAACTAAAATTAACCAGCAAATAACAAATAAGTTCAAAAGTGAAATCAATGTTTTAAAATTGTCTACATCATTTCAATCCAAAAAACAACAACAAAAACAACAACATTTTGTCTCTATCACACATATCAACAGTAAATATCTGAGTGAGCTTATGTATTCCTATGTATTATTGTATTGTATTATTGTATTAAGTATTTGAATGTTTGACAGTGTGTTTTTAACTACCTTCAATTTATTCTTCTTTTCCATTGTATGTAGGAATAACATTAAATGGGCTATCTTTTTTCTCTTAAATATTTGTAAAACGTCTAACTGAATTAAATTAAATGTGGCACTGTTTTAGGTTTTGTTGTTGGTTTGTAAATAGGTAAATAAAACAAGAGGGCCGTGATAACAAAGTGTTTTCGTAGGCTCTAATCTAGCATCAGGTAATTAAAAGTTATTTGCTTTAGAAATCTTTGGTGAAGATTGGACCATTATTTGGCCACTGGGTTGATAACACTTTACAGAATTTTACCAGGTAACCTACTGAATCCACATGACCCACTTCAAAACATATGTAAAATTTCATACTGGCAAACATTCTGGCCAAGTTTTGTAAAAGTTTGGGCCATCAATGTGGCCTTTAAGTGTTTTCTAAAATGTGACCTACTTTATAACTTCACGTGACCCAATAATATAGTCGTGCAAGATTTCATGCAGACAAACAATCTGATCAAGTTAGGTGAAGATTGGGCTATGAATGTGGTCTCTAGTGTGTTCACATGCTTTCTCTAAGTTTTGACCAACTTATTGACCCCACATTACCCAGTTATGAACTCATCCAAGAGTTCATGCAGGCAAACATTCTGATCAAGTCTGGTGAAGATTGGGCCATAAATGGGGCCTCTAGTGTTTACAAGCGTTTGCTAAGATTTGACCTAGTGACGTACTTTTTGACCCCACGTGACCCAATATCCTCATCCAAGATTTTATACAGAAAAACATTCTGACATAGTTTGGGTTATAAATGTGGTCTCTAGTGTGTTCACAAGCTTTTTCTAAGATTTGACCTAGTGACCTTCTTATTGACCCCACATGATCTAGTTATGAACTCATCCAAGATTTTATGCAGGCAAACATTCTGATCAAGTCTGGTGAAGATTGGGCCATAAATGGGGCCTCTAGTGTGTTCACAAGGTTTGCTAAAATTTACCTAGTGACCTACTTTTTGACCCCACGTGACCCAATAATATCGTCATCCAAGATTTCATGCAGACAAACATTCTGACCAGCCTGGTGAAGTTTGGGCAATAAATGTGGCCTCTAGTGTCTTCATAAGCTATTTCTAAGGTTTGACCTAGTAACCTACTTATTGACCCCACATGACCCACTTATGAATTCATCAAATATTTTACGTAGGCAAACAATCCGATTAAGTTTGGTGAAGATTGGGCCATAAATGGGGCATCTAGTGTGTTCACAAGCTTTTTTAAAACATTTTACCTAGGGACCTACTTTTTGACCCCACGTGACCCAATAACAAACTCATTTAAGATTTCATGAAGACAAACATTCTGGCAAAGTTTTACGAAGATTGGCCTACAAATGTGGCTTCTAGTGTGCACAAAATCTTTTTCTAAGATTTGACCTAGTGACCTACTTATTGACCCCACGTGAACCATTTACAATAGGCAAATAAGAAAAGGCCCTATCAAAATTTTCACAGATATTTGAATTTTATCTACCAATAGACAAAAGCAAACAAGGTAAATGCAAAAAAGACAAAACCACAGAGACGAGACATAACACACATAAAGAAAAACCACCAGTTACCACCTTGGAACGGTCAATCGGCAAAAGGGCCAACTGGGGTGCTTAAACCTAATTTGTGGAGCGCTACAAAATCCTTCAAGATTTTATGCAGATAAACATTCTGACCAAGTTTGGTGAAGATTGGGCTATAAATGTGGTCTCTAGTGTGTTCACAAGTTTTTCCTAAAATTTGACCTAGTGACCTACCTTTTGACCCCACGTGATCAATTACGAACTCATCCAAGGTTTCATTCCGACAAACATTCTGCCTAAGTTAGTTGAAGATTGGCCAATAAATGTGGATTCTAGTGTGTTTACAAGCTTTTTCTAAGAATTGTTCTAGTGACCCACTTTTTGACCCCATGTGACCCAGTTATGAACTCATCCAAGATTTTATGCAGGCAAACATTCTGATCAAGTCTGGTGAAGATTGGGCCATAAATGGGGCCTCTAGTGTGTTCACAAGGTTTGCTAAGATTTTACCTAGTGACCTAATTTTTGACCCCACGTGACCCAATAATATCGTCTTCCAGGATTTCATGCAGACAAACATTCTGACCAAGATTTATGAAGATTTGATAAAAACTGTGGCCTGTAGTATGTTCACAAGCTAAAATGTTGACGACGGACGACGAACGACAGACGAAGCGGTATCAACAAAGCACCCTTTGAGCACGTTGTGCTCAGGTGAGCTAAAAAGGTCCTATCAAAATTTCCGAAGGTATTTAAAACTAATCTACATCTAGACAACGCCAAACAGGGTAAATGTAAATATGACATAAAAAAGAGAGGAGACTTAACACACAAAAAGAAAAACCATCAGTTACCGCATTGGAACAGTCAGTCGGTAAAAGGACCGACTGGGGTGCTTAAACAATTGCAGCAAAAAGTAGAGTCTTCATCACTATTTTTTATCTATTTTTAAAAAGGCAAACTGGGCCAAACTTGCTTGAGTAACAAACCCTGTACTTTGTGTATTGCCTAGCTAAACATATAGGAAAATGACTCCTGACAACATGCCTAGCAAGGATAAATGATGTAAAGTCATATCTTTCTATTGAAACATAATATGTATAAGTTTTCAAAACTTGTCTTACAGATGGGTCATCAATAGAACATTGACAATTTCAATATAACCTGTGTTTTTGTCACATGTACATTTACCTTGTTAGCCTTTGTCTTCAGGTAGATATAATTTAAATATCTGTGGAAATTAAGTTTGATAGGACCTTTTATTATTTACCTATACGAGTCAAGAACTTGCTTTGCATTGCATTACACGATGACCGGACAGGTCTTTGAAACTATATGAAAACAGTGACTTAAAGCCATAATTGGACAGTCACGGATGGATCTCTTGTCTCTTCATCTCCAGTCGTGCTCTATATAGGTGAGACAACTTGAGCAGTCTCCATACCATTTACGTGAGATTGCACAGTAAGTATAACATCGGGATTTTTGTACCTCAATTATAAACTATGCCAATTGCGGACAAATCCTCGGCTTTTTACGATATATTATTTTAAAACTTATTACAATACTAACTTTTGTTTTGTTGGTTTGGGTTGTATCCTTAAATTCAATGATTTCTTTTATGTTTTTTTTTACATTTCACTTTTGACAGTTTTTGGCATATAACAACATGACACTTTATTAATTATTCTTATTATACGCCATCGCTGGGCTGTTTTCTTTCAGACGCCTTTCTTATTTGGATTTTTCAAGTTTTAGGCTGCCGAGGCTTTTATCTACTGTACATATGTTGATTTGATTACTAGTTATTTTGTCTGTATATTAATTAATTTTATCTGTTTTAAATCCCGATGCGATGCTTACTGTTAGTTGTCTTACTTTGACGGGATTTTTTTATTTTCATTTTCATCAGTGCATGAATCAGACTACAATCGCACACGGATTTGGAGATCTTACGAGACTTGTTTGTACAAGGATCAGGGTCTGACTAAAATCGTCTCGATGTTAGAGATCTATTAAAACTGACTTAGTAGTCAGACTTCACACAAGGAGAAATTGTGTGGGTGTAAATAATGTAATAATTTAGTATTGAGAAATGAGTCAATGTTTTTGTAACGATTATTCTGGATTCGGGTCCGACTGAAAAGCGTCTTTAACAGTCGAAAAGAATGAAATATATGGATGTCATTATTAAATATTTTAATATTTGTGATAAGGTAAATCAAAGTGATGTTTTTGTTACGATTTTACGGGATTCGGATCTTAAAGACTTAAAGCGTCCCCGAACCCGAAGCGTCTCATCGTTAAACATTTTTTATTATTAATTTATTAATGATTTAAAAGTCGAAAGGAACACACAGATGAACTGTATAGATGTCATTATATAATAATTTGATATTTGTTGTAAAATAAATCAGTCTAAATGATGTTTTTGTAACGTTTTTTCAAGATTCGGGTCCGATTAAAAAGCGTCTCGAAGCGTATGGTAGCGTTTTATCGTTAAATATCTATTATTATTAATTTATTAATTATTTAAAAAATGAAGGTAACGCATATAAGAACTGTATGGATGTCATTATTAAAATACTATTTGTGATTAGATAAATCAGTCAAAATGTATTGAAACGATTTTTTCGGGATTCGGTTCCGACTGAAAAGTCTCGGGTCCGGCTAAAAGTGTCTCGAAGCAAATAAGTCGTAATACGAGTACATACTGATTTATGCGATTGAAACAGACTTCATATGAATACAATTTAAGACTCAAAAATTGCAAACAGAAAGAAAAATATAAGACTATGCTATGCAGATTTCCCGTTGCCTGAATTGGTTTGGCATTTGTACAGGGTTCATGGCGAAGCAATGCTTTCTGACATCTAAATAAACAAACCCAAGATTACGCAATATTACCTCAACGTCACTACAAGGAGATTCCGTGCCATTTTGGCACCTGTGACATTGATACAACATGTACATATTATACATAAAACAATGTTAATAACGCTTTTTTGTTGTTGTTTTTTTCTCGGTGAATTTGTAAGTAAAGTACCCCAATCAAGGGCATTTTTGGATGTGGTTTTTAATCTGTAATCCGATATTACAGCAAAATGTGCCCATAATGTCCTTTAAATTATTAAACACTTGGTAGATCATTTAAAGTTTTTACGCAGTATGATTATAATCGAAAATAAATGTTAGCTCATATCTACAATCCAGTTTGGTCAGTGATAATTTGTTTCATTTGTAAAGTGTGAAGATTCGGGTTTGCAACTCGAAAGAATAAAAACTAAATATCAATTAACATAGTGTTTGGACTGAATAATTAAATACTAATGAACGGACAACAATGCAATACAACCAGCCAATCAATGCAATACAACCAGTCAATTAATGCTTCTTATTACAAATTCCTTTATCAAGCCTTGGAAACTAATCTGTGTTTTTAAGATTGTTAATGCATACTTTTGAAATTAGACAAAATTTTCTCAATAAAGCTTAAGTACATTGTTGTCAGTTTTGTATCATTTTAATAAAACACGTTCCAATCATTAATTACCTGACGTGTTTTGGTACTTGTCTAGTAATACCCTGTCATTAATAACCGTTTGTATTTTCATTTCTTTTCTTTCATTTCTCTTCTTTGTTATATGTTGTGTACTTGCAAATGCGACCTTGTCATGATCTTTACTTTATAAATGGCAAAATATTTATATGTCGATTTTGCCAATGAATTAAGTAGGTTTTCAACATGATGTATACACCGGTAAATATGTATCTTCTTTCAGAGTTAACATATACACATTGTGTTATTCGCTTTCTCTTTCAGCGTAAGTATATGTTATTTTATTCCATTTTTGTGAGTACAGGGTGTTGTTTTTCTTTCAGTGTGCGTATAATGTGTTCTTATCTGTGAGAATATTGTGTTGTTTTCTTTCGTTGTGTAAATATTTTGGTGGGACGACAAAGCCAATAAACAAAAATTGTGTAATAATAAATAAATAAACAAAAAGGTCTTGTGGTCGATCATTTTCCGACTTTTTTATTAACTTAGCTTATTGCAAAATTATGCTGATTATGGTGAGCCAGGACTTTTATTAAGATACAAATAGTTACATTTTGTTTATTTTACAAATACTTAATTTATTATCTTTATTTATCCGAATGAAATTCAATGTGTATCTCGCTTGAGAAAAATGATAATGCTCATGAAAGAAAGTGTATGATTACTGTTTTAGTTACAAATGCACTGGCAACAACAGAATTGGGTTATGACACCAATCTGCCTAACAGAGGCTTATGCTACCCCGGCTACTGCCTCTCGGAGATTTATGACACTATGCTGGGTACTTAACGGTGGCTTATGACATAATATGTCGACTACCTCAGGCCATGGCTGGAGTTAGCATGAGGCTACACATGCCTTGCCCGTGGTATGTATATTGGAGATAGCGGTGTATACAATCTTTCGACTAATTTCCTAAGAAAAACACTAAATTATCAAATAATTTACATCCACACAGTTCTATGTGTTAAGAGCTACTTTTAAAATCTTTTAAAAATTTAATTTATATAATATGGAGATGCTATATTACGCTTCGAGATGTAAAAAGCAAAAGAGTCCAACACACGTGTCTGTTTCTCCGTTTATAACACCATGATGTGAATCTTGAATATAATCTATATTATAACCTGACTGGTGAAAAAATATTTCTAATGGTATGTCAGTATGGCTTAGACAACGCATGCTTCTAGAGTTCTGCAAATTGTATCATTCAGGGATAAGAATAGATGACAAAGTCCTATGAGCATTGCAACCTATATCAAACTCTGAAAAGGCACAGGACAAGGGTATCTCACGTGCAAGCCAAGCGAAAAGTAAGAACAAATGAAAAAAACACTGATCTATTTGAATACAAAAATGTCCAAGCGCTGATGTTTTCTTTGATGAGAACGGACTTTTAAAATAACATGACTACCCCCAGTGTAAAAATAGGCCCACTTTCATTTTGTGTTTTGGGGATTCATTTTTCCCTTCGGCATTATTTGTAAATAGTAATTTTCTTCAAAATCGAATAATATGATTTTTGCATCGGTCTTAAGTGATGTATAAAGGTCGTATTAATCAGTGGTTGTTTAGCTAAAAGTTCAGCTAAATGATACTTTAGATGTTTAAATATTTTTTCTGTAACATTGTGAGAACGCTAGTAATATTTTCTCAAATCGTCGACTTTAGGCAATACCATAATACTGTCACTGCCAAAGAAATGTCTCTGCTGCAACATCATACTACGATAAATGCCTAAAGAAGCTTTCTGCTATTTTGCTTTCCTCCTTGTTGTCGGTTACATTGTTTGTAATGTAAAATGAAAGCTGAATAAATTAATTGTAAATTAAATTGTAAATCTCGGCATACTTGCTGTCTTTTGTGGAAGATAACCTTGCCAAACAGATGCGAATTCCTATTAATGTCTGCTACCCATTTTATAATTGCAAGCAGCCCTTTATTGTTGCAAGCTACACTGTTAAACTTGACTTCTTGGTTATTTTCTCTAAAAAAAACCGTCAGAAGAGCTTGGGATCTGTTATCGTCCCCATACAAAAATGCATTCTATAAAAGACTCCGCTCTCAATATCGGCGCAAACTAGTACTGCCTGGGTCAAGTTCAAGAAACTTACGTCAAACCTAACTTACTCTTACGACTCGAGATCAAGAGTTCAACGTTTGTGTCATCACTGTTCTACTGCATGGTAGTATTATAAACTTTATTCTGAAATGTTCACCTGCAAGCTGTTGTTAACTTGAATTATTATCCAAATATCATAAGACGGTTGAGGACTAACATAAGAATGGCAATATTTTTAAAACTATAATGATGTATATAAAAGTAATTTAGTAACACAGTCAGTAGTGTTTCAACAACTTATAACAACGGGCATTCCAATAGAAATATTATAAATCCTTACAGAATCAAGGAATTCCTTCTACATCATAAAATGTCACAACAGCATAATATATAGCAAGTCTGTCGTAAGAAGCCAAAATTCTTAAACAATAAATTATGCGAATTACTCATTGTGAACATTATTTGGGCTTCCTTGACTTGCTCCTTTATGCTTCTTTATGATTTAATGACAAATATATCACCAGACAGGTTCCAGCTGGTGACCAAATGAGCTTAATGTACAGAACATTGAGCACAGCTTAACAACTTTTAGATTTTGCATGTTCATCCCAAGCTCAGCCAGTGGTCATCGTAAAATGACTCGGAAACATCTGGACAAATAGTGTTATACCAAGAATAAACAACTTAGGAAATGTTAACTGCACTTCAACATATTAGAAATAATTGAACAATGTCGAAACTACATAGCTTCAGGTATAAGTAGAATATTTCAAATCTGCATTAAATCACTTTCATGGTGATATCAACTCCTAATTTACATATGCCAGATTATTGAAATACAGCATATAAAATACATAACAAAGAAAAAAGATTACAGAATAATAATAGCAAAACATGGACTCCTTCAGGTCCAGACCGAAATTAAAGCTCTGCGATGCATTGGATCTTGGGTGTAAAATCCTCAAGATTCAAGTTTCTATCTGCCACTCTACAAGAAGCTTGGTCACTATGTGCTGGTTCGGACATGTTAAACGTGCCACTTTGTATATCAACACATTCACAATCCTGACATTGTCCGGCAGCAGAGGTCGTTATAGACCCAGGGAGACATAATCGGAATGTGTCAAACCCGACCTGAAAGGGCTCAAACCAATCCACTGATGTTGTATGGAGAGCGGAAATAAACCGTCCCCGGAAATTGAGACAAAATCAGAGAAAAACTAAAATCAGGATCAGACCGACCGAGTTCTTACTTTTCACTTGGCTTGCATTTGAAATACCTTTGTTATGTGCCTTTTCGGAGTTTGGTATATGTTGCAATGCTCATTGGACTTTGTCATCTATTCTTATTCATGATCACAACAATGTTACTTGTGCAGTGTGGCGGTCGTAAAAATCTCCCTATGCATGTAATCTATGTTGTCATTTAATTCATCCTATAAGGGCTGTTACGTGTATTTTCCTTGATGGACATTGGACTTTGGTTCTTTAATTCGATCTTCACATGAACAGGGTGCTACAACCATTTATTCGTCTCTGGTCATGTTTGCTCATGATTCAGGAAGTTAATATTATTTATAGTCAACCATTTTTGTGTAGTTTTTCAAATCGAAATATCATTTTTTTTCTCAACACTATGTGTTCATTATTTTTCAATGACGTCACTGCTTTCGCCATAACTTATAGAAAATATCAGCGCTTAGACATTTTGTATCCAAATAGTTTTTCTTTTCATGGCTTGCATTTGAGAAACTCGTCAGGAAGTGCGATGTTAAAGCTCTGTAAAACCGGTTTAAGCACCCCAGTCGGTCCATATTGGCGACTGACCGTTCCAAGGCGGTAACTGTCGGGTTTGCTCTTTTCGTTAAATGACTCATCACAAATTTGTTCTTACTTTTCACTTGGCTTGCATGTGAAATACCTTTGTTCTGTGCCTTTTCGGAGTTTGGTATATGTTGCAATGCTCAAAGGACTTTGTCATATATTCTTATTGTAAAAGGACTTAAAGGATATTATAAAAATATATTCGTTGAATAATAATTGCACAATATGATTATATCTAAACCCCTCCCCCCCCCCCCCCCCCCCCAATAATGATATATTTGTAAACAACAGAAAGACTATAAGATATTGTTTTACAAAAACAACTTTATTTAATCAAGAGATTAAACTCACTAAATTCAGATTAAGAATATATTTAAATTATTACATTTAAAAATACATGTGTCTTTCATGATACCGTTGTCTGTAGGGGTCTACATTTTACTACTTTTAACGCACAAGTTATGAGTATTTTAAGTGCCAACCTCTGTCCCAACAAGTTTAAACGAGGATGAAAACAAGTCTCTTTTAAATAAAAATCACAAGTATGGGATAAACGAACAACTACATTGTTTGTACCAATACGAAATTGACACTGTATTATTAAAAGTA
The DNA here is from genome assembly GCA_007844125.1 of Sinonovacula constricta. Taxonomy (NCBI): domain Eukaryota; kingdom Metazoa; phylum Mollusca; class Bivalvia; order Cardiida; family Solecurtidae; genus Sinonovacula; species Sinonovacula constricta. Next base: position 11,773,101 of record CM017571.1, on the reverse strand, counting down.
TAGCATCTGACCAGATCGTCCAACTTAGCAGAGTGGTCTAAAGCATTACTGTTTACATATAACGGTGATCACGGTTACAAGTCAATGACATGTTTTAAGGCTCATGTTTTGTAAGAGAGCTGCACTTGTTCCACAGTATTTCCAATCAAGCAACGTCTAATGTTCACAGAAAAGATGTTTGTCTCTCTCTTATTGGGGCTCTGCACACTGGACAGTTCGTGAGTTGGCTGGCGCAGTCCCTGCAGGTCATATGGCCACATGGCACTAACGTACAATTTTTCCTTTCAATAAGACAAACTGGACAGACTGAAAAAGGTAAGATATTTAATTGGAATGGGAACCTTTCTTAATTACAACTTCTTCAAATACCACGCTAACACAGCGGTTTTAAGCCGACTTGGACACAGTAGGGGTTTATTTTTCTGGCAAAAACTTTGTTAACATGCACTGAACAATGGAGTGAAATATTACATCTACGTATGCATGTATGCCTGCACATATACATTTACGGTCTAAATATCATAATGAGTATTAAAATTATATCGTTTGTTCTTCAAACACGTTTACAAGTTATAACATGACTTTGATTTCTTTCTACTTGCATTTTATCTCTTCTTCTTCTCCATTCATCATTTTGATCAACTACACACTATTGGAACAACAATTAACAATTCCTAAGTTTGCAATTTATCTGCAAGAAAAATTTAAAACAAACTCAAGAGTTTAGTGTCAACAAATGTCAAATACATAGCCTGGTGGTACAGTAGCTATATTGTTACGGCCTCACTATGTGATGTGGCCAGTCTAATGAGGAGACGAGATATACTGGCAAGTCTTATAAATGAAAACAATGACAAAAACAATGAGACGAGACATTACACAAATACCTATCATTTACTGTCTTAGAATGGTCAGTCAGTCGACAAAAGTACGTACTGGTTGCATAAACCTACTTTGTGTAGCGCTCAAACTCAGGCTTTCTGTAGGCTCATATTTGGCGTATAGCCTCTAGCCTGTTTAGAAAGTTCTTCTTCTAGGATTTGACAAAGCAACCTACTTTGTAACCCCAACGTGACCCAGTTACGAGCTCATTTAAAACTCCATGCAGGCAAACATTCTGGCTAAGTTTGTTGAAAATTGGGCCATAAATGTGGCCTCTAGAGCTATACCTTTTCTAAGACCACTATTCTAAATATATGCTTTACATAAAATAATATTTAAAAGTGATTTTCAAACGCCCAGAATTATAATATGAACCTAAGCAATATGTAAACTCCCTTGTAATAATAACACTGCCGGCTAACAACAGTGAAGTTAAAGGATATCAATGATCAACCCCTCACATCACAGACATCAAATTATAAAAAAGATCAAGTCACTTTATAATCTTTATGATATAGGGTACTCGCATTTGCCTGAGAGTGAAAGACGAGGATAAACAAAATTATTCGGCCATTACATGTTTGGTGAAGATTGGATCAAAAGTGTGGCCTCTCGCGTGTTAGCAAACAAATTGTTGACGCCGCATGCCGGGGTATCCAAAAAGCTCACCTTTAGCACGTCGTGCTAAGGTCAGCTAAAAGACCATCATTGTTATTTACAATGGTATGTAACAATTTAATCATGATAAAATCTACCTTTAATCAGATCTGAATATATTAAGGTGATTTTAATGTCCCAAATCACTTGTTTGAAGAAAAAATATCATAACAAGCATATCATAAGTCTTGTCTTAAGATTCATAACAATTCAACATCAGATAGTTAAAATGTGAGCAACAATATTCTACCTCGACTTAGCTGGCAACTAACTTAATTCCATACAGAAATGAAATATTTTCGAACGCAAAAAATGAAATTTTACGCAGAAAACTCGTTTAACTCCCATTCTGACAAAACCGTTAGATCTAGCTGACCCTGTTTGCCAAAAGTTAAAGCTTACATCTTCGAATGTGGCTAACAATAAAAATGGAACATTGCATTACATTTGACCGGCATGTGAATATCTTCTCTCGTGCCTTTTCAAATTTTAATATTTTTTGCAATACTCATAGGACCATATCTTATTTGTGTACGGTCAATTCATGTACATCGTCAGTGAGCATAAAGGTCGGTGGAGAAAACTTTGTCCTTAGAGTCTTCCACTTCCATTATATTTCTTTATTTACACTACAATTTACGGCGGAGCTGGAATTACCGCTGATAATTGGCCTGCTGGCAAAAAGGTGGCTGTGCTGACTTTTAGGCCTAAGCTGTTGTTTAGGATAGGACCGAATGGCAGCGCTCAGCCCAGCACCGCCGTTTACTATGATATATAATAGATATTGTGTAAATTGGAAATTTAGATCTGTTTAGAAAACTGTATTTTACTTAAAACGTTCTTAATTCTTGCTACTTTGATCAAAAGATAGACTGAAAGAAACACACTGAGATTTTAAACGGTATTTTCTGTCGGCCATTTGTTAATAAATGACATGATATTTTCATATTTAGCTCTTAACTTTAGTAGTTAGGCACATTATAAAGTATCAGCACAAAACATTAAACAACTTTAGAATTAACTTACTCGTCTCTACTCCGCTACTAGCATCGACTTCATCTCGAGCCCCTCTCTCTGGAACTTTTAACATGAACATTCAATTAGTAACGTAAAGGAAAAGCAAACAAATAATATACTAACCTCATTCACTACATTTTATCATTTATGTCATCATCATCTTCATTATCGCCATCATCATCATCGTCATCACCACCGTCGTCTTTATAATCATCATCATCATCATTATCGCCATCACCACCATCATCATCATCATCTCGCCGTCATTGTGCTTTGACTTTTTCAAACGTGTACTTACTTGACACTTGTTTCAAGGTAGAGCAAATGTAATGCAGCACCCCCAATTAAAAATATCATCAAGAAAGGCTTATATTGCTGACAGCTTTGAAACATCATTAAAATTGATAATGAATGCTAAACCTGGTGCATACCAAGTTAAAATAAAATACATGTGGTAAGTTTTTGTTTTTGTACTTGTCAAAATCATTAACAATAATATACACTTTTTGAAATGTTAATGTTCTGGCTAAACCACTCAACTTATAAGTAGGTAGGTATTATACCAAATTACAACATATTTAAAATAGTTTGATTCAAACCAATCAAGTAGCATGTCTTTATTTGATCCAAGCTATTACCTATTTCCAAATATGATATACAATAACAGAACACTTTTCGTAGATGGCTGGACATTCCTAAGTTTGCAATTTATCTGCATAAAAAATTAAAAACAAACTCAATATTTCAGTGTCAACAAATGTCAACTGCATAGCCTGGTGGTATAGTAGCTATAATGTTACGGCCTCAATATGTGATGTGGCCGGTTTAATGAGGAGACCGAGATATACTGGCAAGTCTTAAAAATGAAAAGATGACGAAGCATTACACAAATACCCATCAGTTACTGTTTTGGAACGGTCAGTCGAAAAAAGTATGTACTGGGTGCATAAACCTACTTGGTGTAGCGCTCCAACTTCGTACACAGTTTTTCTCAAAGTTAAGCAGTGTACATAACAAGAGGGCCATAATGGCTCTTAATTGCTCACCTGAGGACTCAGTCTTTCAGTAGGATCATATTTGGCATATAGCCTCTAGCATCTTCAAAAGTTCTTTTTGCTAGGATTTGACCAAGCGACCTATTTTGTAACCCAACCTGACCCAGTTACGTGCTCATTTATGATTCTATGAAGGCAGACATTTTGACTTAGTTTGTTGAAGATTGGACCATACATGTGGTCTCTTGTTTTCACAAGTATCTTTTCAAAGATTTATCCTAGTGACCTACTATTTAACTCCTCGTGACCCAGTAACGTACTCATCTAAGATTTTATACAGGCAAGTATTCGGGAAAAGTTTGTTGAGTAATGTGCCATAAAGGTGATCTCTAATTTCTTTTCTTTCTAAAACTTAATATAGTGAATTAGTTTTTTACCCCAAGTGACCCAGTTACGAACTCATCCAAGATTTCTTGCAGACAAAAATTCTGACCAAGTTTCATTAAAATAATCTTCGATTTTAATAAGTTGCAATATCTATATACTTGTGAATAACCAATATAGGTTTCTAAATATAAGCTTAACATGAGAGAATATTTAAAAGCGATGTTTAATCTCCCAGAATTATAATTTGAACTCAAGCAATATGTAAACTCCCTTGTAATAATAACACTGTCCGGTAGCAGTTAGTTAAAGGATAGCCATGACCAACCCCTTAAAACCACAGACATAAAAACATTATAAAATATAAAGTCACTTTGTAATCTTCATGATATAGGGTACTCGCATATGCCTAAGGGTGAAAGGCGGGGGTAAACAAAACCATTCGTTCGTTCCATGTTTCGCGTGTTAACAAATTGTTGACGACGCATGCCACACGCTGGGATATAAGAAAAGCTCACCTTGTGCTTGGTAAGCTAAGAATATACTATTATTGTTATTTCTCCAATGTGATGTAGCACTGTAATGCTGATAAAATCTACCTTTATTCAGATCTGAATATATTAGGGATATCTTAATGTCCCAAATCACTCTTTTGAAGAAAAAATATCATAACATGCATATCATAAGACTTGTCTTAAGACTCATAACAATTCAACATCAGGTAGTTAAAAGTGAGCAACAATATTCTACCTCGACTTAGTTGGCAACTTACTTTATTCCTTACAGAAATGAAATATTTTCGAACACAAAATTGGAAATTTTACGCAGAAAACTCGCTTAACTCCCGCTCTGACAAAACCGTTAGATCTAGCTAACTCGGTTTTGGCAAAATTTAAAGCGGCTAACATCTTCGAATGTGGCTAGAAATGAAAATGGAAGTTAAAGTAGGCGTGTTTGTTTATTCAAATTTTGTCAATAACTGCATTTATAAGTGATGACTTTAATTTTTGACTGATGTTCCAAAACGGAAACTGTTGGGTTTGCTCTATTTCATGTAATGTCTCGTCTCAGTTGTCTTGTAACTTTTACATTTGACTGGCATGTGAATATCTTCTCTTGTGCCTTTTCAAGTTTTAATATTTGTTGCAATACTCATATGACCTTGTCTTATTTGTGTATGGTCAATTCAGGTACATCGTCAGTGAGCACATAGGTCGGTGGAGAAAACTTTGTCCTTAGATTCTTCCACTTCCATTATATTTCTTTATTTACACTACAATTTACGGCGGAGCTGGAATCAGCGCGGATAATTGGCCTGCCGGCAAAAAGTTGGCTGTGCTGACTTTTAGGACTAAGTCGTTATTTTGGATAGGACCGAATGGCAGCGCTCAGTCCAGAACCGCAGTTTACTATGATATATAACGTTATATACGTTCTTAATTCTTGCTACTTTAATACAATAGTTCGACTGAAAAAAAAACTGAGAATTTAAACGGCATTTTCTGTCGGTCATTTGTTGATTTATGACATGATATTTTCATATTTAGCTCTCAACTTTAGTAGGCACATTATAAAGTATCAGCACAAAATAGTAAACAACATTAAAATTAACTTACTCCTATCTGCTCCCCTATTAACATCTCGAGCCCCTCTCTCTGGAACTTTAAACATGAACATTCAATTAGTAACGTGAAATAAAAGCAATTTAAAAACAATATACTAACCTAATTCATTCACATTTTATCATTTTTATCATCATCATCGACGTCATTATCATCACCATTATCGCCATCATCATCAACATCTCGTTTTTCATTTTGTTTTTATTTTTTCAAACTAGTGTAATTACTCAACACTTATTTCAAGGTATAACAAATGTAATGCAGCACGTCCAATCCAAAGTAACATATAAAACGTGTGGTTGCTTTTTTAATTATTTGAAACAATATGCAGCCACTTTTGGAAAACATTTAAGTTCTGGCTCGCTCAGCATGTCAACTTATAAAGAGGTTTGGCATTATGCCAAATTACAACATATTTCAAATAGTTTGATTCAATCCAATCATGTAGCATGTTCTTATTTGGCTCGTGCTAACTCCATTTCCAAAATGATATATATAATAACAGAACACTTTTGGTGGTAGATGCTTTGAAATTATTATGAAATGATCATATTTCTAAACAAGAGGATCATTATGGCCCTACATCGCTCGTCGGAGTGTCAAATACAATTAGGCAAAGTGAGCAAGGACTATCAGCAATGTTCACACAGACCAGAATAATTGTTATGTATGTACACAGCATCTTTGGTACAATCTCATTCACGTTTTACTACATAGCAAAATAATGAAAATGATACTGTGTGCAGATATTTTCCGTATTCAAGGCAGTTAAAAAACAACACTGCAATCAGTGGGGCACAGTGGGTTCCCATTGGAATACCAAAGTTATGTATTGACCAAAGTAATGAGGCTAAGGACTGAGCGTTAAAGTATGTATTGAATGAAAAATAACACAAAACGACCGAAAAAGGGCATTTATTATTTATGACAGAATAAACTTAACATCCAACCCCAAAAAAGCTTTTTTCTTTAGAAATGCGACCAGAAAGTAAACAACAGAAAGGGGAAGTTGAATAGTTACAAGAATCTTGAAAGGGTGATTAAGCTTAATGTCTGCTACAATTTGTTTGTAATTGAAAATAAGACCTCTAAATGTTTGTAATTAAAATAAATCATTGGGTTTTTCTTGTTTTCAAAGTAACTGCGGATGTTATTGATGATATTTTATCATAAAAGATACCATGTAAGTTGATAAAGTCAATCTCTGTATTATTGTATTTAATTTTCATCAAATAAAGTTTGTATTGGGACTACATACTGTTGAAACGTTTTACTTACATAGTCTTAAAGGTGGTATTCGACAGTCTGAACAAAAAACATTTTTATGAAACAGCATAAAAATAGTTCCTATTTATATATTTGAAAATAATATATTATTATAATAAATAATTAAAGTGTTGATTAACGAGTTTAACTGCACTCAAAGCTTAGACTAAAATATGATTTTTTCTTCAACATTATGTACAAATACCCCAAACAAAAGTCAGATATTGGTACATATATAAGATATAGGCAAACTGTCGGTTACCACCTTTAAGTCATCGGTAGTGTACTCTTGAATATTCTTTTAGACTTCAATGTCCAAAATATCTGGTGATCTCAAAGGCAGATTCCTAACTGCATTAAGTACGGCATGACTACCTGATCGAATATAAAATAAATATGTCCTGCCTGATGATTATTTGCCATACAGACCGAGTGGAAATGGAGTCTGCTTTTTAAATCCAGTCTAGTTCGGCCCTGTATCTGGCCTGCAGTTTGTATCCTTTAGAAGCATCGACTTCGAAAACAATACTTTGCAAAGGCTATATATTTTAAAGAATGCCCAGTAGTAAAAAAATGATTATAAAGGAAGTTCTTAAAACGACGAGCACAACCGATTAATGCTCTCGAAATCTGACTTTAAGTACAAATCCAGTTTGTCCAACGTACTGCAGTTTACAGTTAGGATGATTCCAGGTTTTTACATAAATTATGTTGTTACTTTGTCAATCAACATCACAAAGAAAGGAAATGTTAAATGTATGAAAACATTTGACTTGACAAAGGAGTTACAGTTAAGAAATCATCATGTAAAATGTCTATTGTAATTGTGCTTGTAGGTATTAAAGTATCATATTATATGCGTATTTGAGCGGGTGATATTGCTTCATTGCTGTTAGAAAAGTTACACACAATTCTTGACAGCCGAAGAAATAATTTACTAGAACTAGAAGCAAAACACCCAGAGGATTGGCATCATTTTATATTGATAGTCACTCTTCCGCAACATATATCCGCAGGGGCATTAGACAAACGCACACTTGAAACATTGTGTAATTTTAAGGGTAAAATATTTATGTTTATTTGCAGTAGCATGTTTATGGATGGTTTAATCCATATAACATGGACAAAAGTCCAAAGTATGCTAAAAGAAAATATAAGTAACACTCCTGATAGGATGAAATGGATGACAACATAGATTACATGAGCGGGGTTATTATTTACGACCGCCACACTTCAAAGACAACACTGGTATGATTATGCATAAGAAAATTTCTTTTACAACAATATAGGAAAAAAGACCACTCCACAGGCAGCCATATCTTTTATGGATCAAAATGCTTTGAACACGGTTAATACAGGACCATTCAAGGAACGCGTCATAAGGCCATGGTTTCTGTATATATAAAGATTTCCAAAGAGTCGAAGAAGATTTTCTTTTTCTAAAGTCTAAGATGGTAGCTTCTGTAGGGATAAAGATGGTAATTTTTGAAGAGGTAAATTAGAAAAAGTCCTACAAGAATTACCAGATATTTAAATCTAAACTATCTCTAGACAAAGGCAAACAGGGTAAATGTAAATGTGACAAAAAAGACACGTGACATAACACACAAAAAGAAAAAAACACAAAACAGCAGTTACCGCCTTGGAACGGTTTGTCTAAGATGATTTAAACTGTATAGAGGCTAAGCTATTAAGTTTTGAATTAAGTCTAACAGGGAGATAACAATTTATTTCTGTAATGAGTCATTACAATTTGGTAATATATCTTATTAACAATGTAGATTGTAATAAAATTCTGTAAACAACATAATGAAGTAGTCTTTCTTTAATCGACACAATATTCCGGTCCATACGTGTACAGTGAATTCCGATAACAAACATAACCACTAATATTTGTGTTGATGTAAACGTCAGTCCTGTGGCGTGCAAAATGCCTCCGTAAGAAATAAACACAGAACAAACCTAGGTAAATAATCGTTCAACTGATGTGAGTTGCATATATTCCTTTCTATATGCTACTTTGGTGGAAATCAGTTGTTTACTTAATCAGCCAGTAAGAAACTGTCAAAATACGCCATTTTGTGTGAAGGGTTTTATCACAGCGGTTTACTTTACTCATTAAACAAGTTGTAGAGAAAAGATGTCTGGGTGACTTGTTGTATAGAGAAAAGATGTCTGGGTGACTTATTGTATAGACAATAGATGTGTGGGTGACTTGTTGTATAGACAATAGATGTGTGGGTGACTTGTTGTATAGAGAAAAGATGTGTGGGTGACTTGTTGTATAGAGAAAAGATGTGTGGGTGACTTGTTGTATAGACAATAGATGTGTGGGTGACTTGTTGTATAGAGAAAAGATGTGTGGGTGACTTGTTGTATAGACAATAGATGTGTGGGTGACTTGTTGTATAGAGAATAGATGTGTGGGTGATTTGTTGTATAGAGAATAGATGTGTGGGTGACTTGTTGTATAGAGAAAAGATGTGTGGATGATTTGTTGTATAGACAATAGATGTGTGGGTGACTTGTTGTATAGAGAAAAGATGTGTGGGTGACTTGTTGTATAGACAATAGGTGTGTGGGTGACTTGTTGTATAGAGAAAAGATGTGTGGGTGACTTGCTGTATAGAGAATAGAGGTCTGGGTGACATGTTGTAAGGAGAATAGATGTCTGGGTGACCTGTTGTATGTAGAATAGATGTCTGGGTGACTTGTTGTATAGAGAAAAGATGTGTGGGTGACTTGTTGTATAGACAAAAGATGTGTGGGTGACTTGCTGTATAGACAATAGATGTGTGGGTGACTTGTTGTATAGACAATAGATGTGTGGGTGACTTGTTGTATAGAGAATAGATGTGTGGGTTACTTGCTGTATAGACAATAGATGTGTGGGTGACTTGCTGTATAGAGAAAAGATGTCTGGGTGACTTGCTGTATAGAGAAAAGATGTGTGGGTGACTTATTGTATAGAGAATAGATGTCTGGGTGACTTGCTGTATAGAGAAAAGATGTGTGGGTGACTTGTTGTATAGACAAAAGATGTGTGGGTGACTTGCTGTATAGACAATAGATGTGTGGGTGACTTGTTGTATAGACAATAGATGTGTGGGTGACTTGTTGTATAGAGAATAGATGTGTGGGTTACTTGCTGTATAGACAATAGATGTGTGGGTGACTTGCTGTATAGAGAAAAGATGTCTGGGTGACTTGCTGTATAGAGAAAAGATGTGTGGGTGACTTATTGTATAGAGAATAGATGTCTGGGTGACTTGCTGTATAGAGAATATATATATGTGGGTGACTTGTTGTATGGAGAATAGATGTGTGGGTTACTTGCTGTATAGAGAATAGATGTGTGGGTGACTTGCTGTATAGAGAAAAGATGTCTGGGTGACTTGCTGTATAGAGAAAAGATGTCTGGGTGACTTGTTGTATAGAGAATAGATGTCTGGGTGACTTGCTGTATAGAGAATATATTTATGTGGGTGACTTGTTGTATGGAGAATAGATGTGTGGGTTACTTGCTGTATAGAGAATAGATGTGTGGGTGACTTGTTGTATAGAGAATAGATGTGTGGGTGACTTGTTGTATAGAGAATAGATATGTGGGTGACTTGTTGTATAGAGAATAGATGTGTGGGTGACTTGTTGTATAGAGAAAAGATGTGTGGGTGACTTGTTGTATAGAGAATAGATGTGTGGGTGACTTGTTGTATAGAGAAGAGATGTGTGGGTGATTTGTTGTATAGAGAATAGATGTGTGGGTGACTTGTTGTATGGAGAATAGATGTGTGGGTTACTTGCTGTATAGAGAATAGATGTCTGGGTGACTTGTTGTATGGAGAATAGATGTGTGGGTGACTTGTTGTATAGAGAATAGATGTGTGGGTGACTTGTTGTATAGAGAAAAGATGTGTGGGTGACTTGTTGTATAGAGAATAGATGTGTAGGTGACTTGTTGTATAGAGAATAGATGTGTGGGTGACTTGTTGTATAGAGAAAAGATGTGTGGGTGACTTGTTGTATAGAGAATAGATGTGTGGGTGACTTGTTGTATAGAGAAGAGATGTGTGGGTGATTTGTTGTATAGAGAATAGATGTGTGGGTGACTTGTTGTATAGAGAATAGATGTGTGGGTGACTTGTTGTATAGAGAATAGATGTGTGGGTGACTTGTTGTATAGAGAAGAGATGTGTGGGTGATTTGTTGTATAGAGAATAGATGTGTGGGTGACTTGTTGTATAGAGAACAGATGTGTGGGTGACTTGTTGTATAGACAATAGATATCCGTGTGACCTTTTGTATGGAGAATAAAGTCTGGGTGACTTGTTGTATAGAGAATATCCTCGACGATTGGAGTGTAGGAAAGGAGTCTCAAAGCCAAGTTAAAGTCTTCATAATGTCCATCCGTCACATTCATGCTCAGATTACAAGCAAGTTTTAGCGAATATCTCCATCCTCCATTCTTCTTTCTGAAAAAAATGAGTATGGCTGGTCAGTCACTTTTTGTCTAGTCTTAGTACCTGTGTGTAGTACGTGAGTGATTTTGTCTTGAACAGGATTCGTAGCTTAACCAATCCGATAGTTTATAAATAAAATACTAATCCGCAGCTTAAGTAATCCAATAGTTTATAACTAAAATACTAATCCGCAGCTTAAGTAATGCAATAGTTTATAACTAAAATACTAATCCGTAGATTACCTAACCCAATAGTTTATAACTAAAATACTAGGTCATTTCTTTCTCTAAGAGAAACTGTACCTTAAGTAACTTCACTTTGGGTTAGGTCTTCAGCTATTTAGCATCAATGTAAATTGTAAGCAGAAGTGTTTTTGTATTTTCTTTTAAGTTAAGCATTGAACTTTTATGAACTGTTTGTAGTAAATGATTTTGGAATGTTTAGTGCTGTGTACAAGAAATATATTTTTCTTGAAATGTTGACATAGGTATTGATTGACCATTGCAAGATGATAATCAGTCACCAACAGTATGTGTGTATTATTAAACTGTTTTATATCCTTATTTTTGGTTTTGGTTTTGCAACAATAGCGGGAGGGGTGTGGGGGTGACGATAATTTGTTTGGAATCTGAGAATTTTGATCTGTCAAAAACATGGCTGTAAGGGGCATGGCTATTTCCCATATATGTTTGTATATGACACTTTGAAAATTTTCTTGTAAGAAACTTTAAGAGCTAAAGCTGGCCCTGTATCAGGAGTGTTGAAAGAATTTTAATCTGTCAAAAGCATGGCCGCCAGAGGCATGGATATTTTCCATATACGGTTATACAGGAGAATGTAATGTTCATGTCCCTAACTACAAGATCCTTTATAATTGGTATAAATGTTTTCTGGATGGCCCTGTATCAGAATCTGTCAAAAACATTGTAGCTAGTGGTGTGGCCATTATCATGTATGGCTATATAGAAATTCTATCTGTAAGAAACATCTGCAGTTAGAGCCTTGATATGGTATACGTGTTCCTTGGCGTTGTATCAATATTGTTCAAAGAATCAAGATAGGTAAAATACATAGCCGTCAGTAGCTTTGTCATTTTCTACAAATGGCTATGTAGGAAAAATTAAACTGATTGTCCTACATTACCATTATCCTGGTCTGTTCTATAATTGCTACTGTTGCTTGTTCACTCTAACTTAAGCTACTCAGGTGAGCAGTATAAAGTCAGCATGGCCCTCTTATTAAGCAAAACTTTAATTCAACACAAAGATATTTATTGCATATGCTAATTTACAACTTCTTTACCAATATTACCATCATCCAATCTGTCCAAACAGCCGTTTGTAATTGCAACAAAACATCTTTTCTGACATCATTACATTATATCATGAAATAATGAAACATCACAGTTTTAAGGATCAGAAGTTAATGAAAAGTTATTGTTGTTCAAAGCTATAAGATTTGGTAAAAATGTGTTATTAATAGTTTCTACTTGAAGTCCTGACTGCGTTGAATTAAAAGCGAATATTCATAATTACTTGTGAAATAAAACCGGAAAAAAACTTACCTTCTGCTTCACGTTGAATGGCTCTCTCTGAAACCAGTATGATAGATTCAATTAGTAAGTGAAGTAAAAACAAATAAAAATCACATCCACTACCACAAGCACCACCGCATCATCATCATCACATCATCATATTATTCATCCTATGTCATTAGCATCATCAACATCATCATCATCATCATCAATTAAAGTGCTGTGATCATTATGATATAGTGTGGTATAATAAAAAGGCACATAATTTATAACAAACTTCATGTATTGCTTGTCATTTGTTTAATAAATAACAGAACATCATATTTACATATAAAATAACATTTATAACTTTCAAACAATAACAGATGCAAAACAAACAAGATTTTATATCCATAAATATCAACCAACAAAAATGCAAAACAAAAATTATTTTTTATTCATAAATTTCAACCAATAACAATGCAAACCAAACAAGAAAAGCATTTTTACAGGTAATCTACTGTAATCAGATGTAATATTTTTATAATTGTATTATATTTTCACTGAGGTTCAACAATGGGTCAGTTTATGAAAGAAAATTCTTCATTCTATGTCAGAAATTAAATGTCAAGAAATCCAGGAAGTGAATCATACATAAGAGATTTCATTACAGTTTTGTATCTTTTGTTTTTTTAACTGGCTATCACATTTACAGCTCCTAAATATTACTGACAAGCTAATTTTGCAATATTTATATTAACTCCAGACCTTTTAATACTATAATGGAGAAGGTAAGGCAATGTAACTGCCAATGTAGTTATGCTTTTAGCTCATGTATGTAAGATATCAAACTGACATGCATAAGGTACAAGAAGAGTTGACTTAAAGTCTTTTAACGAGGCAGTTTAAGTGTTAACGAGCCAGTTAAAGTGTTAACGAGCCAGTTCTAGTGTTATGTTTTGGAAAAAAAATCCTGAAAAAAATATGTGATGCAGTTTTTAACTTTCAACATTAGTCATTAGGTTGTTTTTTATCTTGTACACAATAAAAATCTTTTTGGTAAGCAAGCTGCATAAGTGTCCTTAGCCCTCACACTTGAAGTAGAAGACACAATTCCCAAAAGCTGCAATTCTTTTTTATGATTTAATTGGTTCGTTACAAAAATGCTTTTGTTTGTAACATTTTGTTTTATTCTATGTTAAATAAAAATATCTTTATAGGTTGTAAATTTTAAGAACTGAAGACAATTTGACAGATTGGCCTTAAAAGCAAAATGAAAAGTGATTGAAAATCACTTGTTTTCAAATGAATATAAAAAGTTTCATCTTTTGAATCAGGCAATTAAAAGAATTATTTTTCATGCTACTTTGGCCGTTAGCAATTCAATCTACTTAGAGAGTATGGAAACTCTTCCTGTAGGAATATACATGTATGGCATGTTTGCTGTTTAGGATACATTGCAGTAACATACTTATTGTTCTATACAGCAAAGTCCAGATATTTTGGGTGTAGGAAGACCCCAGACAAATGTCTGGGTAGAAACACCATCGCACCTCAGCACAGATGGAAAGTCCTCATACAGAAAGTTTCAATGTGATGTCATAGACACTGATAAGACAGTTGAAGGCAGCCATCTTTGAAGGCCGAAGCTAATACAGGTCCAAATATGTGCTGTATTAAAGTTGTCACTGTGCTTTTATTTTTTCAGTCTATTTTACTGAATTTTATATCAAATTAAACAAATTTTATTAAGTATTTTAAATATCACAATTATATTTTGATAGTGCAAAAGGTAAAAAAAAATAAAAAAAAATAATACGCTGTTCATTTTGTTTAAGAATGAGCCAAAAATTTTATTTATGTCTGTGTTTTAATTATTTGTGCATTTATCAATTTTAAAAATATTGCATTCTAAAAATATGCATTTCAAGAGCTTTCCAGTGGTGTATTGCTTTAAACTTGTGGACCGCAAATGAAGAAATTAAAAGAAAAGAAACTTTTCACAGCCATATAATTCATCTGAAAATCCCTTGATCAAAGATGGCTACCACGAAAAGGGATCTTCACTGATGTGGAAACTATTTATTAAGTCCTCCTCCTAGACTGAGACTTAAACAAGTTACAAGTCTGCACCTTTACCAATCAGCCAATGGCTCCTCTCCACTTGTGTAAATGTCAGTCATTAACAGTAAACATTACAGTGTTATGCTGGACTGTCACTCAACAATTCAAATAAGAATGAATTTCAGATCCTGTGTCTCTTTGTGTCATTATCATTTGGTACAGTGTGTCCATTCTATGATTCACTGATAGGTACAGATGGATCTGGTCTACGAAAATGGAACACATACCGGTATCTGGATTAGTCAGCTTCTGTTAAGTCTTGAAACAGATTAATTAAAAAAGTCCCAATGTCAATGGGTTATAGACAGAAGAACAGCAAAATCTTGACAACATATTTTTTATCCTTGAACATGAGAATGTATCTTCCACTATGAAGCAACTACAGGCAAAAAAGATCTGTCAGCTCCAGAGCCTATGCAATGCAGGATGTAAAATCAATGTCAGGAAAAACACATTGGGCAGCCTGTTTCATCCAGGAAGATGTTACTACTGGAATACAGATCCTTCAGCTCACTGAAAACAAGATTTTCAAAACTTAGTCTCTCTTACTGTTACAGTGTTACTGTTACCTTACTGTGATTTGGATATAGGACAAAACAGCAAGTAAAAACTGAGTTATGATTTTTTTGCTGCGTAAAAACACACACGCGTGAAAAATAAACTTAGAGAAATAACTCATGCCATTTTTTACATCAAGAACTATCCAGTTTTCAAGTTTAAAGAATAGATAAGTTTCTGAGATAGGTGCCCGAGGTCGGCTCCTGACAAATTGATGATGGACAGAAAGTTGAACAGACAGGTAAGAAACTATATGCTCCAACTATGGGGAGCATAAATATTAAATAAAACTGTATAAGTCCAGTCAAACTTAACATACAATGAAAATGTAATAAAATAAAATGAAACTGCTCCATTTCTGATAAAAATGTTATATAGAACCATATAATAAAATTTAAACTGAATAAAATTTCTAATTTTGTGCAATAAAATATTATATTTAACTACCTATGTGTAAAATGTTGAATAAAATGACCATCATTTTCAGTAAACTTACCTTAATTAGCTTGCACTTCTCTCTCTGAAACCATATACATTATCAAGGTAAAACAAGAACAATTACACACATTAATTAACCATTTCATATTATGTGTTATATGACTGACTAAAGCTTTGGCCAAAAGGGTTACAAGGGTAATAAAATCAAATCTGCATGAAGGTAAACCAAGTGTAATAAACAATATATAGAATTTGAAAATTAACACTACTAACGTGTTGTATACTTTGATATTGATGTTTATGCCAAATTTAAAAAAAAAAATCTCCATCCAATTTTGAATTTATAGATATTTTTTTAAATTGAAATTGATATTTAAGGTGTTTTCTTTTTAGAAATTAGAGAACTCCAAATATTATGTTATATCCTCTTTAGGAGAAGTGTTTTGCTATTGAGTATCGTTTGAAAACAAAATATAACATAAAACAAACTAATCAAACATGTTACTGGATTGGTTTGACTCAGACTACCCCAAATATGTAATTTCTTGTTTACAAACTCCACACATTTTAGGCTGAATCTCTAACTTTCTGCTGACTGTCCTTAATTAAAAATGTCACCGAGCTCTTGATAGCTGCACAACTGATTTCAGAGTTGCTCAAAATGTTCTATACAGTATTTTGATTGATGCTGCAAAAAATAAAATAATTGCACCACATGGTTTTGATTTTTTTCGACTTTTAATTTATCAGGTAATAAATTTGTAATCAAATTTAGCAAAAATTATTCATTAAAATTTATTTGCTATATAAAAATTAAAAACTAAACATGTTTTATTCTACAGCTGGTAGAGTTTTACAGAAAAAAAAGTCAAAGTGAAAAATATGAAGGAAAAAATTTGACAATCATGTCCATATCTTTTCCATATCGGGATTTGAACCCTCAACCCCCAGTTTTGAAGTATTATAGCCCTAATTTTGACACCCTCAAATGGAGGTGCAGCATTTCACTTACTCTACATTCAGTGATATTATGCCCATAAACATTGTCACCAAGTTTCATTGGATCGGACAACAACTGTTTGAGTTAGAGAGCAGACATGGCTGTGGACACCGCCCACCCACCCACCGTCCGCCATGGGTGCTCCCATGATACGACTTGTCTTTGATGGGCATGAAAAAAGATTTGGTAGGTTGACAAAATACTTTAACACTGAAAGTTCCCCTGCATTTTCACATTCTGTTTTCATCTGTTATTATGACAGTTAACAATATTTTAACAGGGAGTTACAGTAACATATTTTTCAAATAGCCTTGAGATATTTTATCTTAGCTTAAAATGGGCGATGTACAATAGACATGTAAAGGATTTTACATCCTATATGTCATAATTTCTTTAATCTCTCAGTATTGAATTTTGTCACATGGTCACCAGCTGAGTATGCACAGGCTTATGTTAACAAGGGTTGATTTTGAAAATAAAGTGGTTTTATAAAGAGGGACAATTACTAGAGGTTTCATGGTCTTTTCAAGTTTCATGAATAATTCTATGTGTCTCATCTGTTAAATTATGAAATAAGTCCTTCAATTGACTCAATTTTGGATGCAATTTTACTGAACAAAATGAAATTTAAACATCAGACAGAACCCGCTAAAAGAAATTCCTAAATGATGCCTCTCTCATAAATCAAAGGCTGAAACAACCACAATGGCTTCAGGCAATTGAACTACTTAAATGGGTGTCGAAACCTGAACATGACGATATAGTGACTAATGAAGCAGACTTAAGCGATTAAAAAAACATGTACAAGTACTTGTGTACCTGTAATCTTAAATTAAAAAATGTCTGTTTTAATCGACATTCCAGATGATGTAGACAGGTTTACAAATAAAGGACAGACTTCAGGGCAGTTATAATAATAAATATATTTCCGAATGTTTACCCAAGTCCTAGATCATATCGAACTTTTTATTATTTTAAATGGTAAGAAAATATTTTTAAAAATCTTGCAAATTTAATAAATGTAATTATCATTGATCTGTATGTGTTCCTGGCATTTTCACATAATAGTTACTGTATAACTGTTTTCGGAAAACACAAATAGAATTGAAGATTCTGGCTTCATTCACAATCCATTAAGTTAACACTGCTCAATGACATTTACATTTAAATAAAATTAAACAATTAAAACTAAGAAAAACTTAAAAACATTGCAATTTCTTTAACATTACATGACCAAGTTTGTGCAGAACTGTTCCTGTTGATGATTAAACATTATTACTTTGAAATCATCAAATGCATGTTTCCACTATCATGGAGTGGTACAAAACATACAGGTACGAAACAGCAAATCCTTTAACATGCCACAGGATCAAAACGCTGGCCTAAGCTAAATTTTTTACCGTTTGTGTGTTTGTTCAATAAAGGTGTTCTTCCATATTTGCAAAATGCATCAATATTTTCACACTGACAACGTGTAATATATGGAAATGTCAACATTATGGATCAACATGTGGGTCAGACATATTTGACCATTTCCTCCTTTAGTAAACACTAGAAATCACTAATAGCACAACCAATGTTGTTTTGGATGTTAACGATTCTTCAAGAAACCACGCCTATGTAGGCTGTACATTAAACTTAATATTTTACAAATTTTTAGAATAGTCAAAATGGCTGCCTCTTTTCCTGCTCTTTCTGTGTTGTTTACAGTCAGCCTCAATGTGTTTCCTACTATATTTTGTAAGCAGACGATTCCATTATGGCGCATTGAGTTTATTATTCTTGCTTGAACCTGTGTCCTCGCAGTTTTTTATAACCATTTCCACCATGTCTACATTAAGGAATTTCAAAGGCACATAGCCTAACTTTAATAACAAAGATATATCACTTCATGTACACCAGCGTACATCTGCAGTCACACCTACCATACCTAATTTATATTAGGTCTATTTCTTCATCAAAGCCATTCATTGATAAATGCTACTGTATTAAGTTTTATTTGTACATCATTTTACCTTGCAATAAGAGCAACAATAAATATAATTTATATTAAAATAATTATGAACAGAAAATCAATTATTCTTGGAGCTTTGACATCAATTAATCTGCCTACTAATTACTTCTTGATGTGGCGTTGTTGCAGCCTTGTTCAGCGTAGAAAGTAAACATGGCATGATATTTTTATGACCTCAAACTTTGTTAAAAACAACAACAACAACAACAACAGGACAAAAAGAAATATAACAGCTTGAGACCAGTCATAATCTTATAGTTAATTGACATAAATTACGATTTTGACAGAGATATACATGTTAGTACCAAAATAATGTGGCCAATTTTCAACAAACCCAACAGACTGGTCTGCATTCAGATTGTACAGGTCTTTCAATTAATTCCTAGCCTCAGACTGACAGACCTGCATAACTGTCGAACCCTTTTTCCAAAGTCAAATGAAAGACAATCATTTGATAACTAAATGGTCAAGACGAAATCATCTAGTGAACAACATACAGTCAGTCTTTACAACATCCACCCTTCTTATCATAATTTTCAGCAATGGAAGATTCAACTACAGCAGCAGGGTTGTTCATCATCATCTCCATGATAAATTCTCATTCTATTACCTTAATAAAATGCATCATCATCATCATCATCCTCATAATCATCATCACCATCATCCTTGTCATCATCATCACCCTCGTCATCATCATCATCACCATCATCCTCGTCATCATCATCATCAGGTACATCACAAAGTATCATTATAACGTCTTACACAACTTAATTACACAACTTAAGTTTTTAGACAAACGACAAAAAAAAACATTTGTTTAAATGATCAATAACTATTCATACCTTTGTCTTGTAACAGCCTTACAAGATGTTCTTGCTGTGTACGTGTCAAACATTGTTTAAACAATTCATATTTTTCAGGTCCTGACCTCTGGACATGCTGTAAAATACTTCTTGTTCTTTCAGATGTTATTTTTGTTTCCTGAAAGCAAAATGTAATAAATGTAGAACAAAATCCAGCTGCAAGAGGGTCCTGATTAAATACTCCGACGTGAAGCTAACTTTTCTCCCTATATAATATTATATACATAATACCAAACATACAAGAGTTACAATACTTGAGTAGAAAAAAATCTTAAAATATAAAAAATGTTTATGATAATTAAAACAAGCTAAGATAATAAACCATTAAAATTTCTATAATTTATTAAGAATACCAGTCTTGGAAGTAAACAATTTTATAAACGAAGACAGTTTGTTCCTGTTAATTACATTTAAATACGTTAACTGAAAATAGTTTGTGACCCTGAAGCCTGGAAACAGCACATTAGAGGACCGCTGATGAGGAAGCGAGAAATAAAGATTCTCTATAGGGTTGGTTGTTAACCATTCATCAATCTACCAAATGCTGATGTCTGATACAAAATGAGTTGTATTAATGAATTCAGAATGTGAACCATAATAAATCATGATTACATTTCTTATTACATTTTCAATCGACTCCATTTTAAAGCGACCTTTACATTTTTGTTTCGTTTAAAAATTTAATTATATTTTTTTATCAAACCTCATAAATAACGGATTATTCTTGCTCTAGCTATCAGTCACACCATCTACAGCTGCTATAACCATCACCAGGTGGGTGTCATATATATCCTCCGATATATCACGCCACTAGTTATTATGTGTGTACATAAGTTCATTGTATCTGTTTTAACACCCGATGCAGGTGCTTACAGTTAGTTGTTTCACTTTGACGAGGTATTTTTATTTACACTGTTTGTTTTATAGAGAAACCTTCAGGAAGTGGAGGTTGGAGCGCTCCACAAACCAGATTTAAGCAACCCAGCTGGCCCTTTTGCTGACTGACTGTTCCAAGGCGGTAACTGATGGTTTTTCTTTTTGTGTGTTATGTCTTGTCTGTGTTTTTGTCACATTTACATTTACCTTGTTTGCCTTTGTCAAGTAGATAAAATTTAAATATCTTTGGAAATTTTGATAGGACCTTTTCTTATTTACCTATTCATATATATCCTCCGATAACTTGTCTTTCATAAAATGTCAAGTCAAACCCAGGGCCTCTCGTACCTGCAGCCGACGCTCTACCGATTGCGCTACCAGGTCCGGTGTATATGCAGTAAGTTTGTGTCTTTGCTGATTTGAATCTATAATGTAAGATAACTTAAGACATACCTGTAGGTCCCTTATTGCTGTTGGTGTAAGGAAATCAACCTCAATAAATCTGTCCAGCAGATCATCAGTAAGCAGTTCATCTACAAATATTGGCCATGCTTTCGCAAGTGCCTTCTTATAAACAGCATCTGAAATAGATTAAATGAGTCTCATAAACACACAAATACCAATAATTATTTTAAACTAATTGGGTCTAGAGTAGTCAATAAGCAGTTTTTAAAAAGCAGGTAATGTTTCTATTGTTATGTTTCAAACTTTAATGTTAACATAGCTTTGAAAATCAAATAATAGAATGGCTTTGCACCTGCATTACTGGGTTGGTCTTTTGTTGTTTATGTTTGTTTATTGTGTTTATTGTCCCACCAACAGTATTTCAGTTATCTGGAGATGGTGAGCACTTGAAGCAGATATAGTGCTGCCTTCACTGTGTATAGCATGCCGTGAACACCTGGCATGATACAATGCCCAGTCACTTTATCCTGACACCGGGCCAACCAGTCGTGGAACTACCCTTATATTTGCTTGAGTGTTAGCAAGGGAACTATACCACTACCATTTTTAACGACTTTAGTATGCCGCAGCCCATGATGGAACCCGGACCCTCTCGTACCTGGACCCAACGCTATACCTATTGCCCTGCCAGGTTCGTTCTTTTAAGTACCAGTAACCTCCTTTATGAAGGAAGTGTAGCTTTTTAAATTACATTATTTTATTTTTGTTATTGTTTTTAGACTATTTTGTTCATGCATGTTTATATAATACATGCTCACTGTTGTAAATTTATTACACTGTTATTTTTGTAGCTATTAAAAACATTTCAGGCTGCAACATACACATAAAACACATTTGATGGACCAATATTAAATGTATCAATCATAAAAATATGATACATGTCTACAAGGGAGAAATTAAAACAGTACTTCCAATTCTAAACTGGAGAAAAGATAACCTGAAAAGATGACGAGACCATACTATATCATGTATCATGCCATGACAAAAGTGTGCTTTTATGACAGCATCTCAAGAGGGACATTTTTGCATTCTCAAATATACAATCATTTTAATAACAAAATTTTTAACAGTCAAATCAACAACTCTTGTGTCACATGGTAACCAACTTATAGTACAATTTATGCGGTATCATAACATTTTCAAGGGTTGTACACCTGTAGTACAAACATTGTATAAGTCAAAAACTTTCATGCTAAATCTAAAAAGATATACAGTTTCTCTAGGCTGGTTTGTGATGGAGCAAACAATATTGCAAGTGAATGGTAGTAAAGTCTGAAAAAAAGTCATTTTAGGTGCATTTTTTCCAGATGACATTTTTATATAAATAAGGCATGATGTCTCATAGTCCGATACTTATATATTTCTCCTAAAAGCTAAATTTTGCTTTATTTTAATCAAAATAACAAATTTACCATGATGAGAATGTAAAACATTACTTGTTTGAGAAATAGCGCATATTTTGCACCAGCATTCAGATTTCCTTCCCTATCAGTTAGTTTGTCATCGCACTGACACAATTATGATCAGATTGGCTATGCCCATAAAAATTGACACTTGACATTCCGAATGAAGTTACAACTCATGATCACAGCAAGATATCTGGCTACTCTTTAACAAGATTTTTTGAAAAAAAGAATACAACAAAAACACATTTTAGTAACCGTTATACTTTTTAAACCGTTTTATGTGTTGACCTGTTTTCAATTATAACTTATTTTTTTAACCTGATAGTTTTTATATTTTTCTATATTTTACTTGCGTAAAATGGTTTTAATCTGATTATGCTCAATTCACATTTGATAGTTTGACCTGTTAAGTGTTGGTGTGCTGTAAAACCCAAATAAACGAACACATTTTAGACCATTTATTAAAAAGCAAATAAATATTACAGTAACTGCCGTAAGCTTTGTTTGTATTAAGAGTTGACAAACGGTTGTAGAGAAGGATACTAATTTAATAACTGCGTACAAGACAATGTTTCGAAATCATTATCACTTTTTTTTGGATTGTTACAATATTTAGGAAATACAATGCATGATAATTTCTAACAATGAGAAAGTTTTTAGCTCAAGAATTTATCCAGATATTTGTCTGGGGTCTTCTTTAATAAATAACAGGTGGACAGCACCCCGTTTACTGCAAACCTACCTTGCAATGAATATTAAACAAGAGGGTCATTTCCAGTATGATCCTACATTGCTCAACTGAGTGCCGTAGACATAAAGTAATAGTGAGCAAGACATATCAGCAATTTTTACACAGACCAGGATAATTGTAATAGATAGTTTCCATGTGATGTCATAGGCACTGATAAGACTGTTTAAGGCAGCCATCTTTGAAGGAAGAATCTAATGCAGGCCTAAATCTGGAAATATGTGCTGTATTAAACTCACCACTGTATTTTTATTTTTCAGTTTATTTTATTGAATTTTGTATCAAATTTAACAGCTTTTATGAAGTTTTTTAAATATCAAAAATAAATTTTGATAGTCTTAAAGGTAAAAAAAAATACAACCAAAAAAGATACACAGTTCATTTTGTTTAAGGATAAGCCAATAATTTTATTTATTTATGTGTAATAATTTGTTGTGCATTTATCAATTTTGGAAAAAAATTGAATTTCAAGAGCTTTCCGATGGTGTATAGTATTTAATTTTTAGACCACAAATGAAGAAACTACAAGAAAATAAATTTACGCTTCTATACAATTCATCTGAAAATCCCTTGAAACTTTTGATGGCCGCAAAGATAAGGACTGTTCACCAATGTGGAAACTATCTATACATGTATGCACATGTATGCTTGATACTGGATGTGGACTCAAGATGACCCCAACAGTTAACTCTGAGCTCAGGTGAGATGTAAGTGTATGTAGTAATACAGGTGAGATGTAAGTGTATGTAGTAATATGTTACCTGCCATGGTCACTCAGAATCAAGCCTGTGAGATGTTCCCCTTGTCTGGTAGTGGAAGACAGGCTCACCTTTAATGTATAATAAAATAACAACAGAAATTAACAGGAAAAAAAAGTAAATTAGTACTGAAATATATTTTTACCACAAACTGAAATATTGTAAATCAGAGTGGAGCTTTGATTTTATTTGAACCATCCTATACAATTTTTGAAAGGTTTACTTAGAATAACTTAAAGGCTATTTCCAAAAAGACCCTATCAAACTTTCAATTTCAATTTGTCTTTTATTTTTCCAATAGTCTCATGACAATTAATAAAGTGTTATCAGTAATTCAACAAGACTTAACTGAAAGTATTTTTTTAACTGAAAACCTACAAATAGAAAAGAGATGCATAAAAAGTAAAGCCTAAAGTACATTATCAATTTGCAGAGCTAATATCCCTTAGCACTAAACCTTGAATTTGTTGGAAAGCATGGGTGACACTTATAATATGAAGGTATTAAAATAAACATAAATGTAATTATGTAAATAATTAATAAATAAATAGTAAATAAATAATAATAATAAAATAAATAGTAATGTAAAGTGCTAAAAACATAGACATGTGTGATAGCATTAGGTTCATTTTGTGTCAAAACGGAAGCAATTGAATAAATCAGTGTACTATCCTATAACAGTATACTATACTATTTTATTTACTTTTAATGTTTGATATTTTTCTCAGATAATTTCATACACAAAACCCTTAAGCTATCAAAAGACAGCACTCACTTGAATTGCAATTAGATTTAAGCGAGAGAGACAGGCCAGTGTTTGACCAAGAGTCTCATAGGCGTGATAACCGTGATCCTTTCCAGATCAGCCACTGAGGGCACTTTTGTGACAGAAAGTAAGAAAAGTCCAATGTCACTTGCTTTTGGCTTGGGTGAACCAGCTAGTTCCTGTAACTAGTTGTAGTTTTATATGTATTGTATATTGTCTTGTGTATTATTTCCAATCTATATTGTAAGCAATTACGGGTTGTACATGACATGTATACACAATGTATTATGCCAACCATTCAATGCAAAGCTCAACTTAATTTTAACCACAGTAAATGCTGACAAGTTAACAACAATTTCCTCTAAAAAGATTATTCTATGCAATTTGAGCCAAACTAAATATAATTAAATATTTCTATATTAGTGTCATTATCAGGTTGTATAACTGTTTTGGAAGTGTCCTCCAGCAAACAAATTTTGAAAGAACAACTTCCATTTTTGTCAAAAATTCAAATTCATAAATTTTCTAGACAGCAGGTTTCCTGCATATTTCTACAAAATGTAAAATTGTCTATCATCAAAGCTATTTTCCAAACTCTCTTTTCTAAAAATGCAATTTATATCTTCATGCAGACATTGGAAATTGAGCTGTTGGTAAGTTTTGTTGCTAGTTTGTTGCTTTTTATTTCGCTTATAAGATAATATTTCATTCTTTGTGTAGTTCTAGGTCTAGAGAGTTGTGCCCTTCTTATATCATCTCAATCCATTATATATTACTGCTATAACAATAACATTTTCTTCAAGGAAAAAATCACCATTTTACAAAAAAAAACGTGTACTTTTTGTTTTTTAAATGTGTTTTGTAACAACTTGATTTTTTTTTACCACAATCTACTTTGTACATTACTTGTGATTCAAGGTGACAAATAATTGAACCTCCTTGGGTAATGCCCTGATACTACATCACAGCTGTAGAGTGCTAAAAAAATTGTAAAAGGGACAGGAAAAATCGGACACTGTATATACATTACTGTTCAAAGACAAGCAACAGAACAGGTACACACACCTCAATTACACAGTGATGCTAAAAACATTAAGATACCATCAATTTGCCACAGTAGATTTTGAGGCTCCTGTACCCGAGCGGTTTGAGTCACCAACTTGTAACTCTTTAGCCCCTCACCACCTGAGGATGAGTCCAGGCAGGGGAGAGAACTTTCATGTGGGGAGGTCTTCCAGCTGACCTGGTTCTGTCCAGGAATAAATCAGGGGTCTTCTTCCACCCATAAGTATGTGGATATCGCAAATATGACCATAATCATGTCCCTCTGATTTAACACAAAAAAACTCAACAAAAAACAAGATTTCATAGCGACATGATACAAAACAAGTCTGGAAACTGCTGAACAAGAAATACCTTAAAACTATCTTCTCAATTAATATAATTTAGCAAAAGGGCATTGTTTAAAACTTACATGTAAGAAAATACATTGTTGAAAGGAATTTAAAAATACAAATAACAGTTGCTTCTATGCCGACCATAAATGCAGAAAAGAATAAATGCAACAGGCCACAAAAAATACGTCACAGTATAATTGTTCCCCAAAAATAAGTTGATCTGACAACACAAAAGTCAAACCAGCCAGTATACCTGTGAATTTTGGTTAAACCAGCCACAACACAGGTCGATTCAGCCACAACACAGGTCAAACTGGTCACAACACATGTCAATCTGGCCACAACACAGGTCAATCCAGCCACAACCCAGGTCAATCTGGCCACAACCCAGGTCAATCTGGCAACAACACAGGTCACTCCAGCCACAACACAGGTCACTCCAGCCACAACACAGGTCAATCTGGCCACAACACAGGTCAATCCAGCCACAACACAGGTTAATCCAGCCACAACACAGGTCAATCTGGCCACAACACAGGTCAATCTGGACACAACACAGGTCAATCTGGCCACAACACAGGTCAATCCAGCCACAACACAGGTCAATCTCGCCACAACACAGGTCAATCTAGCCACAACACAGGTCAATCTGGCCACAGCACAGGTCAATCTGGCCAAAACACAGGTCAATCTGGCCACAACACAGGTCAATCTGGTCACAACACAGGTCAATTCAGTCACAACACAGGTCAATCTGGTCACAACACATGTCAATCTGGCCACAACACAGGTCAATCCAGCCACAACCCAGGTCAATCTGGCCACAACCCAGGTCAATCTGGCAACAACACAGGTCACTCCAGCCACAACACAGGTCACTCCAGCCACAACACAGGTCAATCTGGCCACAACACAGGTCAATCCAGCCACAACACAGGTTAATCCAGCCACAACACAGGTCAATCTGGCCACAACACAGGTCAATCTGGACACAACACAGGTCAATCTGGCCACAACACAGGTCAATCCAGCCACAACACAGGTCAATCTCGCCACAACACAGGTCAATCTAGCCACAACACAGGTCAATCTGGCCACAGCACAGGTCAATCTGGCCAAAACACAGGTCAATCTGGCCACAACACAGGTCAATCTGGTCACAACACAGGTCAATTCAGTCACAACACAGGTCAATCTGGTCACAACACAGGTCAATCTAGCCACAACACAGGTCAATCTGGCCACAACACAGGTCAATCTGGTCACAACACAGGTCAATCTGGACACAACACAGGTCAATCTGGCCACAACACAGGTCAATCCAGCCACAACACAGGTCAATCTGGCCACAACACATGTCAATCTAGCCACAACACATGTCAATCTAGCCACAACACAGGTCAATCTGGCCACAGCACAGGTCAATCTGGCCACAACACAGGTCAATCCAGCCACAACACAGGTCAAACACAGGTCAATCTAGCCACAACACAGGTCAATCTGGCCACAACACAGGTCAATCTGGTCACAACACAGGTCAATTTAGTCACAACACAGGTCAATCTGGACACAACACGGGTCAATTTAGCCACAACACAGGTCAATTTGTCACAACACAGGTCAATCTGGTCACAACACAGGTCAATCTGGCCACAACACAGGTCAATCTGGCCACAACACAGGTCAATCTGGCCACAACACAGGTCAATCCAGCCGCGACACAGGTCAATACGGCCACAACACAGGTCAATCTGGTCACAACACAGGTCAATCCAGCCACAACACAGGTCAATCTGAACATAATACAGGTCAATCTGGACACAACACAGGTCAATCTGGCCACAACACAGGTCAATCTGGCAACAACACAGGTCAATATGGCCACAACACAGGTCAATCTGGTCACAACACAGGTCAATTCAGTCACAACACAGGTCAATCCAGCCATAACACAGGTCAATCTGGCCACAACACAGGTCAATCTGGTCACAACAAAGGTCAATTTAGTCACAACACATGTCAATCTGGACACAACACAGATCAATCTGGCCAAAACACAGGTCGATCTGGCCACAACGCAGGTCAATCCAGCCACAACACAGGTCAATCTGGTCACAAAACAGGTCAATCTGGCCACAAAACAGGTTAATCTGGCCACAACACAGGTAAATCTATCCACAACACAGGTCAATACAGCCACAACACAGGTCAATCTGAACATAACACAGGTCAATCTGGACACAACACAGGTCAATCTGGCCACAACACAGGTCAATCTGGCCACAACACAGGTCAATCGGGACACACAACAGGTCAATCTGGCCACAACACAGGTCAATCCAGCCACAACAAAGGTCAATCTGGCCACACCTCAGGTCAATCTGGCCACAAAACAGGTCAATCTGGCCACAACAGAGGTCAATCTGGTCACAACACAGGTCAATCTGGCCACAACGCAGGTCGATCCAGCCACAACACAGGTCAATCTGGCCACAAAACAGGTCAATCTGGCCACAACACAGGTCAATCCAGCCACAACACAGGTCAATCTGAACATAATACAGGTCAATCTGGACACAACACAGGTCAATCTGGCCACAACACAGGTCAATCTGGCCACAACACAGGTCAATCTGGCCACAACACAGGTCAATCTGGCCACAACACAGGTCAATCTGGCAACAACACAGGTCAATATGGCCACAACACAGGTCAATCTGGTCACAACACAGGTCAATTCAGTCACAACACAGGTCAATCCAGCCATAACACAGGTCAATCTGGCCACAACACAGGTCAATCTGGTCACAACAAAGGTCAATCTGGTCACAACACAGGTCAATCCAGCCACAACACAGGTCAATCTGAACATAATACAGGTCAATCTGGACACAACACAGGTCAATCTGGCCACAACACAGGTCAATCTGGCAACAACACAGGTCAATATGGCCACAACACAGGTCAATCTGGTCACAACACAGGTCAATTCAGTCACAACACAGGTCAATCCAGCCATAACACAGGTCAATCTGGCCACAACACAGGTCAATCTGGTCACAACAAAGGTCAATTTAGTCACAACACAGGTCAATCTGGACACAACACAGATCAATCTGGCCAAAACACAGGTCGATCTGGCCACAACGCAGGTCAATCCAGCCACAACACAGGTCAATCTGGTCACAAAACAGGTCAATCTGGCCACAAAACAGGTTAATCTGGCCACAACACAGGTAAATCTATCCACAACACAGGTCAATACAGCCACAACACAGGTCAATCTGAACATAACACAGGTCAATCTGGACACAACACAGGTCAATCTGGCCACAACACAGGTCAATCTGGCCACAACACAGGTCAATCGGGACACACAACAGGTCAATCTGGCCACAACACAGGTCAATCCAGCCACAACAAAGGTCAATCTGGCCACACCTCAGGTCAATCTGGCCACAAAACAGGTCAATCTGGCCACAACAGAGGTCAATCTGGTCACAACACAGGTCAATCTGGCCACAACGCAGGTCGATCCAGCCACAACACAGGTCAATCTGGCCACAAAACAGGTCAATCTGGCCACAACACAGGTCAATCCAGCCACAACACAGGTCAATCTGAACATAATACAGGTCAATCTGGACACAACACAGGTCAATCTGGCCACAACACAGGTCAATCTGGCCACAACACAGGTCAATCTGGCCACAACACAGGTCAATCTGGCCACAACACAGGTCAATCTGGCAACAACACAGGTCAATCTGGCCACACCACAGGTCAATCTGGCCACAACACAGGCCAATCTGGCCACAACACAGGTCGATCCAGCCACAACCCAGGTCAATCTGGCCACAAAACAGGTCAATCTGGCCACAACGCAGGTCGATCCAGCAACAACACAGGTCAATCCAGCCACAACACAGGTCAATCCAGCCACAACAAAGGTCAATCTGGCCACAACATGGGTCAATCTGGCCACAACACAGGTCAATCTGGCCACAACACAGATCAATCTGGCCATAAAACGGGCCAATCTGGCCAAACACAGGTCAATCCACCCACAACACAGGTCAATCTGGTCACAACACAGGTCAATTCAGTCACAACAAAGGTCAATCCAGCCACAACACAGGTCAATCTGTACACAAGACAGGTCAATCTGGTCACAACACAGGTCAATTTAGTCACAACACAGGTCAATCCAGCCACAACACAGGTCAATCCAAACACAACACAGGTCAATCTGGCCACAACACAGGTCAATCTGGCCACAACTTGGGTCAATCTGGCCACAACTTGGGTCAATCTGGCCACAACACGGGTCAATCTGGCCACAACACAGGTCAATCCAGCCACAACACAGGTCAATCCAGCCACAACACAGGTCAATCTGGCAACAACACAGGTCAATCTGGCCACAACACAGGTCAATCTGGCCACAACACAGGTCAATCTGGCAACAACACAGGTCAATCTGGCAACAACACAGGTCAATCTGGCCACACCACAGGTCAATCTGGCCACAACACAGGCCAATCTGGCCACAACACAGGTCGATCCAGCCACAACCCAGGTCAATCTGGCCACAAAACAGGTCAATCTGGCCACAACGCAGGTCGATCCAGCAACAACACAGGTCAATCCAGCCACAACACAGGTCAATCCAGCCACAACAAAGGTCAATCTGGCCACAACATGGGTCAATCTGGCCACAACACAGGTCAATCTGGCCACAACACAGATCAATCTGGCCATAAAACGGGCCAATCTGGCCAAACACAGGTCAATCCACCCACAACACAGGTCAATCTGGTCACAACACAGGTCAATTCAGTCACAACAAAGGTCAATCCAGCCACAACACAGGTCAATCTGTACACAAGACAGGTCAATCTGGTCACAACACAGGTCAATTTAGTCACAACACAGGTCAATCCAGCCACAACACAGGTCAATCCAAACACAACACAGGTCAATCTGGCCACAACACAGGTCAATCTGGCCACAACTTGGGTCAATCTGGCCACAACTTGGGTCAATCTGGCCACAACACGGGTCAATCTGGCCACAACACAGGTCAATCTGGCCACAACACAGATCAATCTGGCCATAAAACGGGTCAATCTGGCCACAGAACAGGTCAATCTGGCCACAACACAGGTCAATCTGGACACAACACAGGTCAATTCAGCCACAAAACGGGTCAATCTAGCCACAACACAGGTCAATCCAGCCACAACACAGGTCAATCCACCCACAACACAGGTCAATCTGGTCACAACACAGGTCAATTCAGTCACAACACAGGTCAATCCAGCCATAACACAGGTCAATCTGGACACAACACAGGTCAATTCAGCCACAAAACGGGTCAATCTAGCCACAACACAGGTCAATCCAGCCACAACACAGGTCAATCCACCCACAACACAGGTCAATCTGGTCACAACACAGGTCAATTCAGTCACAACACAGGTCAATCTGGCCACAACTTGGGTCAATCTGGTCACAACACAGATCAATTCAGTCACACCTCAGGTCAATCTGGCCACACCACAGGTCAATCTGGCCACAACACAGGTCAATCCAGCCATAACACAGGTCAATCTGGCCACAACTTGGGTCAATCTGGCCACAAAACAGGTCAATCCAGCCACAACACAGGTCAATCTGGCCACAACACACACAGGTCAATCTGGCCACAACACAGGTCAATCTGGCCACAACACAGGTCAATCTGGCCACAACACAGGTCAATCTGGCAACAACACAGGTCAATCTGGCCACAACACAGGTCAATCTGGTCACAACACAGGTCAATTCAGTCACACCTCAGGTCAATCTGGCCACACCACAGGTCAATCTGGCCACAAAACAGGTCAATCTGGCCACAACCCAGGTCGATCCAGCAACAACACAGGTCGATCCACCCACAACACAGGTCAATCCAGCCACAACACAGGTCAATCTGAACATAATACAGGTTAATCTGGACACAACACAGGTCAATCTGGCAACAACACAGGTCAATCTGGCAACAACACAGGTAAATCCAACCACAACACAGGTCAATCCAGCCACAACACAGGTCAATCTGAACATAACACGGGTCAATCTGGCCACAACACAGGTCAATCTGGCCACAACACAGATCAATCTGGCCATAAAACGGGTCAATCTGGCCACAACACAGGTCAATCCACCCACAACACAGGTCAATCTGGTCACAACACAGGTCAATTCTGTCACAACACAGGTCAATCCAGGCACAACACAGGTCAATCCAGCCACAACACAGGTCAATCTGGTCACAACACAGGTCAATTTAGTCACAACACAGGTCAATCTGGACACAACACAGGTCAATCCAGCCACGACACAGGTCAATTCAGTCACAACACAGGTCAATCTGGTCACAACACAGGTCAATCTGGCCACAACACAGGTCAATCCAGCCACAACAGAGGTCAATCCAAAGACAACACAGGTCAATCTGTACACAAGACAGGTCAATCTGGTCACAACACAGGTGAATCTGGCCACAACACAGGTCAATCCAGCCACAACACAGGTCAATCTGGACACAACACAGGTCAATCTGGCCACAACACAGGTCAATCTGGCCACAACACAGGTCAATCTGACCACAACACAGGTCAATCTGGTCACAACAAAGGTCAATCCAGCCACAACACAGGTCTATACGGCCACAACACAGGTCAATCTGGTCACAACACAGGTCAAACTGGCCACAACGCAGGTCGATCCAGCCACAACACAGGTTAATCTTCCCACAACACAGTTCAATCCGACGAAACACAGGTCAATCTGGCCACAACTTGGGTCAATCTGGCCACAACTTGGGTCAATCTGGCCACAACACGGGTCAATCTGGCCACAACACAGGTCAATCTGGCCACAACACAGATCAATCTGGCCATAAAACGGGTCAATCTGGCCACAGAACAGGTCAATCTGGCCACAACACAGGTCAATCTGGACACAACACAGGTCAATTCAGCCACAAAACGGGTCAATCTAGCCACAACACAGGTCAATCCAGCCACAACACAGGTCAATCCACCCACAACACAGGTCAATCTGGTCACAACACAGGTCAATTCAGTCACAACACAGGTCAATCCAGCCATAACACAGGTCAATCTGTACACAAGACAGGTCAATCTGGTCACAATACAGGTCAATTTAGTCACAACACAGGTCAATCTGGCCACAACACAGGTCAATCCAGCCATGGCACAGGTCAATCCAGCCACAACACAGGTCAATCTGGCAACAACACAGGTCAATCTGGCCACACCACAGGTCAATCTGGTCACAACACAGATCAATTCAGTCACACCTCAGGTCAATCTGGCCACACCACAGGTCAATCTGGCCACCACATAGGTCAATCTGGCCACAACACAGGTCAATCTGGCAACAACACAGGTCAATCTGGCCACAACACAGGTCAATCCAGCCACAACACAGGTCAATCCAGCCACAACACAGGTCAATCCAGCCACAACACAGGTCAATCTGGCCACAACACAGGTCAATCTGGCCACAACACAGGTCAATCCAGCCACAACACAGGTCAATCCAGCCACAACACAGGTCAATCCAGCCACAACACAGGTCAATCTGGCCACAACACAGGTCAATCTGGCCACAACACAGGTCAATCCAGCCACAACACAGGTCAATCCAGCCACAACAAAGGTCAATCTGGCCACACCTCAGGTCAATCTGGCCACAAAACAGGTCAATCTGGCCACACCTCAGGTCAATCTGGCCACAACACAGGTCAATCTGGCCACACCTCAGGTCAATCTGGCCACACCACAGGTCAATCTGGTCACAACACAGGACAATCTGGCCACAGCGCAGGTCGATCCAGCCACAACACAGGTCAATCTGGCCACAAAACAGTTCAATCTGGACACAACACATGTCAATCAGGCCACAACTTGGGTCAATCTGGCCACAAAACAGGTTAATCTGGCCACACCACAGGTCAATCTGGTCACAACACAGGTCAATCTGGCCACACCACAGGTCAATCTGGTCACAACACAGGTCAATCTGGCCACAGCGCAGGTCGATCCAGCCACAACACAGGTCAATCTGGCCACAAAACAGGTCAATCTGGCCACAACACAGTTCAATCTGGACACAACACATGTCAATCAGGCCACAACTTGGGTCAATCTGGCCACAAAACAGGTTAATCTGGCCATTACACAGGTCAATCTGGCCACAACACAGGTCAATCCAGCCACAACACAGGTCAATCTGAACATAATACAGGTCAATCTGGACACAACACAGGTCAATCTGGCCACAACACAGGTCAATCTGGCCACAACACAGGTCAATCCAGCCACAACACAGGTCAATCCACCCACAACACAGGTCAATCCAGCCACAACACAGGTCAATCCAGCCACAGCACAGGTCAATTCAGCCACAACACAGGTGAATCCAGCCACAACACAGGTCAATCCAGCCACAACACAGGTCAATCCAGCCCCAACACAGGTCAATCTGGCCACAACACAGGTCAATCTGGCCACAACACAGGTCAATCCAGCCACAACACAGGTCAATCCAGCCACAACACAGGTCAATCTGAACATAATACAGGTCAATCTGGACACAACACAGGTCAATCTGACCACAACACAAGTCAATCTGGCAACAACACAGGTCAATCTGGCCACACCACAGGTCAATCTGGCCACAACACAGGTCAATCTGGCCACAACACAGGTCAATCTGGCCACAAAACAGGTCAATCTGGCCACAACGCAGGTCGATCCAGCAACAACACAGGTCAATCCAGCCACAACACAGGTGAATCCAGCCACAACACAGGTGAATCCAGCCACAACACAGGTCAATCCAGCCACAACAAAGGTCAATCTGGCCACAACACAGGTCTATACGGCCACAACAAAGGTGAATAAGGCCACAACACAGGTCAATCTGGCCACCACACAGGTCAATCCAGCCACAACACAGGTCAATCTGGTCACAACACAGGTCAATTCAGTCACAACACAGGTCAATCTGGTCAGAACACAGGTCAATTCAGTCACAACACAGGTCAATCCAGCCACAACACATGTCAATCTGTACACAAGACAGGTCAATCTGGTCACAACACAGGTCAATTAAGTCACAACACAGGTCAATCTGGACACAACACAGGTCAATCCAGCCACGACACAGGTCAATTCAGTCACAACACAGGTCAATCTAGTCACAACACAGGTCAATCTGGCCTCAACACAGGTCAATCTGGCCACAACACAGGTCAATCTGGTCACAACAAAGGTCAATCCAGCCACAACACAGGTCTATATGGCCACAACACAGGTCAATCTGGTCACAACACAGGTCAAACTGGCCACAACGCAGGTCGATCCAGCCACAACACAGGTTAATCTGGCCACAACACAGTTCAATCCGACGAAACACAGGTCAATCTGGCCACAACTTGGGTCAATCTGGCCACAAAACAGGTCAATCTGGTCACAACACGGGTCAATCTGGCCACAACACAGGTCAATCTGGCCACAACACAGATCAATCTGGCCATAAAACTGGTCAATCTGGCCACAGAACAGGTCAATCTGGACACAACACAGGTCAATTCAGCCACAAAACGGGTCAATCTGGCCACAACACAGGTCAATCCAGCCACAACACAGGTCAATCCAGCCACAACACAGGTCAATCTGGTCACAAAACAGGTCAATTCAGTCACAACACAGGTCAATCCAGCCACAACACAGGTCAATCTGTACACAAGACAGGTCAATCTGGTCACAACACAGGTCAATTTAGTCACAACACAGGTCAATCTGGACACAACACAGGTCAATCCAGCCACGACACAGGTCAATTCAGTCACAACACAGGTCAATCTGGTCACAACACCGGTCAATCTGGCCACAACACAGGTCAATCTGGTCACAACAAAGGTCAATCCAGCCACAACACAGGTCTATACGGCCACAACACAGGTCAATCTGGTCACAACACAGGTCAATTCAGTCACAACACAGGTCAATCCAGCCACAACACATGTCAATCTGTACACAAGACAGGTCAATCTGGTCACAACACAGGTCAATTTAGTCACAACACAGGTCAATCTGGCCACAAAACAGGTCAATCTGGCCACAACATGGGTCAATCTGGCCACAACACAGGTCAATTTGGCCACAACACAGGTCAATCTAGCCATAAAACGGGTCAATCTGGCCAAAGAACAGGTCAATCTGGCCACAACACAGGTCAATCTGGACACAACACAGGTCAATTCAGCCACAAAACGGGTCAATCTGGCCACAAAACAGGTCAATCTGGCCACAAAACAGGTCAATCTGGCCACAACACAGGTCAATCTGGCCACAACACAGGTCGATCCAGCCACAACACAGGTCAATCTGGCCACAAAACAGGTCAATCTGGCCACAACGCAGGTCGATCCAGCAACAACACAGGTCGATCCAGCCACAACACAGGTCAATTTGGCCACAACACAGGTCAGTCTGGCCACAACACAGGTCAATCCAGCCACAACACAGGTCAATCCACCCACAACACAGGTCAATCCAGCCACAACACAGGTCAATCCAGCTATAACACAGGTCAATCCAGCCACAACACAGGTGAATCCAGCCACAACACAGGTCAATCCAGCCAAAACACAGGTCAATCCAGCCACAACACAGGTCAATCTGGCCACAACACAGGTCAATCCAGCCACAACACAGGTCAATCCAGCCACAACACAGGTCAATCCAGTCACAACAAAGGTCAATCTGGCCACAACACAGGTCAATCTAGCCACAACAAAGGTGAATAAGGCCACAACACAGGTCAATCTGGCCACAACACAGGTCAATCCAGCCACAACACAGGTCAATCTGGTCACAACACAGGTCAATTCAGTCACAACACAGGTCAATCTGGTCAGAACACAGGTCAATTCAGTCACAACACAGGTCAATCCAGCCACAACACATGTCAATCTGTACACAAGACAGGTCAATCTGGTCACAACACAGGTCAATTTAGTCACAACACAGGTCAATCTGGACACAACACAGGTCAATCCAGCCATGACACAGGTCAGTTCAGTCACAACACAGGTCAATCTGGTCACAACACAGGTCAATCTAGCCTCAACACAGGTCAATCCGGCCACAACACAGGTCAATCTGGTCACAACAAAGGTCAATCCAGCCACAACACAGGTCTATACGGCCACAACACAGGTCAATCTGGTCACAACACAGGTCAAACTGGCCACAACGCAGGTCGATCCAGCCACAACACAGGTTAATCTGGCCACAACACAGTTCAATCCGACGAAACACAGGTCAATCTGGCCACAACTTGGGTGAATCTGGCCACAAAACAGGTCAATCTGGCAACAACACAGGTCAATCCAGCCACAACACAGGTCAATCCACCCACAACACAGGTCAATCCAGCCACAACACAGGTCAATCCAGCTATAACACAGGTCAATCCAGCCACAACACAGGTGAATCCAGCCACAACACACGTCAATCCAGCCAAAACACAGGTCAATCCAGCCACAACACAGGTCAATCTGGCCACAACACAGGTCAATCCAGCCACAACACAGGTCAATCCAGCCACAACACAGGTCAATCCAGTCACAACAAAGGTCAATCTGGCCACAACACAGGTCAATCTAGCCACAACAAAGGTGAATAAGGCCACAACACAGGTCAATCTGGCCACAACACAGGTCAATCCAGCCACAACACAGGTCAATCTGGTCACAACACAGGTCAATTCAGTCACAACACAGGTCAATCTGGTCAGAACACAGGTCAATTCAGTCACAACACAGGTCAATCCAGCCACAACACATGTCAATCTGTACACAAGACAGGTCAATCTGGTCACAACACAGGTCAATTTAGTCACAACACAGGTCAATCTGGACACAACACAGGTCAATCCAGCCACGACACAGGTCAATTCAGTCACAACACAGGTCAATCTGGTCACAACACAGGTCAATCTGGCCTCAACACAGGTCAATCTGGCCACAACACAGGTCAATCTGGTCACAACAAAGGTCAATCCAGCCACAACACAGGTCTATACGGCCACAACACAGGTCAATCTGGTCACAACACAGGTCAAACTGGCCACAACGCAGGTCGATCCAGCCACAACACAGGTTAATCTGGCCACAACACAGTTCAATCCGACGAAACACAGGTCAATCTGGCCACAACTTGGGTGAATCTGGCCACAAAACAGGTCAATCTGGCCACAACACGGGTCAATCTGGCCACAACACAGGTCAATCTGGCCACAACACAGATCAATCTGGCCATAAAACTGGTCAATCTGGCCACAGAACAGGTCAATCTGGCCACAACACAGGTCAATCTGGACACAACACAGGTCAATTCAGCCACAAAACGGGTCAATCTGGCCACAACACAGGTCAATCCAGCCACAACACAGGTCAATCCACCCACAACACAGGTCAATCTGGTCACAAAACAGGTCAATTCAGTCACAACACAGGTCAATCCAGCCACAACACAGGTCAATCTGTACACAAGACAGGTCAATCTGGTCACAACACAGGTCAATTTAGTCACAACACAGGTCAATCTGGACACAACACAGGTCAATCCAGCCACGACACAGGTCAATTCATTCACAACACAGGTCAATCTGGTCACAACACAGGTCAATCTGGCCACAACACAGGTCAATCTGGCCACAACACAGGTCAATCTGGTCACAACAAAGGTCAATCCAGCCACAACACAGGTCTATACGGCCACAACACAGGTCAATCTGGTCACAACACAGGTCAAACTGGCCACAACGCAGGTCGATCCAGTCACAACACAGGTTAATTTGGCCACAACACAGTTCAATCCGACGAAACACAGGTCAATCTGGCCACAACTTGGGTCAATCTGGCCACAAAACAGGTCAATCTGGCCACAACACGGGTCAATCTGGCCACAACACAGGTCAATTTGGCCACAACACAGGTCAATCTGGCCATAAAACGGGTCAATCTGGCCACAGAACAGGTCAATCTGGCCACAACAGAGGTCAATCTGGACACAACACAGGTCAATTCAGCCACAAAACAGGTCAAACTGGCCACAACGCAGGTCGATCCAGTCACAACACAGGTTAATTTGGCCACAACACAGTTTAATCCGACGAAACACAGGTCAATCTGGCCACAACTTGGGTCAATCTGGCCACAAAACAGGTCAATCTGGCCACAACACGGGTCAATCTGGCCACAACACAGGTCAATTTGGCCACAACACAGGTCAATCTGGCCATAAAACGGGTCAATCTGGCCACAGAACAGGTCAATCTGGCCACAACACAGGTCAATCTGGACACAACACAGGTCAATTCAGCCACAAAACAGGTCAATCTGGCCACAAAACAGGTCAATCTGGCCACAAAACAGGTCAATCTGGCCACAACATGGGTCAATCCAGCCACAAAACGGGTCAATCTGGCCACAAAACAGGTCAATCTGGCCACAAAACAGGTCAATCTGGCCACAACACAGGTCAATCCAACAACAAAACGGGTCAATCCAGCAACAAAACGGGTCAATCTGGCCACAAAACAGGTCAATCTGGCCACAACACGGGTCAATCTGGCCACAACATAGGTCAATCTGGCCACAACACAGATCAAAATTCTTTCAACAACCTTAATACAAGGCCAACAAAGGAATACATAAATCAAATATCAAAGCAACAGCTCTTGTGGTTTCTGACAAGAAGATTTTCAAAATGGCTGTCATAGCCATGTTATCGGATGGATCAAAATGTTTTGAACAATCTTGATATAGGACCACCCGGGAAACATGGATACTATATATCAAAGCTCCAGCTCTTGTTGTTTTTGACAAGATTTTTAAAATTTTCCTATATAGCCTTAAAGGGAAAATGGCCACGCCCCTGGTGGCCATGTTCATTGACAGGTCAGAATGATTGAACAATTTTGATACAGGGCTACCCAAAGAACGTATAGCAAATATCAAGGCTCTAGCTCTCACAGTTTCTGATAAGACTATTTTATAAGTTTTCTAAGCCATATACAGAAAATGGCCAGCCACTGGTGGCCATGTCTTTTGACAGATCCAATTATTTCAACAACTTTTCGCTCTCACTACCTGCTTAAGCTTCTGAGAAAGTTTGCCTGAATCTGGCCCAGTGGTTTCAGAGGAGATGTTGTTTGAAAATGCTGACATACGCGTGGCAACGGACAATAAAAAAAGGTAAAATGTATCATAATAAAAAGTTGTTTTTTTTTTGGTTTTTTTTTTTTATTTCCATTATAACCTGTTTGATCTGCCACTTAAACATACCAAACAAGTCATTTGTGACTCTACATACTATTTATGGTTTTCGAGGGTCGACTGAAGGTCAGCACAGCTGATTAATATACATGTAACATGCCTAAAATTACATTCAACCAATTTATTCTTGGTTTTTGCTAAATTCACAATAAATAATTAAACTGAATATTTCTGAATCAAGGAAATAACTTAGAAGTTTGCCAAACCATACAAGAACCAACAAATTTATAATGTAGTAGCTTGTGTTTAAAATGAGTTTATATAAGTTCCCTAGAATGATACAACAAATCACCATAAATGAGTATTGTGTTTGGTTTGTATCCTTTGATCTTTGTGAGAAATGGCAACACAGGGCATGTCATACAGATAAATCCTGATATATATAGTTCATTATATACTGATGGTTATTGTTATTCTGCCTGCCCTTCCTATAATGTAAGGGGCCAAGGTGCAGGCACAGGAGGACCTTATCACAGCCAAAAAGGTGCAGTCAGTGTTCCAACATCTGAGCAGAACCTGGAATCAGTCCAGTTTGTGGCATGTCCTTGTGATTTCTAGGTGAACACGGAACAATTAGTTGCAATGTTTCTAAGTCAATGTGATTAAGGACTTATGACCCAACCATATATAACTGCCATCTCAAGCATGTATAATAGAGTCAAGAACAAATGCAATCCAGTCTTAACGACACCATGGTTATAGCAGAATGTCTCCACTGCAACAACCCTGTGACTAGGCGGATGCATGCTGTCCAGTGCGATAACTGCCAAGGTTGGCAACATAGGAAATGTCAAACAGGCATCACTGCAGACATCTACAAAGATGGTGAAAGGAAACATTGACTTTCCCTGGACCTGTGCCAGATGTACAGACCTAGGCCCTAACCCAGTTCCAGACACAGTGCCAACACTGAGCGATGAACTGATGGAGTTGAAACAAGAAATACATCCAGAGGAATACACTTTCAGCAAATGAATCATTCACCATAGAGGGGGTGTCATCTAACGATCCACAAATACTGGATCAATCTCTTGTGGAACCATGACTAGACAGCATTGTTCTTGACAGAGATCAACAAGTGAGTTACACAGAAGTCGGTACGCAGAGAGGCGGTAGAAAACTCGCAAGCAGTGACAGCTTTAAATACACACTGAAGGTAATTTATTTTATACATTTTATATTACCTGCCTTTTAACTAACTAACTTTTTACACAACTCAATATTAAATATATATAAATATAGTTTTATATTAACTTATTATTTGTTATTTATTAATTTACTAATTTTATACTTTTATATTACAGTGCGAAAAACAAGGTTTCGCCCACTGGATCTGCAGTGTGTGCAACAAGAACATGAGATGTCCAGCCCAAGTGAAATGATTTGGCAGCTCTTTTATCAGCCGGGGCAGGCTTCCCATCCACCCAGCAGACCCCAGAGCCAAGAGCGAGGTCATTGGTCAGACGATGGTATGTTTAATATGTAATATTACTAAGTCTACTATCACTACTATATGATTATAATAATAATAGTATTAATAATATTAATAATTATTAATGATATTAATAACAATATTGATTAATAATAGCTACATTTTTATATGCTATATTTTAGGTAAAAGAAATGGCGGAGAAGGAGGTTCAGCGCCCTGCGGCAAGTATAGTGGAAGAAATTATGAAGACAATGCACATCGACAATGACGCTGGTCTACTACGAGTTGACAACCTCATCCGCATGACTTTTAGGTCTCGCCAAAAGTTGAGACCGAGATGACCATTCAGCTGGTATCGGAGTTTAAGAAGACACACCAGCAGCTATTCTCCATGTGGGAGAAATATGAGGATGGAGAGATCTCCACCAGCAGACTTCTCCGGGATGTCAGCTATATTCAAGGATTCGCTCCCGTGGACGAGGAGTCAGCCCACCGGGCAGAGATATTGATGTAAAAAGTGTTTAATGTGCTAAAATTCTTCAATGACATCATAATGTATATACATTACCAGTGCATCTGTTTGTGTAGCTACACGATTATATGACATATTCGTCTTTCATTATCTGTTTTCTTATGCAATTTCTACACAATATGTTTGTTTTTGTGTTGTTATTTAATTGCAACAATAAATCATTTAATCATTA
This sequence comes from Sinonovacula constricta, assembly GCA_007844125.1. Taxonomy (NCBI): domain Eukaryota; kingdom Metazoa; phylum Mollusca; class Bivalvia; order Cardiida; family Solecurtidae; genus Sinonovacula; species Sinonovacula constricta. The sequence continues at coordinate 11,730,331 of CM017571.1, read as the reverse complement.
ATATTATCATACTTATATCATCTCCAAACAAAAATACTAGGACTACACAGACACATCCAAGTCAAAACATGTGAAGAACAACAATTATCGCTTACACAGACACACCAAGTAAAAACATGTGAAAAACAACAATTATCGCAATCCCCTGTACATTGTTCACAACTACCTCTCACTACATGTACCATATATATACACTATACGTGGCGTGAGTTGACCAATTTTGGCGCGAGTTGTCCTGTCACCAGGCTAATGTTAAATCAAGACTTCAACAACAATAAAATCATAACAATGTATTTGTTATTGTTTAACCTGGACAACTTTACATGCATCAGAAATAGACAATACAAGTGTGTCAGATTGCGTCCGCTACTGGATATGTATGTCTGTATATATTTTATCACAAATTCTTACCCTTCTAATTTTGTTAGTGACTTCGGCCAAAGAGAAAGTAGTTGTTAAACAACTTCCGGGAGAAAAAATCAAGCTGGCAAGCATCAAGCATTAACTCAGGGTAGCCGAAGAAATATTAAAGCAGCCGACATTTAGAAAGGTATGTAAGTTATATATACTATAACGTGCCTTTTCAACGCAAACAACATATCATTACAATGAATACAAATTGATCTAATTTAAAAAATGAAACATCAATACTCTAGTTAGGGGGGATGACATAAAGAAAAATGCCAAAGAATATAGACGCCAGAGACAGCAAAATAATGTAAAAATAAGCTAAAATGTGTATACCTGACAAATTATGTGAATTAAAAAATCTTGATAGTCAATGAACAACACATGTCTAAAAAGTTAACATGTTGCCCGAATGGAAATGGACAACAACAAAACGAAAGCTTTGCAATGGCGTTAATAAATATGCATTCGAAGACGCCAATTACAATGGAATACAGAAACCGTAAAAGTCCGCTATATTTGAATGACCCTTGCGTCACACACTAGGAATGTGACGCAATTAACTATATACGTTTGCAAGTTAAATTAAAATAGCTAATGAAAAATCGCAGCAACAATACCCTAGCTAGGGGTTGGCATAGGGTAATAGTCGGCCAAAAACAGACGTCAGTAACAGCAAACTTACAGAAAATTACACTAAACAGTATATAACACAAGACAAATTAAACTAAAAGAAAAATACAAAATAAATATTGTAGCTAGGGAATGACATGAAGAAATACGTGATCGAATAGTGACGTCATAGACAGCTAAAATAACGGAAAACTAAGATAACATGTGTAGATTTGACATAAATCTGTGGATTAAGAAAAGGAATGTGACACAACACACAATGCATGTTTATCAACACGACATATAGCCATAATGGAAAAGGGCAATAACAACACTCTAGCTTGAGGATGACATAAGCATATCTCTGATTGAAAACAGACACCAATTAAAATGAAGAAAATTAAAGTTACCATAAAAGTCCGGTATATTTAAATGTTTCCTGTGTCCCATACAAGGAATCTGACGCAATTATCTATACATGTTTGCAAACAACATTTAAATAGCTAATGAAAAACGCAGCAACTATACCCAAGCTAGGGGTTGACATAGAGTAATAGCCGGTCAACAACAGACGTCAGTAGAGGTAAAGTCACCGAAAATTACACTAAAAACAGGATATAATTAACATATCCTTGTGCCTTGTACAAGGAATGTGACGCAATAAACTATACATATTTGTTAAAAGGAAACATAGACTTTATGAAAATATTCAACAAAGATACCCCAGCTTGGGGAGTACATAACGAAATCTGCAATAAAAAGACGTCAAAGTCAGTAAATTCTCAGCAAATTATCCTGGAAAACGAGTATGTTTATATTGTCGGGATCCAATGCCTCTTACAGGGAATGTGACGCAATGAACGATATATATTTATACGTAAGACGAATTGAACTAGTAGAAAAATGCACCATAAATATTCTAGCTAGGGGATGACATAAAGAAATACACGATCGAAGAATGACGTCATAGACAGCTAAAAGAACGGAAAACTCAGCTAACAAGTGTAGATTTGACCGAATTCCGTAGATTAAAAAAGGAAATGTGACACGACAAACAATCCATGTTCATCAACACTACATGTTGACATAACAGAAAATGGCAACATTAACACTGTAGCTTGGAGATGACATAAG